>JAGPOW010003648.1:15249044-15284619 GCA_030014935.1 Caiman crocodilus | reverse complement strand
GTGGGACTTGAGAATTTTCTCAAAGATCTTTCCCAGAACCGAGGTGAGACTGACAGGCCTGTAGTTCTCCAGGTCCTCCTTCTTCCCCTTCTTAAAGATAGGGACCACATTGGCCACCTTCCAGTCCTCCAGCACTTGTCCAGAGCTCCAAGAGTGCTCATATAACTGAGCCAAGGGCTCAGCAATCACCCCTGCTAGCTCCCTCAACACCTTTGGGTGCAGGTCATCGGGACCCACTGACTTAAAGACATCCAGCCCTTCCAGAAGCCCTTCCACCAGGTCTACCCTCACCCTTGGCCTAGCAGTGATTTCCGAGGGGAATACAGGCTTCCAGCGGGAGGGAAGTCCTAGTCCCCCCTCAGGAAGACTGAGGCAAAGAACCCATTGAAGATCTCAGCCTTCCCATAGGCTGCGAGCACCAGGTTGCCTGATGAGTCCCTCAGGGGCCCAATGGGGCTCTCTTTTTGCTCTGCACATATTTGAAAAAGACAAATAGACACAAACAGACTGGGTCACCATACGGTGATGTTCCTGTGGTGATGTTGCTATGGCGCCATGCTTTACTACTTCCAAAAGGAAGTACCAATGCAAGGCACAGTATGGGTGGTTACTGAGCTGTGAGCATGGTGCACGGGTAGATTTTGCAGCTATGACGCTGTAGCAGCATGCTATACCCAGGGAGTGCACTGCTACAGCGATGTAGCTGGTGATCATGTGTAGACACACATGATTGTTACATCACTGTAGCATGCCATGTGGTGATGTAGCGCATCACTACATTGCCATAGGGTGATGTGTAGAAGTGCCTATTGTTAGGCAGAGAATTCTCCTTTGCCTATGCAGATCATTGCACAATTGTCATTTGGATATGTGGGGATGGTTTGCATTCTTCTTAAGTAGCTATCCAGGATAATGTCAAAGGCAAGTTGAGCCTTTGTTAGGAAGGGTAGCATATACATTGAATAATTTCAAAACTTTATTAGAAAGTGTTAAAAAATGTGGTTATTTACATGGTTTTATACAGTTGGAAGAGAATATAGGACCCCAGTGCATGGTAGCCACATGGATTTGTAGTTGGTATATGTTGACGCAATCTAAAATATGTTGTTAAAAATATAGCCTACATTAGCTCAAGGTAAAGTAGTTAAGCTCCAATGCCATGCTGTGATAGGAAAGAAAGGGAAGTTAGACTCTTGCACATGGTAACCACATTGGTACAGAGCTGGGAGGTGATAAGACATTCTTAGACAATGGTTTTAGTGTGCAGAATATAATTTCTCAGGTGGGGAATATGCAAAGGCATTAATCATCTTTGTAGCTTTATAGAGTGTGTGTGTGCGTATGTGCATGTGTGTGTAGGGAAGGGTTAGTCCGTTCCCTTGCTCTTGCTTCTGGTGGGTGATTTAAATTGCATATCTTTATACTGCTCCTGGCCCATGATATGCTCTATGTACATGTCCCTTGACAGTTTTGCAGGATGCTCTTATTGTTTAGGTCCAACACTAATAAATAAAATTACTGGACAAGAAGAATCAGTGATCTTATCCAATATAGCACTTCCTATGTTTGCATTTTAACATTCATATATCTAGCCATAAGATTAGCACATAAAGTTGTCTTTGCTATTAGGCAGACAAACAGCTAGATCCAGTTATCTTAGTTTTTCTCCTGCTGCAAAAATTGAGTGGTGTTGTTTCTTGGCACAATGTCAAATTGCTGCCCTACCATGTTTGTAGTCTGATGTCTAAGAACAACAAAGAGTAGAAAAAACTAAGTTTTGTACATACATCTATTGCAAAGATTAACCAGAAGTTATTAATGTATTTTGCAAGGTAAAGCTGTAAACAAATTTGAAATTTTAGTCCGGACTTTCCAATCCAATGATTTTAATTGTTCATGTCTGTCTGACAAAGTAGCAACATATGAAATCAGTCAATGTCAATGGGCAAATACTTTCTCTGTGATGTGGATAAGTATCCAAAAAACTTGATCTACTTTGATTGAAATTGACCTGAAAATGTCATTAAGAGAGAACTTTGCATAAGACTGCTGGTACTTTCTGTGTCAGAAATACTACAATACCCTCTTAGAATGTTTCATAACTTCTCCTCTGGGCCCAATGAAAATTAGGAAGTGAGCAAAGAGCTGTGGGTGTAGGGTGTGAACAAAGAAGGCAACACTACCTGTTCCCATAGATTGTGCTACTACCTCTGTGCCAGTGACTCACAAATCCACCTCCAACCTCTCCCATTTTTCTACACGTCACCAGGTTTGACTTGGTGTCATCTTTGAATCTCTGCTACTTTCTTCCTCCCCCACCCCAGCCAGGCTCTTGCCAAATCTTGTCAAGCTTTACATATTGAATAAAATTTATTCTCATAGTGTTCTGATTCATGCAGTGATAACATTTTTGCTTCAGCTACTGAAAATTCTTCTTTTCTACATACCACTAAATACACTGGTACTGAGTTTGAAGACTACTGAACTTTCACATGTACTTGGTAATATAATTCATAGATTCACAGATTGTTAGGTGCTGGAAGAGACCTTGCAGATCATTGGGTCCAGCCCCCCTGCTCTAGGCAGGAAGACAGAGCCCAGCAAGGTGACTATCCAGTTTCCTCTTGAAAACCTCTAGGGTAGGTGACTGACCACCTCTGGAGGGAGTTTATTCCAAAATCTGGACACCCTGACTGTGAAGGAATTTTTCCTGGTATTAAGCCTTCTAGGAGTTTGTATCCATTGGTTCTGGTCTTCCCCAGGAGTGCCCTAGTGAACAGTTGTTCACTGAGCTCTTGATGCACTCCTCTGATATAACGGTAAGCTGCTATCAAGTCCCTTCTCAACCTTCACTTCTTTAGGCTAAAGAGGCTCAGGTCCCTCAGCCTTTCCTTGTACGGCTTGCCTTGCAAGCCCCTGATCGTATGGGTGGATCTTCTCTGGACACTTTCAAGTTTTTCCACATCCGTATTGAAGTGTGGTGCCCAGAACTAGACAGAGTACTCCAACTGCGGTCTCACCAGTGCTGAGTACAGCCGGAGCATCACTTCCTTAGTTTTACACAAGATGCATCGGTCGATGCATGCCAGTGTGTTGTTTGCCCTGCTGGCCACCACATTGCACTGATTTTACATGGAAGTCTATGTATATAAAGTCTACCTTGTCTCCAATGTCCAGGTGGCAAGAGACATGGTTGTAAAAGGAGATGAGATTGGTAAGACAAGATCTACCTACAATGAAGCCATGCTGGTTGTCATTCAGAATCTTACCTTTCGCAAGTGTTTCAAACATATGTTCTTTAATGCGTTTTTCCAGGATTTTCCCTGGGATGGAAGTTAGGCTGATTGGCCTATAGTTGCCTAGGTGCTCCCTCCTCTTCTTAAAGATGTGCACTATGTTGGTCCTCTTCCAATCTTCAGGGATCTCCCCTGTGTACCATGATTTCTGAAAGAGCTTTGGCAGGGGTTCTACAATGACTTCAACCAACTCTTTCAGCACTCTCAGATGGAGTCCATCCAGTCCTGCTGACTTATAAATGTCTAGCTTTTCTAGTTGGTATTGCACCCGCTCAGCATCCACGGTGGGGAGGCTGTCAGTACCAGCATGCCCCCTATGAGCCTTATCTCGCTTAACTTTCCCCATGGTCCAGTGAAATACTGAAGCAAAGTGGGCATTCAGGAGTTCAGTTTTTTCCTGAACATTAGTAATGTGGAACCAGGTGGCAGTCTGCAGAGCTGTGATGTCTGTTAATTTGGATTGCATCTCCTGGAAACCCCCAGGGGCTGGGAAAGCAATGGAAAAAAGTACGAAGAAGCTTGAGAGTGGAGTAAGGGGAAGAGAAAGCAGTGTGTATGTGGAACCTGGTCAGCTCTACACAGACTGCACAGTGGAGCTGGAGATCTCACTGGCTCAGCCAGCCAGGACTGTGGCCTGAAGAAGCTGGACTCAGACTTGGGGCAGCTGCAGGCAGTTGTTTGAGCCCTCTAGAGACTAAAGGTTGGTTTGGGGGACACCTCCAGAGGTGTTGGGGGAAATTAAGGTGCTGAGTATATGTTATCCCAGTGTTGATGTTTCTCTATCTTTTACCTGTGCCCTCCTTTTGGCCCATTGGCTTGTGACCCTAACCCCTATAATTTTCCATATAAAAGTGGGAACTTCCTTTTGCTCCTTGTGCTAGTTTCTGAGGCTCCAGGGTTGGCACACTATTATTAGCAGTATCCTACTATTTAGAGAGAATTATTTGACTAATGTGGAAAGACAAGTGTAGTGAAATTGAGAGAGTTTATTGTTTGTTCATTTGTGAGAGTTCACTAAATTTGAGTGACTGCAGTTAATAAAATAAAAAAGACAAATGTAACAAAGAAACATGGGTATATCCAACCCTTTTGATAATGAAGAGTGAGTTTTGAGTATATCCAGCTCATAAGACATTTGTATGGCTTCAAGATAGATTTCTGAGCTATAGTTGAGGAGAGACAGAACTAATTTTGTATGCTCTGATGGAACTGTGTACTAATGATACAACTCAACATTAAAACATTTGCCATTACACCTTCACAAGGGATTTTTTTCCTTCAGACTATCCTGCAATCCTTAGTAACTTCATAAAAAAGGAAAGCAAACCTTGTCTGTCAGTGTCCTCCAGATCAAATTCCCATGTCACTATATTTGATGAAAAGTCTTCCATTGTTGCCTTCCCTCCATTTCAAGTATTTTAATTACTGTCAAGGCCTTTAGATTAAACTTACTCTAATACTCTCTAAGGTTGTTGTTATTTATTTGACAACAGTTTCTAAAATTCCCAAGCAATATCCAATCCTGCTGGGTTAAGCATTGTACATACATATGGTAATACTTCTCCATAATTTTACAATTCGAACAGCCAAATCAGACAGGAAACAGAAGCACAAGGAGGTGAAAGGATTTGCCAAAGGTCACACAGCAGGTTGTTGGTAGATCTGGGAACAGAACCAAGCTTCTCTAAGTTCCAGGCCAGTCTTCTTTTCATTGTCCTGCACATTTTGCTTGAAAGCATGGCTTATAGCCTGGGATTCTGCAGAAAAGAAACAGGAGAGAATCTACACATAGAATTGACTCATTCCTGTTTTGCATCATCCTTTTCTAGTGAGAGTGCAGGAAATATCAATTCAAACTCTCTGACACGCAGGGAGCATGTACCTTTTGTGTGAGGTTCCCAAATCTTGCATAAATCCCTCTTTTTTTTGCTAGAGGAACCTCCATGTTTCTCATGGGTAAGGTCCTTTGCAAGGAACAAGATTTGGCTCAAAGGCTAGGGAGAGACCTTACACAAAAACTGGTTTAAGTGCTCAGAAACTGGTTTAAACCTGTAACACAACATAAGTTCAGTGCACATAAACCAGTTTCTAAATGGCCAAAACAAGTTTGAGATAAACCTGGTTGAATGTAGTATCAGACTTAACTGATTGAGCCCAAGCCAGTTTGTGCAATGTCTGTCCAAGACCCCTTCCTGGTTTAAGTTAAACCAGAGCCCCTCAGCATCCTGGCATGCTCTTTGGACAGGGCTCTCTGTTCCAATGGAGTGGGACTGGCCCTGCCCCTCTGCTCTCTGGCCTGAACAGGGGCGGGGATGTGGTGAGACACTGTCTGGCATGTGCCTGTTAAGGCAAAGTGTGTAGGGTTGGGGTCAATTCTTCCCTCCTTCCCCTCTCCTCCACCACAGCTGGGGTCTGCCTATCTGCTGGGTAGCAGTGGAGGAGGAGGAGGTGTTGACTTGACATGTACCAGATCAACACTTGGGATCTCAATGTTGTGCTGTTAGACAGGAGGGTGTGATACAAAATTATATACACATACAGAAACACACAAACACAAACTTTAGTGGCTGTGTGTTAGCACTAGGGGGTGTTGGGATCAAGTGGCGTCTGGGATTACTTAAGGTCAGGTGGCCCCTGGGGTTACTTGGGGTCACTTGAGAATAGAGTTATTTCAGGTTAAAGTGGCCCTTGGGGTTACTTGAGGTCACTGGGGCTCGGGGTAACTTAAAGTTAATTAGTGTTAATTGATCAAAGGAAAAAGCCAAAAGCCAGCAGAGCAGAGAAGAGATGCCAGGGAGAAGCTGACACAGAGGCTGGGGCCAGAGCCAGAGCTGTGCGGGAACCAAAAAATACTAGGAGAGGGAAACTGGGACTGGAGGGGAACCAGAGGGGCTGTAGGGGGAACCGGGAGGCTGCGTGGGAGCTGAAGAGGGTGTGGGGAAAGAGGCTCTGGGTGTCGAGAGCTGGATCAGGGCTCTGGGTGCTGGGAGCTGGTGAGGGGCTGTCGGGGAAGAGACTGTGAGTGTCAGGAGGACCAAGAAAGATCCTTGGCTGTGGGGAGAGGCTCCGGGTATGGGGGAAGCTGAGTCAGGGAGCCAGCAAGATGGTACAGGAGCCCAGAGGAGCAGCAGGGGTGCTGGGAGCATCTGTGGGGGACACTGGGAAGGAGATATGGGTGCCAGGGTAGCCAGAGAAGGGAGAGGGAGGGAGGCAGGAAAGATCAGGGAGAGAAGGCAGACACAAACAGGAACAGAGAGAAAAGAAGAGACAGGGAAGATCAGGGAGAGAACAAGGAGGAGGCGGAGTGCAAAAGGGAGAACGGAGATCAGGGAAACATGGAAGACTGAGAAAAGAGAGCAGAGGCACAAATGGGGAAAGAAGGAAGAGGTGACAGGGCACAAAAGAATAGAGAGACAGGGATTGGGGAGAAGGCAGAGAGAGACACATATAAGCCAGAATGGAAAGGGAGATCAGGGGGAAAGTTAAGGTAGCAGGACACAAGCGGGAATGGAGAGAGAAATCAGGGAGAAGGCAGAGGTGGAGGACAGAGGGCTAGAGCTGGGAAAACAAAGAGTAGGGCCACGAGGGCAACAGAGAGAGAGAAAGCCAGAGCTGGGGGAGATAGAGGTGGCAGAGAGGAACAAAGCCCAGAGGGAGGTCAGAGAGATGGGGATTTAGTTGGGAGCTAGCAGCAAGACAAAGACCAACTTGGGGTCCAAGAATATCAGTTTTATTAAACAGAATATCAGGTCCAAGAATATCAGTTTTATTAAACAGGCAGTATACTACATAGGTCATGAAGTTATTGGTTCCTACACACACACACACACACACACACACACACACACACACACACACACACACACACACACACACACACAAGCACTCACACATGCACCCACACAATGGTAGCAAGAGAGAAAAAGACTTGGTTAAGAGATTGAAGTTAAAGTGTGTAGGAACAGAGTCCATATCTTTTGCTTGGGGAAGAAAGGTGGGTGATAGCTACCTATCTTGGGTTGTGAATTGATCCTTGATGTCCAGTTGGGGTCTTCTCCAGCAAGGTGTTGTCCAGAGAGGATCGTCGGCAGGGCATCTGGGTGGATAGGTGGTGTGGCGCAGGATGCGTCCCAAGGAGGTCACACACTATCACTCATTTTATAGGGGTGGGCTACCTGTGTCTTCTATGGGAGGGACATGTCCAGGCAAGGACAGTGCTGCTCAGATGCCTACGTGCAGATCCAGGTGTCCTCATTGTCTAGTAGGACACAATGGTGGGATTGCTGGTTTTTGTAGGGTCTTTGTCTTTCAAATGCTGGATTTCTGGTCTGTTCCTGGGTAAGGCCTGTGGTTCCTGGGTGAGTAAATGCAAGGCAATGGTCCAGTCATTGCGTTGATGGTCCAGTCATTGGGTTGATCTTTCACTAGAGGCCTGCTACCATTGTATCTCAGGCACCTTCATTCATTCCCATTCATTCAGGAACCAATTTACATGAGACTGGCTAGACACATGAGTCACAGTTACAACATAGGGTATACCTAGGTGGAGGGCACAAGATGGAAGCTTGACATACAAAATGGAAACCTGACATTACTTTACAGGCATAGGCCTAAATCATACAAATTCAATATAAAACAGTAAAAATCAATACAAACATAATAGAACACTTATTTACAATATAAAAGGGATGTTACTATGAGGGAGTATAAGAACTTAGCTTATCTAGTATTACTTGTAATCACTTATAAGGGCTAGACAGGGCAGAGAAGAAGTCAGAAATGGTTGGGGAAGGGGAGGGAATGTATTTTAAAATAATAATGATGAAAAACTGGGGGTTACACTACAGAGGTGGGGGGGGTAGCAGACCCTGGCTGTAGACCAGGCCAGGCTGCACTGCTGACAGAGATCAGCATCTCCATCACTGAGCTGCCATCACTGGGGGTGGCCCCACCCCTGTGGCCCAGCCCAGCTATGCAGCTGTCTTGGCTGGAGCTCAGTTGCCTATCCTGCAAAGATTGAATCAATTCAGGCTTGGACTTTTTGAATGTCTGTCCCTAGCCTATGAGTTATCCAAATACTTTCATTTATGAGCCCCAGATCAGTGCTGTGAGAGGCACATGTGAGCTTGTTTACATGGAGAACATTAGAGTTGTGCTGTTTAACTCATTCTAGAAAAGGCACAAGTTGGCAAGCTGCTCTGTCAACTAATTAGCGGTCAGGGTTCTCCTGCTCCAATTCTTCCACTGGTAGGGTGTGTACTCCAATTAATACTGCAAAGTGGGAAAAGAAAGGTATGTTGTCAACTGTACCTCTAAATCTTCTGAGACTTTAGCTCATCCATCTCCACAACATAATGAAAAGACAATCCATGGCAAAGGCCTTAATGCTTTCTGATTGCACTTGTTTATTAGGGCTGCATAAAGCTTCAGATCCTGATTTGAGTTGGCAGAGGTTCAACCCAATTCGGTGGCTGAATCTTGAATCCAAATCAAATCAGGAGACCCTTTAATCTCTCCAAATCGAATTGGAACCTTCTGAATCGATTTGGAGAGATTCGGAAAGATTCGGCGATTCAGACATAGACACAGCTTTAAATGTTTTTTCTACATACCTCAAGGTAGCAGGTAGCTCATGAATGCTGTGATGCTGAGGCACATGAAGTGTCCCACAGGAACACGGGGGGAAGGGGAGGGGAAGGTTTCCAACTCGCTTGGCAGCAGACCCAGAAGTGAACCAGAAGCACTTCCAGTTCACTTCTAGGTCTGCTGGGGAGTGCACTGGGGCTCTTCCCCCTGTGATTCTCCCAGCTTGGTGACTGGTGCTTCCTGGATCTGGGGAGGCACCCAGCATCCCCCCGCAGCCAATCATTGAGCAGAAGAGATGTGTGGGGGGCCCCCCAGTGTGCTCCTTGGAGGACCCAGAAGTGGACCGGAAGTACTTCTGGTCCATCCAGGTTCACCACTGAGCATGTGGGCCCCCCCTTGCAGTCCTGTGGGATGCTCTATCTGCCCCAGCATCGTAGCATTCATGAGCCAAACTGGTACCTTGAGGTACGTAGAAAAAACTTTTAAAGCTGTGTCTGTGGCCGAATTGCTGAGTCTCCAAATCAGCATTGAATCTTCAGATTCAGATTTGCCTGAATCAAATCAGGGACAACGATCTGAATCAACCAACTGAATCACTGTCCCTAATTTGGGCTGAATCTGAATCTGAATTGAATATGGCCCATTTTGCACACCCCTACTTTTTATTATATTATTTTCATAGATGGCCTCTGCCCTCTTTGACTCCCTCATTAAATCAGTATAATTGAGATGGGCAGGCACCAGATGGCTTGTTATTTGTATCATTCTTTCTCACTCTTCAAGTAGTCTGTAAACATCTGGATGCCACTTTTTGTCTTCAGTTGAGACAGCCACTACCCCTATTACGTTCTATTAAAGAACACATCTCTCAGGTTCTAATCATATACAGCTGTATACTTTTATAGAACCTTCTATATGAAGTCTAAAAACTTTTTACAAACCTCAATGGAATGCATTTCACAATGTCCCAACAAGTAAGTCAATATTATCTTCTTTTTACTTCTAAGGAAATTGGCATGGAGCTCAAGTGAATAACCCATGGTCATAAGACATAGACAGGTATAACATCCAAGTATTTTAGCTACCTGGACCATAAGGATGTAAAATGTGAAGCGTTCTTCACCTTGTTGAGTTTGCTAACTAAAGAAATGTTTCTTTTCTTATCCTAATCCCAGTGTCAATTTTTCTTTGGTGAAAGATAGGATTAAGGAGAATGAGATTCCTATTGTGGGGGCAGTTTATTGCTCTGCTGGGCATATCTACAAGAAACATTTACTGTGCAGTTGACTAATTAGCTGTGTAGTAAATGTTTTGGTGTCTGCACATGTGCTCCTCTTAGGCTGGAGTAAACTAATTTACTCTGAAGCAGGATAAGTACTTGTATTTACAGTAAAAAACTCCACAGCAGTGCATGTGTAAACACTCAGGTCTGCTGGAGGAGGGGCTGGCTGGAGCACAAAGGTGCTTTAGTGTGAGGGTTGCCTGCTGGCTAACCCCACACTGAAGCACCCTTGTGCCCCAGCCAGCCCATCTGCAGCATACTGAGCTGGGGTCAGCAGTCTTGAGCTGGTCACCTGCCAGGTGGGCTCCTTGCCAGCCCGGGCTGCTCTGCTCAGGCTCAATGTGCTATGCATGAAAGAGCTGTAGAGCTTATTTCTCTGCAGTTTATTGCTCCCAGGCACATGTTCAAATGGTGCATCCAGAAGCAATAAAATACGGAACAATTAACTCCACAGTTTGTTCACGTGCCATAATTTCATGTGTAGATGTGATTGCTGACTCTATTTTACGTTTATATTCCACTGGAGTTTCCAGCTATTTCAAAGACTGTTGTTCTCTCCTTCCTCCTCCACTTTCTCTCCCATTTACTGTTCTTTGTATTTAAACCACTCCTTCTATTTGATAGCCTTCTCTCTGCAAATATTTTCCTACCTCTGATAAAGAGAGCTGTTGCTTATGAAACCATATGCATCTTGGACTCAGTTTATAAGAAGCACCTGCTTACCCTGACTTCTGTCTGACTTCAAATTAACACAGTTAAGTCTCTCTTTCTTCAATTTGTGTAGTTATGCAATTATATAGAAACAAAATCCTAACCTGAAGTAGAGGATGAAATGCTAGTTGTAAACAGTGACAATGAGACAGCAGGCCTTTGTTTGTACCCAGTGTATATATTTCTAGAAAAAAAAAGATTGGTAAAAAAAACAAAAACAAACTTATGCTTATCTATGCACCACTACATATTACAAAGTCCTGATTATGGGGGTGGGGAGATGGCATAGTTTCCCTGGATATATTGTAAAGAAACCATTACACCATTTTTACAGTGTAGATCAGTGATTCTCAATCAGAATGCTGCAACATGCTGAAGTACCTGTAGATCTTTTTAAGGGAGCCACAGGATGCAGCAGAGTATTAGCACTAAGTGTGCAAACACCTGCACGTGATTTGCAGGATAAACCCCAAGATTTTAAAAAGGAATTCACAGTGTCAGAAACATTTTGACATGTTGTGGTCTTTTTTAATTCTTTGCAACAGGAGAATTGCTCTGTTATTTTTCTGAAGTGAAAAAATTAGTGAAAGATAAGAGCTGGAATTTTCTGAGGGATGCCTTGTGTGTAGCAAGGTCAGAGGGGGGTGGGACTTTAGCTTTAAAAGGTTGAGAATCACTGGTGTAGCCAATGGTCACTCTATTGTTTGTTAGCTCTTTGGGAGAGTACTGTACTTTTGTTCTGAGTTTATGTGGAATGCAGTGCAGCAGTGCCCTGGCCCATGACGGACTCTGAGGTACACTGTAGTGTTGATTAATAATCATCTTTAGTTTCCTATGTGACAGCCTTCATATTTCCTTTCCTTCCCCCCTAAATGAATTGTTGAGGATGTAACTACTGTACCCTGGGTATACTGAAGGGCGTGCCCTATTCTCAGTTGGATGGGATGGGTAGGCAGGAAGGGGTGCTGTGAGAGGGATGCCATAATTTTGGGTGGATCCCTCTTTCCTCTATAGAGTTAGCCCAGGCCCAAAGTTCTTAAATATATACAATTTATTGAGTTGCAAACATTTATATATAAAACTCTTTAAAATAGATACAGGTACAGGTATAGCTACAAATATACATATTATCAAGTTATCTGTTATCAAGAGGAAGTTTGCCTTGGGGAGGACATTCATGTAGGTACCCATGCCCCAGGCCCAGAAGAGGGGGGATCCTGGGACAGTCAATCCAGCAAGTTTATACCACAAGTGGGTTAATTAATAAAGATATCCTTACAGAGCCCATTATACAGATTAATAAGCCTACTATTTATAACACCAACAATAGTGTGGCAGGGCACTATTGGTGCCTGCCACTTTAAGGGCTGAGCCAAACAGCCAGCAGGAGCTTAATTACTGTGGCCATTTTAGATCCCTGGCCACCTATATAAATAGAGCAGTTTGCTGCTGGTGGGCCAGGCAGAAGCATTGCCCGGCTGAAACACTGTATGATAAACCTTAGAGGGGCAGGGGCTTATAGGGATGGTTTGGAGGCTTATCGTCTTGGTCATGACCTAAAACTGCACCCTGCTGCGGACGGATGACCTGGTGGGGCTCCTGGTAGTGTGGGAGCCCTCAGGAAATGCCAGGTCAGTTAGCACCCTGGTGAAAGGCGGGTCAGGATGCCTTAATGCCTAGCCCCCACAACACTGATTCCAAAGAGGGTGTACGACCCAGACAGGGCCAGGCATGGCTGTGGTCACCTGAGCCTCCATAGGGGATATAAACCCCAGAACCCCAAAGGAGGGTGTAGATGTGTAACCCCAGAGAGGGCGTGGTAGTGAGGGCCCAGAAGAGGGTTGAGTAGAGCTGAGGGTCAACCTGACGGGCAGCCCAGAGGGGTATGCAGAGTAAGGCCATGGGACAGCCTGAAGGGCAGCACATGGGCCAAGTTGAGGGGAGTGTGGAGCCCCAGTGAGGGGTAACAGAAGGCTGGGAGCACAGTGCGTGGGGCCAGAGGCCCAATGTGTGTTTGTGTACGTTTATGTAAAGCTGCCCTGAATGGGGCCAGGGCAAGCATGGCCCAGGTCAGGAACTTGGCTGGCCACTACCCAAGGTGAGGGTCATGAGAGAGGCCCAAGAGACTGTACATCTGCTACCCAAGGCACGATCCAGACAAAGCCTGTGACCTATGGGAGCTGCTTCAATAGGGAGCAGGGTGAAACAATTTGTTGATGCAAAAAGGAGACCCTGTGAAAGTGGGTGGAGTGTGAGAGGCCCTAGTGAGAGAAGGGCGGAGTAAATGTATGTTTGAAAGAGGCCTGACAGCCTCAAAGCTTGGCCCAGCTCTAGGCTGGGAGCATAATGACACCATGGATGCCATCTGCAAGGCATGGACTGTGGTGTAGGGGAGGGTTGGAGCCACAGACAGCTCCCCCTGGCATCAGGGCATGTAATGGGCAGTCTCCTGTATTTACCATTTGTTTGTGGGAACAGCAAAGTCATGGCAGGCGAGACTGGGTGGCTTGCCCTGTAGCACCAGGTGGGTGGGCTGACATGAGACCTGGCCCCTGGAGGTGCCTTCTGTCTCAAATAGCAATAGATACCAAATAGGAAGCATAACTGTACCAGACATTAGACGCACCCTATCTGAGTTCCAACCACTTGGTCCCTCAAATGGGATAGGGTCTTCTCCTCCTAGACCCCCTAGTGTTCCACAGAACCCTTTCCAGTGTATATTTGGGGTATCTTCCCCTCCTACCCTGAAGAGTAGAGGGTGTGTGGGGCCCTCCCCCTCACCCACTCCTCCCAGGGTCCCTCGCCTGGGGGCGCCTCCCCTGTGGGACCTGGTTTCCCAGTATCTCACAGTCCTTTCACTGGAGGTTGTTGATCTCACCTCTGGGTCCCCACACCATCTCAGGATGCTTGCCTCTGTTCCCACCCCGCCTTCCCCAATATAAGCAGAAAATGAAAGAATACAAGATGTATTTATTATTATTGCACTGTATGTTGTCCTCAAGTATTGCACCTACTCAACCTGTTTTAATTGTCACTTAGCATTCTCATTTTGAGGAATACTGTCAGTCTCCAAAGTGTTTAGGAATCACCCAGTTAGACCTGTCAGGGAAGAAGGTACTTTTGGTAACATCTAATTCATACTAAACAACCTTAGAGGCTTGCTGCATTCATGAAAAGAAGCTCTCCCATGCCCATTTAATGTTTTCTCATTTACACAATTACTCCCATACTAATAATTTGATGGTTATCCATAATGTTTCCTTACAAAAGAAATTGCAAATACTTTGCTTTGACAGGTAGAGATTCTAGACCCAAACTTCCAAAGTCGCTGATCTTTCATATGGACATGTTGCCTGATGGTCACTCTTTGGTTTCCTGTAATTTAAATTTCACTGTTCATTCTCTTTTGGGGATAATGTCCTTGATAATCCCAAATGAAAGAAGTTTAAGTAATCTTTTGCTGGTGTGCTCCCTTCAGGCTGTGCCAGCGGTGGGAGCAAATGGAGGCAGCTGTTACTGTGTAGAATGTTTTGTATAGTTTTCTGACTGTAACTTAATAACAGTTGTACTGTCAAGTCAGAGAGTATGGCAAGTGATTGCTATGAAATTACCTCCTACAGCCATTTATCAGAATAGTTGATTGTTCTCATTGGCATGCTCTAACTGTGAAGAACCCACACAATGCTCTCTGTAAATGACAATACTGGAGATCTTTAACATAATTCTTTAACAATTGTAAGTTGTGAAAGAACTTCAAAATTATTTTGGAGTCACAAATTATCTACAGTTCATATACGCAGACAAAAGGAGAATTCCTATTCATTTCAGTAAGAAGATGACTTGTAAATCAAGATTTCCTCAACCAAATTGAGTCTGTATGTAAGAAGAAATATAGTATATTGCAGGCTGTATATTTTTTTCCAATTGTTGCAAATTATGGATTTAGTGATTCTAGATATTAGGATTCAGTGGCCATCTGTATAATTTACCACAATGTCTGTGGTGATTATTTGTAGCCCAGTTTATTTGAGAAAGTTTGGAACAAAAGAGAGATGCCAATAACCAAGGGAAGTTTAGGTTGGATATTAGGAAAAGCTTTTACAGTAAGAGGGTAGTAAAGCACTGAAACAGCTACCCAGAGAGGCTCTGGAATCTCTATCCTTGGTGGTTTTTAAGACCTGGTTAGACAAAGCTTTGGCTGGGATGATCTAGTTGAGGACGTTCCTGCTTTGAGCCGGGGGCTGGACTAGATGGCCTCCTGAGATCCCTTCCAACCCTAATCTTCTACGGTCTTATGATTCTATGAATACTGTTACAAAATGTACTGGTTTACTTCTTGAAGTGGTTATATTCATGAGTGATACTGCATCATCAACCGTTATTAGCCAATCTATACTTTAGTATCTGTATAAGAAGTTTTCTTTTATTGAAAAGATTCTAGAAAATGTAATAGAGGCAAAACCACTAGAGTTCTAAAACAATTTAAAACAGAAATGTAATAAAAAGAACTCACTGTATAAACCTCTAGAATTAAATGAAAAATCTTTTCTATCTTTTTGTGTTTTGTATATCTAAGATTGAGACATGACCTTGTTTCTTATTATGTGTCTGTACAGTAGACTCAGATCTTGGCTAGGGCCTGCTAAAGCCATCCTATTATAAGTAAAAAAATTATAACTTTCTATTAAATTCTGCAGGACTTTTCCAGTGGTGTTGTTACCAATGTAGTACTTTTTAAGAATGTTAGTCCTAGTTTCTACTCAGCTAGCAAAAGAAAACTTCCCTCCAGAGCCTCACTCCTGAAAGTGGCATTTCACATTTGAGTTCCCTGGATGCCACTAACTGAAGTGGGATCAGAGATCTCAAATGTGAGCATTCAGCATCTTTCAGGACTGAGCTCTACATCCCCTGCATACACAGAGTCCAGCAGTAAAATGAAGGGTTCTTAAACCTAATCTAAAGATTTGGCTCTCATTTGGCAGATAACAGCAGGATAATAACTGCCCTGCATGCATGGACGAAGCACAGTAAGATTAAAATTGCTCTTTCATGAACTTTTACTGAGCCTTACAGTCACTTGCCTAGAAGCCCCAGGAGGAACAGAGACCTCATAGAGCTGATTTCCTTAGACTTAGTTTTGGCTTGTGTTAAAATGTTCAGGAGAAGCACACACTCTAAATGTATTATTTAGAACATGGGTCTTAACTGCCTTTATGCACCAAGTCCAATCCACTATTGTTCCAAATTGAGCTACCACTGAACACTGTATTAAGAGGGAAAATGTAAATGCTATATCAGATGCTGATGGTCTGATTGAATTGTAAGTATTCTTTACTGCTGTAGTTCTGAAAGTACTTAGGGGTGAACATAAAAGCCAAGCACAGATTTTATGAAGCACAGGTGGTCTGGTTAGAGATGAATTGTGAAGCAAGGGAGCTGTATTTTTCACCCAATACCCAAATCACTTAACTTTTCTGTGACTTTATTCCCCCATCTATCTGATAGGAATAACACTCTTTTTTTGTAAAGAGCTCTGAGAACCTTTGGCCTTTCAAATACAAAAATTATTGTTTGATGATTACTGAACTAAGTGTTCCTCTTTGTCTTCCTGCACATCAGCACATTGACCTTTATTAAGTGACAAGAATTTTCCATATGACTTTATTCTGGTTCATAAAATGTGTCTATGTATAAAACTGCTTTAAAGTAGCTTATCTACTCCCTGAATTATTGTTATGCCTTGCATTAAACTGCTTGCAATGGTGAAAACTTGCAGACAGATGTTTCCTAATGAACAGAGTGTGCCTTTGCCTGTTACATGTGAATTGTGTAAATAGGAACTTTTCAAAACAATACCCATTTTGTGGATGGTTTCACCAAAGTAGCAAGTGTCCCTACAGAAAGCAGAGAGTTTCTTGGCAGAATGTGTGGATGTGACAGCTGTGTGAGCAAATGTTCTCATTGCTAATGTGTTTTAATGCATCCTCAGTAGGTTTTTTTTAAAGACTACCCAAACACACTGGATTTTCATGAGGCAAAAGAGGGAGATAGGAAGTGTCTGGAAAGGATCCTTCCTATATTATAGCTAAGGGAGTCTGAGGTATCTCAATGCAGCTCCTATAATGCCTCAAATTTTTGTATTTTGGCCTCCTTTATCTGAAAGCTGAATGAGAAGCTAGAAGTCTTGAGATAAACCATATTTGCTATATGTGGACATTTATTCTCTGTCTCTAGTGTCTTGGTAAAGTGCCCTGACTTTCAGAGGTGCTGGGTATACTTGTGCTCTATGGACAATAGTTTACAGCGTAGGTGTTCAATATATTATACCTTCTTTGTTAAAGCAATGCTATCAACTTAAAAAAGCATGTGTTGGAAACTAGCATATTTCTTTGGGGTGTTGTTAGAAAAATAGATGGTATTATTACTGCAAAACAAATTCCAAAAATCAGTTCAGTTGTCACTATCCATGCCCTTTGTTTATTTTATGCATTTATCTCAGCCTGGCCACTGAAAATCAATGAAGTCAGCTTGTCACATATAATGCTTCACAGATCATCAGCATTAATTAATTTCTCCTTTGGGGAAGGAGAGGGAACACTGACCAGACTGGTGTTATATAGTGCTAAAAATGCTTGTAAAATGCTGCCAAAGGCATTCCTTTAAATATACCAAACTGTTATATGTTTCTTTGGGTTGAAAACTCTTCACTGAGTGCAATAAAAGGAACTTCAGTACTTAGTTTTTTTCCAGTAAAGAAGTTGAATATTTTGCCTTCTTTTCCAGAGAAACTAGCAATAAGAAGAAATAGGCACAAAACCAAGTATGATAGCTCAAATATATTCACCTATAAAATACGGAGACATCATTTTCATTTTTGTATTTTACTACTTTCCTAGGACAAAACAAAGAGGTTCAAAGAAATCCAAGCCACAGGAATAATGTGTGTGTGTGCTATAAGTAGACTATCTTTATTACATATCAATATGAATCCTAGTACCAGTGGTGTTAACCCAGTTCATTATTCTAAATATAAAAGGTTGCAGACTTTTAATAGAAATTTGGGCTGTTCATTGATAGCTATATATTTTTTTTATTTTTTTTCTTCTTCTTTCATTAGGTAGATATCCTAGCTCAACCCAAAAGGCACAGTTTTGATTCTTATTTGCATTATGCCCAGA
This sequence comes from Caiman crocodilus, assembly GCA_030014935.1. Taxonomy (NCBI): domain Eukaryota; kingdom Metazoa; phylum Chordata; order Crocodylia; family Alligatoridae; genus Caiman; species Caiman crocodilus. The sequence continues at coordinate 15,266,566 of JAGPOW010003648.1, read as the reverse complement.
ACAAACCCTCTGATTTCAGAGAAGTTATTCATGATTTTCACATCTGTAACTGAAATAGGAGTCTAGCCTACAATCACATTAATGTTATAATGAGTTAACATGTACCTCTTACCACTGTCGAACTCTTAAGATCGCCAGACAGCCATATGTACTTAAAATAGCAGCAATTTCAAATAGTCTTTTCTTTCTTTTGTTGCATCCATTGCTATTTTTGGCTTTCTCCCCTTTGACACACATTCCTGGTAACAGTTAAACGTTGCTTAGCTTAGAGTACAATTAACGTTGATAGATGAGAGTGTTGTATGTTTGAATTTTTTTAAACTTTATTTCTTACATGAAAATAAACATATATAAACTTACAGCCTGATTCTGCTGTCATTCAAGAAGGTGTAAATCAGGAGGGATAGAGTAGGAAGGATAACTTCCTTTTCAAAGTGTAAGAATATTTTACTTCTGAATGGCAGTAAGGGTAAGTGATATAGATACATAGGGAAAAATGTTACCAGTGGACCTTCTGCAATAGGTCCTGAATTACAGAAAGTCTGTGTGATGGGCCCAAGGCCAACAGCACAGTTCACTAGTGTTATGGTACTAGCTGGGCCAAATAAACCTAGTGAGATAATTAACATAGATTTGGTAGGAGAAAGGGGCAAGTTTTGACCATCAGCGTGACTGTAAAACTGCTGTCACTAGCTAGAACTCCACTCTAATACTGTTGTCCCTGTACGTGCAGGTGGGTGAAGCTGACCGTCAGGTGAAAAAAAAAATCAGGCAAGAGGAACCCAACTTAGTCCATCATGAGTTCTCATGTCTGTCCTGAAAACTTGTATATCTGTTTTAAGGTCAGAGGACCCAATGATGTAATGTATTGAATAGCTCCAAATCCAGTTGGCTTCACTTAATGGATTAAGGGATGGTCTTAACCATTCCCAGAGGAGGCTAATGAGTTTATTGGACTTCTTTCCCCGTGTGGTCTCTGGTGGCTTGAACAGTATTCTGAGATGATCTCTTGGTCACTCTCAACATTGGAACTTCTAGGATGTGATGGCAGGAGGCTCCTAGTGGAAAGTCCCTGGATCAGTGACATGTTTCCTGTTACAGATCATCAGAACTCATATTTTTTTGGACTTTCAGTATCTGTTACAAAGAATATTTAATTTAACATTAACAGATTTGGACAGGTTGCCAGGAGAAAAGGAATATGTTTTCTCTGTAGGTGGGTTTGGCAGATCGTGGGACTTGGTTTGGCTCTTTGCCAGTAGTTGGCAATAACTGTTTGTTTATTCTTCTTTAATTGTGTACTCTGCCCACAAATGTCACTGTGATAACAGTGGCATGTTTGTGGAGATGCAGAGAGGAATAAGTACTTCTTAGTGGGTGCATCTACACTAGATGTTTACTGCAGAGTAGACATATTAGCTCTGCAGTAAACATCTTGGTGCCTATACATGAAGGGCAGTTAGGCTGGTATAAAGTAATAAACTCTGAAGCAGGATAGTACAGTATTTGTAAATACAAATACTATTCTGCTGCAGAGTTTTTTGCTCTTCAGCACTGCATGTGTAGACACAGGCAGGGCTGGCTGGGACATTAGGGTACTTCAGTTCAGGGGCTGCCTGCCAACAGGAGCAGCCCCAGGTTGGCAGGCTGACCCTTGAGACCACCTGTCAGCTGGGGCTGCTCCAACCCAGTTCAGTGTTTGACAGTCCTAGGTGCATGTTCAAACAGCAATAAACTCCAGTGTTTATTGCTTCACAATAAATGCACATGTATATGCACCCAGGAATAGCTTAAGATACTGGTTTCCCAGGAAAATCTCCGTTATTTTGGAGTAGAGGTTAAACTTGTGGCCTATAGATTAAATCAGTCTGCATAGTCCATTATCCTGTAAAGTATGTGACTTAACATCACTCCAATTAGAAAAATATCCCTGTTCAAGGAATCACTAAAGTATATGATTAAATTAATGGCACTGAAATCAATAGGACTATGAGCAGATCACCTGCACAACTTCCTCATCAAGGACAGTCAGATCTGAGTTCAGGTTGCCAGTCAGTTTATTTTATGTAGAGCAAACATGTTCCCAAAGCAAACAACAAAACAGGCAAGTATGCATATAAGAACCAGAACCAAAACCAAAACCCATGGTCTTTCTCAGACTTAGAAAAGACAGGCAGGCTCTCTGCTTTTCACTCAACACACCAGCTTCCTCTCTCCCATACCCTCTACTTTAGGAGCTCTTAGCTCACTCTGTAGCTCCACCCTCATTTGCTGGTCATCAGTTTCAGCTCAGCCCCAGCTTTCCAGCAGACAATTAATGCTGACTACCCGTGGCTGGGGCTCAGCTTTCTGTAGCCTGAGAACCTCCTTAATGGTACTTTGTAACATTCTTAACTTGTTCACTAAATCGGGACTTCAATGAGCTCAGGCCTTTCCAGACAAAGACTTGACATATTAATTTTCTTCACAGAAGGAAACAATTGTGACAGGTGAAAAGGATATTCTCCTTATACAACTAAACTCTTGCATGTAGAAATGGTAGCTCCCAGGGAATATACAGTCACGTCTGGGAATGCAGAAAAATATTCTGGCCAAAATGGGGGGAAAAAATGACCTATTTCTAGAGTACAGGCTGAAATAAATACTACTTCTAAAAATACACTCCCCGGTGACTAAAAGGCTTACTGTTCTTTCAGCTGTATATTGCTAACTCATGTTGTTCAACACAACAGGAAAAGTGCAGCACTGTGTAGCAAAGAATGTTTTAGTCATATAGGGTACCTATACACATACAGAGAGGCTGCTCTGACATGCTGTAATTACAGTGCATCAGAGTAGACTTGATTAATTGAGTCTATTAGAATGTGGTAATTATGCTGAAAAATGGCAGCTGGGGTCCTTTAACTAAGCTTATCTAATGAGGTTTGGTTAAAGTACTCCTACTGCTATTTTCCAGCACAGGGACACTGATACACATGATGCTCCAGGCACTTTAATTAGGGTGGCTCTCAGAGCACTCCAGCTGGGTAGATGCTGCCCAGGTGGCTTGGGCACATGTGTGCTTCAGTACGGGGGTGCTGCCTACTGGCTAGCCCTCCACTGAAGTTCCCTTATGCCCAGCCAGCCCTTCTGTAGCACATTCAGCCAGGGATAGCAGCCCCAGGTTGGTTGGTAGGCTGACTCCCAGGACTTCTGCCAGCCAAGGTTACTGTGCCTGGGCTCCAAGTGCTTATTGCTCCAGAGTTAATTGCTTTTGGGCACATGTTCAAATGGCACGGCAGAGAGTAACTAACTCTGGAGCAATAAGGTCTGCAGTTTATTCAGACACTGTAATTGTGTATGTCTCAGGGCACTAAGGTGCCTGCTCCTTTAATGGCAGAAACTGCCTAAAGAGAGGGCCCTAGCAGGCAGGCAGGAATCCCACAGGTGCAGGTTACTGTGGCAGCATGCTAATGAGGGAATTAGCTTGCACCTGCAGCCAGTCAGCTGACTGGAAGAGGCAGGGCCCTAGGCTCATATAAACCCCAGGACTGGGACTAGAGAGTTAGTTCCTTGCTAATAGTCAAAGGGAAAGAAGTCTCCAGTGAGGAATTGCCTAGAGATACTGCAGCTGCTTGATATATTGCATATAGGGCTAATGGGGCTCCAGGAGCTTACCAGGTACCCTTGCTTACAAGGCACTTAGTGCTGGGGTAAACGTTTGATGCTTTTAAAGGGGCAGAGCACATCCTGATCTTTTGTGTTATGTTATAACCCAGGGGCTTATATTTTGGTTGCTGTCTTATAACACTGGTGGATTGGGCTGAGGCTATTGGGAAAAAAGAGAGCTTCACTGGGGACCCACTACAGTGCACTGACCCCAGTGCCAGGGTGGGTGCAGGATTCAGGGTGAACAGATTCCAGCACCAGGGGCACAGTGACAAAGGGGGTGAGCAGATCCCAGTGCCAAGAGGTGCTACAAGGGGGGGGGGGAGACAGCCCAGCACCAAAGGGTGCTGAGAGAGACTGTAGTGGGCCAGTAGGGCGTGCTCCTGCATTGAGCCACCCACCTCACTGTACCCGACCACCTTCCAGGCTCTGAGTGCCTCTCTGGGGTTGCTTCATGTCTGGCCAACCCCCTTCCTGGAGCACACCCACTAGCCTGGGGGTAACACTGCCACCACCCAGGGACGGGCTTGATTCTGGGGTTTGTGCACCCTGGGAGACACAGGCATAGTAGCCCTCAAGGGTACTTGATTCACTTCAAGAACTTAGGTTGCTTCCCTCAGTAAGAAGCACAAGTAGTGGTCTCCCTTAGTCAGCTAAACCAAGGGGAACCCAAGGCATAATCTAGACCCACTCCCAATAAGTCTCTTACACTAGCTACAAAGGAGAACTTTATTGGTTACAAGGGATAGAGTTAGACTAGGGTACAAGGTAGAGCAATATTGGAGAAATCCCATAGGAAAATTGGCATGTCTGGGTAGCCTTTGATCATGTATCTGAGTTATTGCAAGCTATATATCTAGTTAGATCTCAGATAGCTTATTCACAAGTATCATTCAGAGGCAGGTGGAGATTCCCTCCGGAGGCAGGCAGTTCCTTGATCATGAGTTTTGAGAGAGAGCATGTTTCAGATGGTCCAACTCTTCTCTGTCTCTGAGTCTCCCTCATGGCTGCTGCTGCCTCCTCCTCCTCCTGGACAGTCCTTATAGCCCTTATGACCATATTTACCTGGTCCAATGGAGGCCAGCATCTGTTGGCTCTCATCCAACCAATTTGAAGTGCATTAGTTGCTGGTCAGGCTGGCAGTTCCTAGCTCCCCAGGGAGCCCAGAACCCTCCCCCAGGTATGTGATGCAAATCACGTAGGCAGAGGGAGCAAGTTTCCGGCCTCCCTTATGAATGTATCCAACTCAGGTTACCTAAAGAGATAGGGTAAGGTGTGCATTCTCTGCTGGGCCCATCTTAACCAAATTGTCACAGCAGAGTTTTTGGGGAGAAACAGAGGTGGCCTTCTGCCACAGGGACAGGGCTGTGGAGAGCCCAGTGATGACTGAAGGCCAAGCTAAATTAAGGCCTTGGAAGGACAATGAGTGAATGCAATCTGTGAGGCTTGGGGCCTGGTAAAGGGACAGTAAATGGAGCCATGCATCTAGCTCCTAAGGCTGAGGGTGTCCCAAGAGGCATCCATTTTGGAGCAGGACCAAAAGGGGTCTGAGAACCCACAGGATTCAGTGGGGTTCATCAGGACTGGGCCCAGCATAAACTCAAGGGCAGCTTCCCTATTCATAATAATCACCAACAAGACATGGCAGGAGAGAAAGAGGGTGCCCATTGGGCAGGATTGGCATGGTTAAGGGGACCTAGAGGTATCATAGTCATCCCTGAGGACCCCGTCCCATGACACATATGTAGACATGCCCAGCATGGACAAAGGTGGTCAAATCAGATTCTTGTTGAAAATTCTAAGTTGCTATATATAGGTCTGTTACTTTCTTCTGAACAGAGTGTGCATTTGAAATTCTGCTGATGTCAGTCAAATGAGCCCATATATATATAACAACTTTTTAGATCTCAAGAGAAATCTGAGTTTATCATTAATAAACACCTACCATTGATTATCTTTCTCCTAACCCTGAAACTATTGTTATGGACTGAATTATAGCATGCCATTTGTTCCTTATACTAGGCTTTGAGTTCCTCTTCTCAAAAGATTAACAGTCAAGTATAGATGCTTTTACCATTCTTTGAATAATGTTCTGAAACACATAAATATCTCAGTAAAATATGTAGCCAACAGACTTATGTGGAGCAGCACACAATGATATATGGAGGAAAACTTTAGGTAAAATCATGTTCCCAGAAAAAATCCAGGGAAATTTTACCTTTGACTTCTGTGCATCCAGGATTTCACTCAGAGTTAAAATCAGAAAATGACAAAGCTGGCTAATCATTTTCTGTCATCCTCTAAATGTAGTGGTTTTCCAATCAAGCTTAAGAAATGTCCTGACCAATGAACTCTATGTAACCAAATGTCTGGGCTGTATTCAGTAGTGGCTACAAAATCAGTTCCTTCAAACATGCCAAAACACGTTCTTTTACTTCAATTTTTCTCATTCTCCCCCCACTTCTGTCAGTAGCTGTAGGGCATATACTAACAGGGTCTAACTTCAAACCACATAATTTTTTTTAGGTAATTATTTTTTATGTAGGGAGTTCAGGACACATGTTTCATTGTGTGTAATTTCTTTACCACCTTCACCTTCAAGCAGGCAGATTTGTGTGTCTGCGTGCACATGCATGTTTTATCTTAGAGTGAGTAATAATACTGAATAAAAACTAAGTCATTATTATTGTTTTCTTTAACTGTTTTGATCTATTTACTAACTTCAAACCAGTCCTTTCAAATAATAGTTTACTCCCATGTGTGTTTATTGATTTATTTTCAGCTTATACTATACATTCATAAATAGGGTTTGGCCCTATCTTCTTTGAGCCTTATCCAAACTCAGATTGATATGATTCATGCCAGGAACAAGACCTATAAACCCTTTTTTCCCACAAGAGGAAATACAGATCATGCCAAGGCAACAGCTGTCAGGTAAAACCCCAGCTTGAACCTCTTTAGGGTTGCATGTACTCCATGTATAGCACAAAAGTTCAGCTATGGCAAATCAATCTGAGAGATCCAGCTGTTTCAGAAGAATGCAATAGATGTCCCCAGGGGATAGTTTCACTTGAAGGCAAGGCCTCAACTTGCGCAGAGGAGGGATAAGGAAAAGAGATGTTCAGACTTAGCAAACTGAAACTTTTCCCTTTTGTCCCATATGTCACCTTTCCAGTCTCCTCCACCAACTGAAACTGTGAACTTGGCCTGTCTTCTTAATAGCCAATGTTTTTTTGATAATTTTACAAATTAACACATTATCTTGCAAGATCTCCTAAGCAACAAGGAAGACTCAGGCTCCTAATTTCTCTCAGGCAAGCAAGGAATTTGATAGTGCTGGAAGGAAAGCACAGTTTGAGATGTATGCTCTTTGTGAAGAATGTTGAGTAAACCTAATCCTATTGCAGATTTCAAAAATCAAATTACATGGCAATGTGTCTGAATGGAATATAAGGCTGTAGCTTGTCTCTGTTACAGTTGCCATTGAACATTAAGCCCCTTCTCTGTATGCATGTACAAATCCTGCTGAAAACTGAAATTATTTTTATCTGGCTTGGTCTCTAAATTAATTAGAGTTTTGTGCTTGCTTTACTCAAAACCCCTTTGAAAAAATGAAAATGCTTATTCTAGCTGCTTAGAAAAAAAGTCATGAAATTCAGCTCTGTTAGAACTTTTATTGTATTAATGAAAAATCCAAACAATGGATGTTAGATGGCCCAAGGTGTTAGTAATGGGATATGAAACCTTTCACCTCTGTGTCACCAGCTTGAATATAGTCTAGATGAAGAGTAACCCATTTTCAGTAGTCAATGAGAAGTGAGTTGGAGGTGTCAGTTCTGTTCCTAATGGAAAGCTAATGACTAAGAAAAAAAAATCTCCATCATAATCGGCATTATTAACACTTTAATTGGCACCCTGGTGGAAATTCCTTAAGACTCCTTCAGTTCGTTTTGACTGCTTTCTACTTGCTCCGTTCACTTCAGTGGACCTCTCTTCATTTTAGTTAAAAGAACAATAGACCATTGAAACTAGTGTCTAAATGGAACTGGATTTCTCCCATAGTCAAGAGAGAGGCCAAACAAGGAATGCAGGCTTGGACTCTAAGCTGTGCCCTTACCGCAAGAGATAATTTTGTTTAGGAACAAAGGTAGATGCACCTGATAACTGTGGGAGAGTATTTTCAGCTCTGTTTAAAACTGACTGGGATTTCCACGCCATTATTTTTGGATTGAGTTTAGGACTATTTTATATTTTTCTAACCCTACCTTAATTTCCCAAATTTCCAAAGTTTTGCTCACTACTTGTAGTGATATAAAACACATGAAATGAACCTATAAGAATGAACTTGTTTATTTAACACAATAACATCCACTTCGTGACCAGGTGTTCCTGCTGATAAAGTTAGTTAGTGCATTATTTGTGGCTTATAGTGGTATTTTTGCTTTTTAGAACAAAGGTAAATAAATGCAAGTACTTTTTCCTTCCCAGAAACAAAAGTTGCATGGACATGATTTAACTTGACAGTTAAAACAATGCTGACCTGACCTGTGGCATCAGGGTCTAATGAACTAATGCTTTAATCCACTAAGCTACCATGTCAGCTCAGCTTTCGCTTTTCAACTATTGTTAAGAAGACAGCTATTCTTCCCCTTGTTTCTTATGTTAGGCTGGTGTTGGTACCCTTGTATAAATGCTGTGGGCCTCAACAGAGGTGCATGCTGTGCATTGTGTGATTGTGAAGCAGGAAAAGGTGAGTATTAGCTGTATTTTAGGTGTAGTTTGACACAATACATATACTAGTTTTTAGTAACCTTGCAGAGAATTAGCCATTCAGCTTCAGGTGGAGATTGAGCTTGTGCAGTCCTTTTCCATCAGCTTCTGAAACTAATTAGGGCTGAACTAATTGTAAAAGCTATGGTGTCTTTCCCTCCCTTTCCTACCACCTATGGTTTCTGAATCTGGGGCTATGCTAGAAGCATCTCTGACCTGATCAGTGCTCTTCATGATCTCAGTTTCTAAATCTTTTGCTTTCTTGAAACCTTGTTCAAAAAGGGTTTAAAATATGGAAAAAATTGGTTAAGTGAATATTTTTATATCACTTGAGTTAGGAAGGAAACTTTAGTGATGAGAGAGGGTAGGAAACTCATCCTTTCATCTAAGTACTAAGATTAAAGTGTCCTATGACATGCAAAACCCCGCTTTGTCTTGACAAAATGACCTTGCTCTCATAAATAGATGGTTCCTAGGAGAACGCAAAGAAATCATCAACAGAATGTATATTTTATTAATGGCTACAGCATAGTGGTTTAGGGTCAGAGCAGCAGATAGGAGTCTGAATTCATTCCAGATGTTATCCTGATTTTGGCAGTTGTTTTAAAATACATTAGAGACTAAGACAAAACAGAAATTTAAACACAAAACCTTGGTGTTATCTAAATGCCAAGGATTTCAAAATCTTATTGCAGTAGAACTGAAGAACATTGGACAGCCTGCATCTTCAGATAGTTCTACAGTAAATCCACTTTTGTTCCATCCTTTTTATTAAATAAAGAGCTGTGTTACATATATCATTGTTAAAAACACTAAATAAAATAGCAGTTGAGTTAGAGTATCGGATTCAAGATAGCAGCTCCTTGTACATTTCATTAAATATATGGAACAATATCTCTCCTAGTTTACTCTTTATTTTTGTATTGTGTTAAACCTGCAATGTGCACCATGAATTGGAATCTAACACTCCTCAGCATAACAACAAACAGCACTTGTGAAGTTTCATATCTGTACTCTGTCCCTTGATGTATGGTATGCTTTCTCTAATGATTTAAAGTTCTAAGTGAATTTTGCACATGCAGTAGTCAGGACCAAAGCTTTGTTCATCCACTGAACAGGTACAGCAGTCATCAGCAGTGCCCAGTTCACCAGATTGTCTTTTAAGGTAAGAAAGTCCAGTATCCACATTCAGACCCTGATTCAGCAGGTATATGTATCTTTAAGCACTTTGGTAGTCCCGGTGAAATCAAGGGAACTACTCACTTGCTTAAAGATACACATTTTGAAGTGCTCTGTTGAATTAGACTCAGAATTGGAATCAGGAGCTCTCATCTGCTCTGTGACTATGGAAAAGCCCACTAATGTTTATAGCCTTACCTATTTCACTAAGGTTTAATTAGTTGTTTGTGAAGCTCTTTGAGAGCTTGGGATGAAAGATCCTCAGTAAGAGCTAATGGTCATATTGAATTATGGCAGAATTGTTTGAAAAGGCAAATATCTTCTAGCTTTGCCTTGCTTGATATTTTATTTGTATATCTTACATTGTCCAGACAGACAATATCCAGCCTGCTTTAGAAATGCTATTTATAACACAAATAGCTCTGCCATTATGTTAGAAGTTCACATTTCAGCAAGTGTTGCTTACATTCTAATTTAAAATAATTAGAAATGTTTCACTGCTTTCCCAGTAAAAGTTGGAAAAAACATATTCATAATGTAAACTCCCCCTTTTTTCAACACTATTGTAATAGTTTCCTTCAGCCACATGTGTATTATGAAGTATATGATACATGACATGCTCTCAGCTTGATATGTTGGGATTTAACTGCTTAGTTTCCATTAGTATAAAAAGCTCCATGCGTTGATCTGACAATATCAACTTTGACCTTCAATAAAGTTAGATATACTAGTGCAGAAACATTTTGGAAAAAATTAATACAGTCCTGTAACTGATAAAAATCATTACCTTTATACTGAAACTTGGAGAAAATATCCCTTTTATTAATCCACAGAGTTAAACATACTTTGCATAGCCTTTGTGAATCCTAGCACATGAAACAGAATTGAATTTAATAAAGAAATGGTGCCAAAAAATGGAAATGGGGGAAAAAGGAAAAAAACCTTCCCTTTTTTTCCTTAGTCTCCTCCTTGAAGGCAGTTGAACAATTTTTCTGCACATTTTTCAGAAAAGTAAAGAACATTTAGTACAAAGAAGACATGTACTGTGTACAGAGTCTTCATAAAGTCCTTGTGTACAACCTAAGTTATTAAAGTTTAAAAGTGCACAAGGACTTTATGAAGACCCTGTGTATATATAGGGTTCCACAAATCCACCTTATAGCTAAGTACAGATATTCAAAAAGCCCAAGGTAGAAATGGTCTAAGTTTCATGCTTTACTCTAAGCACCCACCCTAGGCTAGGTCAGGAGCAAACAGAACAGACATTCACCTTTGGTGAGAGGTGGCAGGGTACTCAGGTTGTCTGCACTGGCCAAGGCCAGCAGGTTGGGACTGCTCCCCCACACTTCCCAGCATGCTGGCAGAGAAAGCGAGTCCAGCCCTAATTGGCCAGCACAGCCTCTCTCCAGTGCTGGGGGAGAGGGAGTGGAGTCCCTGCCCCAGCTCCCCCAGACCTGAACCAGCACAGCTCTGGTCCTGCCTCCCCTCCCCACTGACTGGTCCAGATGACAGCTGGTGCCATGCCATGCTTCCTGCCTGTGCCTGCTTGGCCATGCCTGGCTTTGGTCCTGCATGATTTGGTGCAGCTGCAGGAAGCAGCACTCTGTTCTGGAACCCTCTTCCCCCCCTCCTCTGGCAGCAGGCTCCTGGAGCCCCACACCATGTGGTGGGGAAAGGGGCGCTCTACAAAAAGGAAGGATTGGATCCCTTGGAGCTCTGGAAAACTGCAGGTAGTGGCAGCAGCCACGTAATGTGAATCCTGCAATTGCAATTCCTGCAGTTGCGCTGGGCGCATGTTGCCTTCTGCCAATCAGGCCTGCTCCTTCCTTCTGAGGAACACTCCCCCCCACCTAGGGATGTTGTATAAAGATGGAAAATTCCTGAGTCTCAGATGCTCCTTCCTGCCCCCGGCTGCAACTGATAGCTCAGAGCGGCTGAGCATGGCTGAGTTCTTGCGCACCTCCATGTGAGGGGAGTGGGAATGCGGGGGGCCTCAAAGGTTCCTGCGATGCTGGTGGACTTTGACTTAACTTGAGTTGGGAGGGCATCTAGTACAGAAATTTGATAGACTGGTCTAACCTAAATCACTTAAGTCTGATAGTACGTCTATCCAGGTCTATGTTAGACGGGGTTCAGTGATTTGAAACTGGTCTACATGCACCAAACTTCTGTACTGTTACAGGCTTAGATCAGTTTTCACTCGCTTATATTGGTTTCCGTTTGTGTAGTGTCTGCACCTGACCAAACATGATTATCTTATAAGATCCTGTACTCCTCATAGCCTAGAGTGTGTCCACCTGGGAGGTGTGTCCCATAAGACAGGAATTTCAGTTACCAATCAGCAGGCAGGTGCTACACATAGCAGAATAACTTCCCCATTATCCTCATGTGTTATACTTGCTTTTATGAATTTGCTCTTCTGTATCTGCATAATGTTTAAGTTCTTTATCTGACCTTTAAGGCCCTATACCACCCTCCCTTCATTTTTCTAGTATGTGCTGTCTCACTTGCCTCTTTGTATCATTCCCTTATGTATCCTTGGTACACCCAAGGATGTGCACTATTCTCAATTGGATGGGATGTGTGGGCAGAAGGGGATGCTGTGAGAGGGATGTCAGAATTTCAAGCAGATCCCTCTTTCCTCTATACAGTTAGTCCAAGCCCAAAGTTCTTAACTATATACAATGTATTGTTATAATATATATAATCATAAAACTAAATATCATATACATATATTTACACAGTGAATATTAACCAACCATTAACCAAGGTCAAACCCTAAATAATGCTATTTACCCATCACAATAAAACAATTTCAGCAGCATCAACACAATGCAACATTTCAATTACAAAATACAAGGCGCAAACAAGAACAATCTTAATAACACCTATTTCTTAATGTAGTCCCTGACCCATGGAAAGAGATAGTCCTCCTTCCAATGGGGTCGCTTGGGAGGTGTCCAAGAAGCACCAAGGGCCCCTCCCCTTAGGGCCTTGACTAGGTGGTGGTGTGCTGCTCACCCAGCCCCTTCTCTGAGTTTGCCTGCCCCAAATGTCTTTCCCCTGCAGGACCCAAGGGCCCAATGACTCACACTCCCTCAGGTGGTGATGGTCAGGGTGCAGCTTGATGGCACTCCAGCAAGGGAGACCCCCCTCCAGGCCTCTCCTGCATTGCTGGGCTCCTCTCCACCCTGTGCCCTGCTCTGGGCACCAAGGGCTCAGCTCCTCTCAGCTGCTGCACCACTGCTGCTGGCTCCTGGGTGCTGGGCCTCAAGCTACAGCACTACTATTTCCCCATGCCTTGGCTTGGCACTGAGGGCTTTTCTAGCACAGGCTGGGCCCTTCAGGCTCTGGCCATCTGGGTGGCTAACCCAAAGAGCCTCCATTGCTCCCTGGCTGCACTCCCTCATGCGCCGCTTGCTCACTTGCCTGCCCGGCTGCCTGCTGGGGTTATTCACAATGATCCCTGAGCTGCCCTGCTTTGGCTTCCAAGACTTAGGCCCATGTGCCTCCCTGTGTGCCTCAAGCCTACAACCCATGTGGCCTGCTGGCCCTCCAGGGTTGTAGGCTTGAGCCACCGCTTGTAGCTCTCAAAGCCTGGGCTCCGTGTACCGAACAGCACACCATGATGGGCCCAAGCGGTCTCACATCACTCTCAGGGCTGCGTCTCTGTGCACCATCCCTGTGCGCTGTCAGCAGCCCGAGTGGTCTCACACCGCTCCCAAGGTTGCTCTTCCAGTGGCAGCTTCTGAAACCTTGGGCCTGTTGAGGGAAAGCTCCTCAGCTTTTCTTCACTCAGCTCTCCTTGAGTCCCTCACTGCATCTGCCCCTCGTGTTGGGTATGCAGCTCCTTTTATACGCTCCAGGGATCCGCCCCTGAAGTCTTCCAGACGTGACAGTTTACAGCCTCCAATTGGGTCTGGGGGAGCACTTCTTCCCTTCCCCTCAGGAAAGGGGAGTGACTTTATTTCTCCTGCTGCCACCTGACTGATGGATGGGCTCCACCAATCAAAATTGCAGGATCTTAAGCCTGGAACTCAACCCAAGCTCTGAAAGGTGAGCCTGCTACACTTACTATCATCACCATTCTTTCTTTCATATACTCCTTGTGCCTTGCATGTCTGCTCCATTCTTCTTAAGTTTCAAACATTTAAACTTTTGTAACTTGTTTTAAAACATACATAGTTGTATAAGATTCAATACCTTCGTATGCTGGAATATAAGGCTAACTGAAACTAAATAATCCTTCACTTCCCTTTTTCCCTACCTCCCCAAGATGTATGAGTACTGAACCACTAAGCCTCAAGTATATGTTTTGTATGTTTAATTGTTATCTATGGTTGGCTTGGCTTATAAGCTCCTTGAGGCGTAGTTTATGTCTTCTGCTGTAGTCTATACCAAGTCACAAGGTCTTAACACATTAATAATAATAAATGTAACAGCAGCCCATGAAAGTCAGGAATTCTTGTGCTGTTAAAAGCTTGCCAAAAATGCATATTTAAAAATATATGCCCAAGTCCAGGGTTTGTGAGTCATGCTGAAACAACATAAAGAAATCAAGTTAATGCTTTACTAATATTTATTTAGCAAAGAATTATTTTTTTAAACTGTCTTCTAACATCTCAAAGCAAACCCAGATACAATTTATGCTCCCAGTACTCAGGCATCTTGATTCGTTCACATCCTTTCTCCTCCTGTATGAAATGTGTGCAAGTAACCAGCTATCTGAATAACTAAAAAAAAGAACAATGCTTCTGAAGACATCTGGATATAATTCTGAACATTCTGGGCCTGAACATAGAATTGTCTGCTCAAAAAAATGTTCAGAGATGGTGTTACCTATGTGTTCCTCTATAAACAAAAGCTTCCAATTGACCACTAGTAAAGATAATAAGCACTTCCTGTTTTGTAAATAACCCCCCTCCCCAATACATAAGACAAGTAAAGCATCATGGCAATACAATGGCTTAAAAACAAAGCCAGAAAACTAAATGTATTCTGAAGAACTCAAAGCAATCATTATCTTTCTAAAAGAATATTAAATGATTACAAATGAATGGATTATACAGAGATGAGCACTTTGGAACCATAGCTGATGATAGCTAATGATGGAACTTTCCTTAAAGGTTTAGATATTTAGTTTAGATTAGATAAATGCTTAGAAACTTGGATGTATATCCATATGTATTGGGTGGTGGGATCTTAAGAAAGGGCTCAGAGCTGGGTCTACTTTTGTTTCTACTTGAAGTCAGTGGCAAAGCTTTCACTGATTTGAAAAGGAACCACATTATGTCAACACATGGTGTTGCTGAAAACCCTACTCCTTGCATCTAAAAATGAGAAGAATGACAAATACCACAATAAGAGCTCACTGCCTCTTTAGACAAAGATTAAACGAAAACTGATTCACTCCAATTAATAAAGCTATTTTTATTGCATATGGGCTTCATAAAAATGTATAGGGGTGCAGAATTACTTATTCAGTATAGAAGACTAATGTGTCATATATGCCACTACATATTATTGGTTTTATTTAAAAAAAAAACCAAACTATGACACCATTCAGAGATGGCAAATCATGTTGCTTTACAAATGTTTATAGGTTTATAAAAAGCTCAGACAAAATTCACTGGGTTTCAGTTATATGGACGAATTAATGAACTTTACATGTTGTTAGGCTTATGTGCAAAGTTCATTAATGTACTTAGGCAGTAGCCACTCTTCATATTCATACACTATTCATTTTAGTACACTATTCATTCAGTACACTTCTGTTGGCTTTAATGACCGTAGAATAGAGCCCTTTAAAGGATTTACTGAAAATATCCCCAAGCCTTATTCCATATAATAGATAAATGGCATGAAAAATAGTTTTAAAATAAATAATTTTTAAAAATCTAGAGTAAAAAGAGAGTATATAAGCAATACAATCTCCTTGTGCTCTTATTAAAAAGATAAAGGCAACCATGTAAATACATTTCTAAGTTGTTTCCTAGGCTAGATTTAGCCTCCTAAAATAACTGGTTATATTTTGCTCACCCCTGCGCTAATATGTCCCATGGGCCAAATCTGGCCAGCTAAGGGATTCTGTCTGGTCCATGGTGGGTCCCTCAGTCCTGCCCAGCCCAGGCACAGAAGGCAGTTCAGGTCAGGATGCCCAATGGTGCTAGATAAGCCTGCCAAGATAGCAGAGGCAGAAGCTGGCTTCTGAGCCAGAGCCCCAGCACCAAGGCAACTGTTCCCACTCACCTGCCCCAGAGGAATCAGAGTGGGGCCCCACTCTGAGCGCATTGGGACAGGAACCCTGCAACAACTGGCTGCATTCATGGATGTACTGCTCCCTATTGCCCCTACTGCATGGCATCTGTAATGCAGCCCTCATTATGTGACTCCCACCCGGTACTTGCTGCCTAATGTGCCCCATGCAGCTGAGCCCCTGCTGGGACTGCAGAGCTGGTGGGAGTCCCTTGCGTTGCATTTGCTGTGGGGCCCTTCATCTCCCGATGCCCGGTCCCATCAGCTACGAAGCCGTTGCTTACTATTTGGGTTCTGCAGGCTACCTATGCTTAGCCCAGGATCCCAGCCCTGGCCCTGTGCACACATCCCTTTCCTGGGCTCTGCCCTGGCCCCAGGCCAGGATGGGGCTGCCATCAGGCTGGGCAGGGCTGTGTAGGGCACATTGGATGGCAAGTGAGAGGCAGGAAGCCAAACAATGAAGGCTTTGCTGGGGACCCTGCACAATAGGGGCAATCAGGAGCAGCAACTCCATGAATGCAGCCTGTTGCTTCTGGCTTCCTGTCCTGAAATTGTGGGGTCCCCATGGAGACTGGCCAGGGTGCCTGACAAGGTGGATGGGATGGAGCTGCTCATGCAGTTTTAGTGAGCTGTTGGTGAGGGGGTGAGTGGGGTTCTGACCTGGCCCATACAGATCACCAGAAGTCCTTATGTAGCCTGCAGGCCCAAGAGATTGCACACCCCTATATTACAGCCTTGTTATATGTTAGTCCACATGTCAGCAGTTTGGTGTGGGTTAGTGTTAGCTTGAGTTTGGAGCAGTCACATGCTCAGGCCAACTGGGACCTGCCTGGGGGGACTGAAAGGTAAGAATCCCTCCTCCCTGCCCCTCAGGGTTTCCACTTGCACCTCCCTCATCCTCAGGGCTCCTCCTGCCCCACCCCTGCTTGTGGCTGCCCACACTGTCTGTCCAGGGGGAGCAGGAAGGGAAAGGTTAACCTACCACCATTACTGATGGTTTGCTGCTCTTGTCCAGGATGAGGCCACCCAGAAAACAGCAGCAGCTGCTGCTCCCTGCCTGCTCCCCTGGGACATCACAGGCATCTACAAGTAAGTGGGAATCTGGGATGCTGGTGAGGGTGGGAAGGACAAGCAGCAGAGTGGCTACACATTAGTGTAGCATGAGGTGGGTAATATGGATCAGAGATAAACCTAGGCTGGAGTGACATCACTTGAAGCTGCCTGAAGAGTGTTTAACACTAGTCCTAAGGGTTAAGAGCAGCCGGAGGCACCTAAAATTAGTTTGTAACAAGGTCTTCACAAAATCTGACAGTCCCTGTGTTATTATAGTTATGGGGAGACATTAATAACATGCTTGGTTATACCAGGAATGAATTTAATAAGCAAGCTGTCCAAGTTTGCTGATGACACCAAACTGTGGGCTGAGGTGGGGACACCAGAAGAGAGGGAGAGTCTTCACTGGGATCTGAGCCGACTGCACGAGTGGGCGGACAAGAACAGGATGGGATTCAATGTGGACAAATGCAGAGTGATGCATCTGGGTAGAAGCAACCTCCAGCATACATACTGCCCGGGAAGCTCCCCTCTTGCTAGCACGGTGGAGGAACGGGATCTTGGCGTCATTGTTGATGCCAAGATGAACATGAGCCGCCAATGTCAGACGGTGGTTG
>JAGPOW010003648.1:15178469-15248944 GCA_030014935.1 Caiman crocodilus | reverse complement strand
TCAAGAGTAGATTAGATAGGTACTTGGCTGGGGTCCTGTGACCCTGGCACTTGTTCCTGCCATTGGCGGGGGGTCAGACTAGATGGCCTGCTCTAGGCCTCTTCCGACCCTAGATACTATGATACTATGAATTTACTCATTCATTCCTTGCAATCTAGTCTGACTCCTACTGAATCCAGTGATAGAACGGCTATTGACTTCAGTGGAAAGACATTTTGGGTATGTCTACAGGTATGCTTTACTGCACATTACATTAATGCGCAGTAAAGCATCACTGTCTACATTTGTGCTACAATTAGTGCACAACAGATTAATTTACTCTGGCATAGGGTAGTTCTGTCAGACACAGGTACTATGCTACACTGAAGTAAATTTCTGAACTTAAACACATGTATAGAAGATGATGTCATGATTAGTTAACTCTGGCTCAAATTTAGCCAGAGTATATTCATTTGCATTAATTGCATGTGTAGATGTGTCCTCTGTTTTTATATATATATTCCAGATTAAGAAACACTACAGGTATAAGAATGTTTGGTTTATATGGCAAAGGCAGACAGGCATTACCAAAAATATGTCTAATCAGTTGTATTTTTAGCTTATGTATATAATATTGGAAGAGATAGCTATAGTAAGTTACTTGATTATAAAAAGATATGATCAATTTGACTTGTGAATTCATTTTTTAAATTGTTTTCATTTCAGTTATTTTGAAAGAGAAAAGAAGAAATTGTGTATATATGAAATGTATGTATGTATATTTTTTTTCATTTTATGTCTGAAAAAAATCCTAAAATAAAGTGAAACATGAAAATTGAAATGAATTTTCAGTTATTAATGATGTTGCAAATGTTTTCAAATCCTGGAGTATGAGCTGTTACATAAACAGTCCCAGCTGCTCAAGAGTTAAGGAGTTTACATTTCTTCCCATTGATACAGCAGAGAAGGAGACATGTGGAGGAGGAACTTGCAATTAAAAACAACATAATTGATCATTTTAAAAACTACCTGGAAAATTTGCCTTCGGATAGATAAACTGCTTATGAAGGCTACAGGATGTTGTTCAACACAACACTACACCTTTTTTACACAAATCATAGGGGCATCCTGGTAGTAGCAGTTAGTATCTGGCCTTCTAGGATGTTTTACCATCATGGGCTTACATTTTCAGATTGGGTTCTCACTAAGTGTAGTCTTAGATCATATTTTGCATCAGAATGCATCTGCTTTAAGAAACTAATAAAAATGTATCTTACACAACACTGATTTATACCTGTTTGGTATTAGCAGGTGCATTGACACATTCATTAATATGGCTTTGGTAGTGCACATTAAGCTTAGTACCTCTAATATGAGGTACTAGATAAAGGGGAAGTAGCTGTGGTAATGTGCAGTAGCAAAGGTAAACATTTTTTTGTGATGCTTAATGTGCAATAGATTAATTCTACTGCATATTAGCACAGTTTTTGCCATGACATGCTAATGTGCAAGACAACAGTCCACTGTGCATTAAGGTGTCTCATGTAGACACACCCAGTGTTTATCAGCTTAGTCTTCCTTAAGGTTTATATTCCTGAGATTCATATTTGAAAGCTTATAGCATACAGTTAATTAAAAGCGGCTTAATGTCTTTGTCTTTTTAACAAATGCAGCTATTTAGTGACTTATTAATGATTGGAAATACTTGTTCAGATGTATGGATATTTTCCTCCTAAATAAGATATTCCACTTCACACCTATTCCTTAATGTCAAATCTTTGCGTGGTAAACTCTGGACTTGTGAGCCTCCCTGATCCTGCGCAGGGCTGTCCTACTCAGCTGCCACGTCTTGCTGGAAAATTACTTCAAGGAGTTCAGTGGTGTACCCCTGTGCCCAGTATGAGTAGAACTCACGTGTCCAGTATGGTTGACCTTGGGGCTCTGCCACTCACCAGCCATGCAGTAGAAATTGTGCGTTCAGCTGTCGCCTCCTCAGGCTTCTGGACCAGCCCATTGAGGCTTGGTCATACGCTGTGTTTTCCCCAGGCTTATCTCAGTATCTGGTTCACTACCAAATGCCTGTGTTACAATGTAGAGTTTTTTCCCTGTTCCCCGTGTCAGCACTGATAGCAAAAGGATAATAATCAAAATACTAAAGAAAGCCTCCTAAACCCAGTCCGGGCCAGCTTCGATCACCTGATTAGGAGTTGTGGCTGGGGTCTGGCAATATTCTCCCACCAACCCTCAGCTCCATCATCTCACCTTCGAGTATGGTGAGTCCTCAAAGTCCTCAAACTGGAAACAAAATGAAAGTGTTTATAAAAAAAAAAAAAAAAAAAAGGTAGCCTGTTTAGAGCAGCCTTGCCATCTGGGTGCTCCTGGCTTCTAGGTGCTGACCCTGCTCTAGCTTCCATGGGGCTTGGCTTGCCCATGATCATCCTGGAGTTGTGGCTTTCTGGGTGACTGCACTCCCAGAGTGCTCCAGCCCTGCAGCTGCTTTCCCTCTTGCCCAGCCCTTGCTAGGACTTTTAAACTTCCCACAGTGACACCAAAGGCTGATGCCTGGCACAGGTGAACTTGATTGACAAGTCAGGCTTGCTCCTGACCTGTCCCTGGCTCTCTCCCCAGTAAGTACCCTGAGGCTCCCGGGTTTCCCTGACCTGGTCCCGAGTGCCTGGCTGTGGCCCCAGCATCCCTGGCTCTAATGCGTAGCTCCCTCAACGTTAGCCACCACCTTCAACAAGAGCTGCCACCCTCAACATGAAGGTTTGCTTCAGCAAAGTATTTAAACACATGTATTATTTAAATACATGAGCAATCTCATGAAATGCTACTACATGTTAGTTGTATAACATTTAATGTTATACCTGCCTTGAAATACCTTGCTGAATCATCATTTTGAGAAAAATATCTAAACCTACAAAGTTATAGTTCAAGGCTGGTTGTTTTGCTTTTTTTTTTTATGCCCATTTTCTTTTTCAAAATAAAGGTTGACAGGAAAAGAATGTAAAAAAAAAGTCAATATTTAGTAGGTGACTGGGGTGATAATACAAAATAAGGCTTTGTGGGATCATGCTTATTTTCAAGTAATTACTTCTGAAGGCAGAAGAAAAGACTTGGCATGCCAAATGATCTCATGCATCACCAAGCAAGTAATCCATTTCTAAACCTGTTTTGTTCAAATACTATATTAGCAGTATTCTACAGCTTTCTTCTCTACCAAAGATATGCTATCACAACTATGTATAAATCTATGGAACACAATGGAACTAGAATTTTATCAAAAGACAAGAAAATATTGCTTTATGGAAGAATTTTCCAGTGCAATAACACTGAATGAAACAAGGAGTTGTGAAGCCGCTGGGATATATATATTTTCTGTTCTTTTCAGAAAATAAGAAAAAGTTTCACGATATTGTGTGGGTATTCCTTACTTGTTTGAGATAAGAGACCCTGAGATCTCTGGAAATCACTTTAACATGAAGTGTATTTACTCAGTTCTCTCAGTATGAAGAGCTTTACATTTTGACACAAACATACTAGCAGAATTGCCAGGAATGATGATGAGGTTTTTTTGATCAAAAGCCCATTGT
The DNA here is from genome assembly GCA_030014935.1 of Caiman crocodilus. NCBI lineage: Eukaryota > Metazoa > Chordata > Crocodylia > Alligatoridae > Caiman > Caiman crocodilus. The sequence continues at coordinate 15,245,372 of JAGPOW010003648.1, read as the reverse complement.
CTTCAATTAAAAGAATCCCACTGACTTCAGTGGACTTTAGTTCAGGACTTTACAGGCCAAACTGTAACAACACTGATGTCAATGGCAAAACTTTCTACTTTCCAAAACTGATTTTAAAAACAGCTAGGATTTCACCCCAGATATCTATGAATTTTCTAAGAAAGCACAAAACAATATTGTATAATCAAGCTCTTCATGGAACTTATATAAACCTGGACAAAACCTACCTAGGTTTTTCCTAAATTTTGTGGGAAATATGGAAGAAACTTTAGCAGAAGTGTTTCATTTCAGATGATTTTCAAAAGCTGATGTTCCAACAGAACCTGGGCCCCTAAATCCCATAAAGTTTTTTGTTTCTTTAAATGCTGTGGATAATCAAGTGTTCATAAGAGACTAAATATAAAAGCTTGATATAACCCCTGTTTCTCAAGAGCTCCATGAATTCACCTTAGGAATTAAATGTACTCTCTATTTTATAAAAAAAGATAAATGCCTGTATCCAATGAAAGCAATTGATGGTTTTCTGTTATGGAGAACTGTCCACCAAGAATCCTCCATTAGAATGGGCAGGAACAACCACTAATTTAGTTCGTGCAAAAACCAGTACCCTCTCTATTGTGTCTTTGCTTTTCACATTCCTATGTTCTATGCCAAGGGTTGTCAACCGGGGATATGCATAACCTCAGGGGTACTTGGGAAGGCCCTAGGGCAGTGGTCTCCATCCTTTTCAGTAGGAGATCACTTTTGGAATTTGGAAGCAAACCATGATCTACCCCATCCCTTTCCCCCCCACCCAACATGTAAGACTGTGGGGAGGGCAGGGGAGGGGGGAGGGACAGATAAAGGCAGAGGGAGAAAAAATTATTTGATGGTGCACTCCCCCAGCAGGTAAGTCTGTGGTGAAAGGGTGGGGGAGGGGAAAATCTGCTGGGGGGGCAGTTCAAGGCCCCAAACCTAGCTCCAGTTCCTCTCAATCTGCACCCCCACTCCAATGGTGGTGAGGGAGAGAGTTGGGCTGGAGCGAGGCATGCTCTACAGCTACGTGGGGAATGGGACAGAGCCATGAGTGGCTCATCTAGGGGGCATGGGGAGGGGGGAATACAATCTGGGAAGACACAGGGAAGGGGGGTGGTGCATGCCTCCAGATCTGCATGTGGGGTGGAATGGGCCAGGGTGCAGCTGTGGGCTAGGACTGGGCTCTTGCTGGAGGTAGGGCTGGGTAACTGGGAAGAGCTCTTGGCTGTGATGGCAGCAGTGCTGGGAGGCTATGGTGGGGGGGAACTGTAGCCCTCCCAACCCCACCTCCCAGTCTGAGCACAATGCAGCCTCCCTGCACTTAGTGGCAGCCACTTAGCCCCTGCAGATCCTGGACATATGGACCCCATGCCTTGAGCAGGGAGGGGCAGTGACAGGGGAAGGCTGTGCTGAGCTGCCTCTGGCTGTGCTGCACTCAGGGTGGGCAGTGGTGGCACAAGAATGATAGGTTGGGGGAGCTACAGCAAATTTTTGGATGGCTGCAGCCCTCACCGTGGCCCCACGCCCAGCTCTGCCACTTCCACAGGCCAAGCTCTTCCCAGTGGCCCAGCCCTCCCACCAGGAAAAGCCTGGCCCTCGCCCACAACTGCGGCCCATTCTGCCCTACCTTGCTCTGCCCTGTGTGCAGATCTGAGGGCACATACCCCCATGCCCTCCCAGGACGTACCCCCCATCTCCATGCCCCACAGATGAGCCACCCCGCCCTGGTTACAGGGCCTGTCTCTGTTCCAGCCCCACTCCCACCCTCACTACTGCTGCAGCTGCTCTCACTGCCCCATGTTTGGGGGGGCAAGTGCCCCCCGATCTGTGCGTGGGGTGAGGCATCTGCCGCTGTGCACAGGGCTTTGCACCCCAGGTTTTGCACCCTGAGTCCTGAGCTGCAGCAGGGCTTGGGGTGCAAAGCCCAGCATGTGGTGACAACTGTCTCACCCTGTGCACAGATAAGGGGGACATGTGCCCCCTGGGCCTCCACCAGGGTGCATGCAGTGGTGGGAGCCCCCCTGCATGCCTAGATGAGCCACCAAGGCTCTGACCTTCCCCTGGCCTTGCCTGGCTCAGCCCAGCTGGTGCCCTACTCACCCTGCAGCAGGAAGCATGGAGGGGGATTGTCCCACTCACCCGACATGGCCCTGGTGGCAGGGGTGTGGCTCACTCCAGCCATGTGTGTCTTGCTGCTGCTATGTCCTGCTGCTCCCAGACTTCATTCCAGCTGCTCCCTGCATGCATTCATCAGTCAATTGGGATTGACTGGTTGGTGGCCACTGCCCAAAGGGCAGAGTGGGTGGATGGGGATGGAGGACTGCCACCCACTGACTTGTACCACCACTTCCCAGAAGCAGGGCTAGGGGAGTGGTGAGGGCAGCAGCACCCTTCTGTGGGCTGCACAGGTGCCGCCCAGCTGGCCGGACCCAGCTGGGGGGAAACTCACACATGCCAGCCACTGCTGCCACCCACCACCCTGTGCTGCCACTGCTTCACATCTGGCTGTGTGCCACCTCCCCCCAACATCTGACTGACGGGGTACACTTATTAAAAAACGTTGAAAATCCCTGTTCAATGGCTTAACAAATAACTTGTACCTTCTGCAGTGGGGCTGAGGCACTTGGTAGGGCCGCAAAGGAAAAACTTGTTCCACTCTTAAAACTATCTAAAGTTCATTTACTATTGATTTGTTTGTCATGTTATACCTTTTTAGAGAATAATCAGGGGTTCTTGTTCTCTAAAGGGTATGTATAAATCGGGTCAGTGCTGACTCCTGTCTGGGATGGCCATAGACTTACCTAATCCACCTGCTCTTCCCTGCGTGCTCCAAACTCAGAAATAGTTGGGGAGGCTCTCTGCCTACCTATATCTGAGGTCTCGAGAGGTTATTGAGGACCACCCCAGAATTCTGTATTTAGAGACTGGGCTAACAGAGTGTTCTTGGGGTCATCCTGGGTGGGGAACACTGCTGTGACAGTATAAACATGCCCTAAAGTTATTCATCAGGCAATTTTTCAAACATGAAATTCACTTTAAAAATAATGATGGGATGACAAAAAACTCTAATGTAATAAAGCAAAGCAACACAAATAATAGTGAGCTACAAATATAGTTTTGTTAACATGGAAAAGCCAGGAAATTGTGGGTTGAACCAGAACCTGACTCAGGTCTAAAACTGACAATGCAGTACTCTTTTTTTTATGCATTGACATTGTATGGAGATGCCAGCCTTCCAGTGGAATGCTAAGTATTAAAACAATTCTTGCCCATCTCTGTTGGCTGCTTGAAAGAATAAATACAAGTCTATTGTCTGGCTTCTGCTATTATAATACATGCTGCAGACTTATCATACACACGAAAAGCCAAGGACTTCAAACATTTTTTTTTCTTTATAGCCTCAGGCATAAACAATGTGTATTTGATGTTGATGCTCTAATTTCAGCCCATTAGATCTGCCATTTTTAAGCTGTTTTTGAGGGCCTAGACCTATTCATGTCCTGTGATTTTCCTTTACATTTTGTTCTTAAGATTATTACTGAAGGGGAGCTTGCTGAAGTCTTTTTTTACATTGAGGAACAGTAAAGCTTTTTGGCATGTGCTTGATTCCTACAAAAGTTTATAGTTCTTTCCTAGTCTGGTGGATTCTTTGCCTCTTGCTAAACTTTTTAATCAAATAATCAAAAGTTGAAATGATTCCACTAAGCTGGAAAGGAAATATAATTATCCTTGTATAGGAGACAGGGACGACTTGTAGACTTATATATTTACTGGATGTAGTTACCAAAATTTTTTGCCTGACTTCTGTTATGAAAATTATTGTCCTGAGGGGAGATAGTAAACCTATTTTTGAAAAGCAGGCAGATTTTAAGAAAGACCATTGTACTTCAGATAATTCATTTACCCTTTTCATATGATTTATAAAGATTCCCCAAAAAAGAACCAGCATTTGTGTGTGACTTTTATTGCCCTCAGAGCAGTCTTTGATTCAATCAACAGACTTGCTCTTTGGTCAAAATATGCAGAGCTATGCAAAACCAGTTTTTCATTGAAAGATTGTGTGAGCTTCTTCCCCCTCCCAGAAGTTCACTTTGAGTTTCAGGTTCAACTTGAGTAGTGACCCAACTCTCATGCAAAAGCATATGTAAAAATAGGAAAAACATACAGTAAAAAGTATAGTATTTCAACTCTGCTTTACTGTGTTCTTTTGCTAAAGTGTTCATGCAATAAACTTTTCAAGATGATGATAAGAAGAAAATAGTAATCTACAGAAGTCAAAACAAAAGCATAAATCTGATGTTTAATTTTGTTTTGGAGCAAAACACAAGTGTGTTATGGCATTAGTTCTTTTATGGTACCATGTTCCTGCTGAGGGCTGATATGTAACCTATACGTTCAATTTCTGGATTAAGTCATTTAGCCAAGAACTTTCTTCCATTTGTAAAAGGACAATAATACTTTCCTATCTATAGTACTTTGTACGATCCCTTCACCCTGCCTTGCTTGAAGTATTCTTCACCTTGCTAACAGTATTATTATTATTGTTCTTGTTGTTTTATATATATGTGTGTGTGTGTGTGCGCGCGCGCGCGCGCAACATCCTTGTGAGACACAAAAGTCTTATTTCTACAATAATGACGGAAGCTGTTGCATGGAGAAATTAAGAGCTAGAGCCACAAAATGACTCAGGTGTTGTTGCAGGGCTGAGTGAGATGTAGGCCTTGAAGGTGCATAGCTGCTGATGGCAGGATGGCATAGCTTTCATCCCTACAGCTGAGATTGTGGGGAAATATGCCTCCATGAAATATGCCCTCTTCAATCATTCCTGGTGTATGTATGTGTATGTGTACCAAATCCCAAAAATGAGGCAATAGTCTTAGGCCACTCTGTTGTGTGGGGTGTTTATTAGCGTGTACTTAGTGCTTGTTTAAGGCAGCTATATTGCCTCATTTCCAAGATTTGGCAATTGTGAAGCAGAAACAAATAAGCAGAGTGGGCTTTACAACAGTGCCCCCAGATACAGCACCGAAGTGGTGTTGGCACATCCCTAGAGGGTTGTATAGTCTGCTCTGTAGGGAGTTAAATGTTTAAACTACCTTTGCAATATGTGGGAAGGTTTAGGGATGTAGGAATAGGATCCACAGAATGTAGCAAGATGAATGGTGGGCAACTAAACTAAGCAGTAAGAAATGGGAAAAAAAGAGGGATGTTCCTTATGCTCTGCCCTTATCCAGAACTCAAGCACCTTGTTGTGAGCTGCAGGATTGGACCTATCTCTCGCTGGGGTTTGCAACCCTGAGCATTCTGCTAGAGTTAGATTCCTGTGCCCTTCCATTCAAAACTGATGGATGCCAGTCCTTTTTTTCCAAAGATAGCAGGAGTCACCTTCTCTTTTATCCATTAGTTTAATGGTTAGAGCACTCACCAAGGCTGGAAGGAGAACTTGGACTCAGTTCTCTCTACCTGAGGGAACTTGACCCCACTGCTTCCTAGCAAAATTTCCTAACTGCTGTCAGGATATTCTGGGGTAGGGGTGGAACAATCCATCCTGTTACAGCTTTTCTATTATCCATTGGGTCAAGGAAAAAAAAAGTAAACATGACTGTATAGTGGTTAGGGCACTCACCAGGAGTGGGGAGATGGAGATCATGCCACATGCTTCACTGAATACAGATGCAAGATGTGCATTTAAATCACTCTGGGTAGAGGGAATTGAATCCATTTGTCCTGTCTTAAATGGGAGGGTGCTAACCACAAAGCTCTTAAATGAAAACCCATGTTTTGTACGGAACCTGGTCTATTAGGTATGCGCTGAGAAGGCCAGTTGAATACACAGAAGAGAGGTGGAGAAAAATCTAGTTTGTGGATCCCCAAGGGGCTTAGGTGTGAGATAGACTCTGAGGTGCTTAGCAGTGTCAAGACTGAGTAATTTTCTGGCATGTGCAGAAACTTTAGGTGCCTGGAGAACTTTAATGTCAGAAGCTTTATCTTTGTATAGATAATGTTAAAAGCTTTAATGCTAGGAAACTGTAGAGCAGGGATTTTTATGTTTTAAAAAACCTATTGTATATTTAGCAATTTATGGATTGAGTCCTAAATCTTTTAACCTGAAATGCTTCAAAACCTGCATCCTACTGAATGGCCTATTTAATAGGCCTATTTGCATAACTAAAGTATGTACATAAGGTTTTTAAGGATCAGAATTTTAGTAACTTGCCCAGTATCACATGGGATGATTGTGACAGAAGGATTTAATTCCCTTTCTTCTGAGTTATAGTTTGGTTTCTTAGCCACGAGACCAAAGGCATTTGTAAGACTAGTCATTAATGGGAAGGAGGGGGAGGGCAGGTTCTGTCAGTGCAAGCAGTACATTGGACCATAATAGGTTTTCTTATGCCGGCCCTTCCTCATGCCCCAGGATTGGTCAAAGTATACCAAGAAGTGATACTGGCATTCCAGCCTGTGTTTCAGGAGAATGCTAATGTACTGCAGTCACTACTGTGACTACAGCTTGTGTGAAGATACCCCAGCTATCTTTTAGCCAGCCAGCTCACATACTGCAGACTAATGTGCCCTAGTGTTTAACTGTGTTTTTGGTTGTAGCCATGTTGGTCTAAGGCAGGGGTGGGCAAAATGTGGCCCGGGGGCCAGATGTGGTCCGCCAGGCCATTCTATCTGGCCTGTGGGGCCTCTAAAAATTTAGAAAATTAATATTTATCTGCCCTGGGCTGCCTGTCATGCAGCCCTCAATGGCTTGCCCAAACTCAGTAAGCGGCCGTCTGCCCAAAATAATTGCCTGCCCCTGGTCTAAGGACATAATGAGGCAAGGTTCTTTGAGTAGATGACATATCTTTTATTAGACCAACGGAGGAGTTGGAAAAAAGTTCTTAGCAATCTTTCAGGCAAAATCACCCTTCTTCAGGCATAGGAAGGCTCTGCTGTTCAGAGACTTCCTATAGTTCATAGTTTAGGAACTGCAGAGCCTTCCTATGCCTGAAGAAGGGTGAATGAGCCCAAAAGCTTGCTAAGAACTTTTTCCCAACTACTCAGTTGTTCTAATAAAAGATATCACATTGACTCAAAGAACCCTGCCTGCTTAGTGTTTAACTAGCTTGTTAGGTAAGTTTTGCCATCTAGACTGAGCACATTCTTATTGGTACTCCAGCTTGCTAGTTTAAAGCCAGCTTGAGTATGTCTACCTGAGCCACAGGCACACCTTTTGACTGCAGAGTGAACCTACCCTTTGAGTAGCCCTCTGGGTTACCCAGCTAACACTGGAGGATCTTTCATTCCCTGAAGTAGCCCAGATTTGAAAGGATAGTTTTGCCCCCTCTTTCTTTGCTTGCCTCCTAGGCTGTGCCTTCTGTTCCTGCTCTCCTCAAAACATAACATGGTAAGACTGTTGCTCTGAGCCCAGGTTTAGGGCTTAATTGAGTGCGAGTCCATTTCTCTGCTCCACTGTGATAAATAAGTGTTGGACAGACATCCTTGATGAATAAAGCAAATGTGTTTTCTACTTATTATTCAATGAGTTTTCCCTTTCCCACCTGCATAACTTTCATTTTGCCCAGTGGCGATGTGTAGGGGGTGCACCCCCTGACAGTAGTGTTCCCAGGCAGAGGGGGCAGGTGAGAGCACTGGTGCCCCCCATGACAGCATAGGCCAGGGCAGAGGCAATATGTATAGAGTGCACCCAGGTGCACGTGCACCCCCTGAGTGTAGCAGTGCACCCCTCTACAAAAAGGCACCTGTGGGCAGTTGCTGCTTGCCACCCTGCTGCCAGTGCTGCCGCCTGCATCTGTGTGCAGTCCATAACCCCTCAGGCCACCACTGATGCTGCTGGTGGCAGCTGCAGGTGGTCACTGACCCTTGGTCGGCACTTGCCATCCCTTCTCCTCGCTGCTGACAGTGCTGGTGGTGGGTGATGTCTGCGGGAGCTCCCCTGCTTACTGCCCCTGTGCTCCCACAACTGCCACCACACTTCTGCCACTGCTGTGCCCCCCCCAGCTGCCAGGGGCATGATTGTTCATGGGCCAGGGAGTGTGCTTGGGGTCAGCAGGATCGGCCCTGGGGGGATCTTTTCTCCTAAGTGTCAGCGGTGCTCCACTGCCACTTGTGGGTCAGTAGGATCAGCTGCAGGGATCCCTCTCCCGGTTGCTGACTGTCTGCTGGGAGGGTAAGTGCCCCCCTGACTCAGGAGGCACCAGTCTCTCATGATTTTACCTTCATTAAGCTTGTACCAGCTGTTCTCCACTAATACACACAGTTCTTTGGGATCTGAGGAAACATGATGGTGGGAATATCTGAATCTCTTTTGCATTTTATGCATGGTCCAGAGGTTAGGTGAGGGGAACGAAGGCATAAATTTGTAGCCCCATTTAGTTGAGAATGTTGCCATTTACTTCACTGGGGCCAGAAGAAGTCTGGACTTTTATTTAGGGCTCTGAAGCTGATGTGCTATGTACTCTTAAGCAAATTACTCTCAGTGCCTTGATTTGCCCAAATGTAAAATATATATTAGAACACTTATCCAAACCTGTCAAGAGCTGGGAGGCTGAATAGATTGGAAACAATTCTGCCATCCTTTGATGAATAATGCTTTATAAGTACATAGCATTATAAAGAAAATGTTTTCTGTTCAGTGGTTTGAGACTGACTTTCTAAAATAACTCAAGGGATTATGAAATGTAAATAGATCATAGTTCAGAGACTTCTTATACCATCTGAATGGAGACAAATTTGCTCATAAATTGAAAGAATTTTTCCTGGATTAAGAATTTCAGGAGAAGGCAATCTGTGCTTGAAAACTATCAAGCCAATGTATAAACAAATGGCACACCGTCTGTGTGAGCAAGGCGCAAAACTCATACTGTTTGGAGACTTGTGAACCTGCTGGTTAAAACCTGAATTGAAAAGAACTCTAGGAAGAACTGGGTTTAAAACTAGTGCAGATCATACTGAAATATATAGGAAATAAGCATGATGACAATATTTTCAATAAAGAGAAAGATGGCTCCATCTTGGACCACTGGCAAACCTAACACTAAATTAACTGTACTTGTTGATGGTATGTATGCTCACAGGGTGTTTATAGATGCGCTCCATGAGGTGGGGGAGGGAGGGTGCTTTAATTAGTGAGCCACATTAATTAAAAGTGCTTGAACATCACGTGTATCAGTGTTCCCATGCTTAAAAATGACAGTTGGGTGCTTTGAAATAAAGCTCATCAAAAGAGGTTTAGTTTAAAGCTCCCCTGCTGCCATTTTTCTGCGCAGGGATGCTGATATATGAGATGTTGAAGGCAAAAATCAGGAAACCCAGTGTGCCACAGTCTTGGCTTTAAAATAAAAATAACACCTAGGCCTTGTTCCCCTTCAGGACATTTTATAAATATTAGTTACTTAATATTCATAACAACTAGACCTGGATATTTTTATTAAAAGTATTTTTTTCTGAAATAAGGAGTTTATAGGGAACTGAAATTTCAAAAATGTAGTTGAATAATAGGGTTTTTCAAAATGCAGTAAAACTGAAAACAGCAAAACATTTCTTTTTTATATTTTCAAAATGAGATGTTTTGTTACAGAAATGCTAAAATGTTTCAATTTATCATTTTCTAATTGAGACTTTTTTCACTCTTTGTTAAATGACTGAAAAAAATGACTGAAACAGAAAGTAAAGAGGTTAAACTGAAGATTTAAATAACTGAAAACAAACAGTTTCTATATTTGGGTCAGGAAAGAATTCTACCCCATAGTCAGACTGGTACAGATGGGGTTTTTGCCTTCTTCTGTAGCAGGGGACATGGCCCTCTATCAGGGATCTCTTGACCATATATTGACAACATTTCATAGAAGCATACCCCGAAACCACACTCACAAACCCTACACCACCCCAAACCCCTGCAGAAGCTCCACATCACCCCCACAGATCTCACCCCCACAAACTCTACCCCCACACCCCTTTCCTCCCCAAACCCCACAAATCATGCCCAGCCACTAGACTGGATGAGACAGGACCCACTGGTAGGAGCCAAGGCTGCAGGGACAACTGCCATGCTGCAGTCCTGCCCCATGCCCACACTGGTGCTGGGACATGCCTGTGGTGCTCCTGATCCCAGGAACCACTTGTGGGGGGAGTGATGGGCTGAGGATAGGGGTGGAGGTGGCAGCAGGAGTATGCATGAGAGAGAAAGAGTTATGGGGGTCAGGGATGGGGAAGAGAGGCCACTTGAGCTGGGCTTAGAGCTCCCTACCCCCCTAGTAGAGCAGCCTGTACAGGGGGAGGCCAGTCTGTAAGGGAAGGGGCTCACCCAGCCCAGTTCCTGAGCCCCAGTCGAGGGTTTCCTGGGAACAGAATGGGGATTGCTGGGGCCTGAGCACAGGGAGCAAAACAGCAAGGGCTGGCACTGCTCAGAGCCACAGGTGGGACAGCTGCAGCTGGACTCATGTCCTGGTGCTGGGATGGAGCTGCTGCTGGAAGGGAACTAGTGGGGGCAGGCAGGGGCTGTGGGTCAGGAGTGAGGAGCAAGGGCAGGGGCAGGGTACCGGCATATCAGTGTTGCTCAGTGCCCCACATCCTGGTGAGTGAAGGGCAGGGGCAGCTCTGATTTTTTCTACGACAAAAAACTAAAAGTAAACCCCAAAGTGTATAGATATTTAGAATTTGTTTTATTATAATGATATATATAAAGCTTAAATATAATTGCTTAAAAATTGTAAATACATCAATAAAACATTACCCAACTGCTCTCTCTATATAGATGTGTTTTGTTTGACTTGCGGAAGAACACGGGTTTTGAGTATTTTAATGAGAGAATTTGGGGGTTTTTGATCAGAGAATTTGCAATTTTTAAACTGCTCCCCCAAGCCCACAATCCTCCCCCACACAGTCTCCCCACACCCATGTCCTTACTTACGTGGGACAGAGCCTGGGTCTGAGCTGCTGCTGCAGCCTTGCCCTACTCCTATTTGCCCCAGCATATTGAAGCAGCATGCTGGAGTAGCAGGGGCACGCAGCATCCATTGAGACACTTTGGCCGGGTGCTAGAGAGTCCCTCTGGAGCACCTACCCCCTAGTTGCCTCTAGGCATGTTCCAGGAGCACACCCTGTGCTGCTTTTTCCCAGCAGGTTATTTTTTTAATACCAGGATTTCCTGGTATCAAATTTAGAGTCTGCGCTGCAAATATGCAGCAGAGGGGAACACTTTTCCATTCCCAGTATGCATCTTGTGGCATCTCAAACTTCTTTGAGGCACCACAACAAGTACATGCTCACTTGCCTGGATGCAGCCAAAGAGTCATAGAATCATAGAAAAGTACAGCTGGAAGGGACCTCTGGACCTCATCTAGATCCTGCCTCAGACGGGGAGTTGGACATCTCCATCTCTAACTTCTCCATGCCCATTTTAAAATGTGAAGCCCAAAACTGCACACAATACTCTAGAACAGGGGTGGGCAAAATGCTGCCTGCAGCATTGCCACAGTGTGGGGTTGGGTGTTGTGTGTGGCAATGTGGCAGTGTGACTGTCTGTGATGATTTGGGAACTGTTTGTAGAAATGTTTATGGAAATATGATATTTGGAAAATTGTGGGGTAATTTAGAAACATTTTCTGAAAATGTATGGAAATGTGAGTTTTGGGTATGGAAAAATGGGGTTTTTTTGTTGTAATTTGGGAATTTATTTCTGGAATTAGTGTGGAAATATGGTAATGTTGTGCAGAAAACTGGTTATGGCATTTGTAGTATAAAGTTCATAATATAAATGCCACAACAGTCTTTAGTCTAGCTGTTGTTAAACACCATTAATTTTATGTGTGCTACCCTCAACAGCTCACCAAAACTCGTTAAGTGGCCTTCCAGCTCAAATAATTACCTGCTTCTGCTCTAGAAGAAGCCTAACCAATGCCAAGGAAAGCAAAATGATCTCCTCCTATGTCATGCACCTAGTGCTTCTGTTGATGGAAATCAAAACTGCATTTGTGCTTTGTGTGGCTGCACCACACTGCAGACTTGTTGGCCAGGTACAGACATTACACTTCTACTGGTATAAATGATCAGAGAATGGTCTATACCCATAACAGAACAGAAGTCTGTGCACACAGACTGATATAAAAATGGCAGAACCTGATCTAAGATTTGCAACCCCCACGAAAGGGTGATCTATTTGCTACCGATCTAAACTATGCTGCTTACATAAAACCATGTAAGTTAGATAAATTCTACTTGTGCTTTTTGAATATCTGTACCTAGTCGTTGAGTCTGTGACTCTCCACTCCTAGTATGGCTGTGAGCTTGGCTAAGACCCCAAGGTATACTTCAGCACCAATCTCAAGTTATTCCAAATTATGCCAGCTGCTATAGTCAGCTGGAGGCCTTTGGGGAATAGGAAAGAAGCAGGCCAACCCCTTTTTGCAAAAGCCATTGTTGCAGCCACAGAGCTGCCTAGGGAATCCTTAATCCATCTGCAGGAAAATGATTCCTATGCAGTGTTCCATATTCAAACTACAGACCAAAGAGACACTAAAATCTTCCATGTTACAGCACAGATACATCCACTCACTGACAGTAGGTAACAGTCACAGGAAGAAGTGGATTATCAATTGATGTACAGCCTTAACTTGGCCTCCTTATGCATGTGCATTGATTCAGTCTTTTTAGTTGCATGATTACATGCTACTTTTTCTTCAAGACCAATCCCAGTTCTGATACTGATTCACTCTGAGTCAGTTAATTGCCCTATGTTTCCCAATCAGTAAAGTGAGGTTTAAAGCCCTTACCTAATAGGGAAGTTGTAAACACTGGTTAATTAGGGCTAAATCCTCTTCTTTTTATTCTGTGCGTGAGCTCTCTGACTTCACTAGGATTATCTGAGTAAAGAAGCACTCATGTGGCTCTATATTAAGACTAAATTGTTATTGTTGTCATTAGTAATGCACTCTGATACACTATGCGTGGCAAATAGGGAAAATTATCCCTATGAACCTTCTATGGGTAAACTTTATTGATGACAGAAGGAGGCAGTTGCTTCTTTACTCAAATATTTTTCTCTTTTTAGAAGTTGGTCAACATTCATGGCTTACTGTAAATCTCATATTAATAAATACCTAACCTCTTCAGTAAGCACACAGGAAAATGCAATGAAGTGTTCTTAGATACAGAGTGATATAAGAAACCACTGGATAAAGGTAAACGACCCTTCCACGCAATGATACCAACTGCAGTATATTAACTTCTAAACACATGGAGGAGTAAGAAAAATAGCTTTCCTGGGCCCAAATGGAAAGCATTTACACTTTTAAAATGTAATGAGTGACCATGAGCTAGTCACTTAATCCCATACATTTTCATTCCTTAACAAGATAACAATGCTCTCCTAAAAACTCTTGAGCTAAATTCCAATCCTGCAATTGGATGGGTGAGACAAGAACTTTATGCTCAGTCCTGAGGACAGCCACAGTTGTGCTATCCAGGAAGAGACCCATGAAGGAACCATGACACTCACAGGTTCTCCCCCATTCCTCCTCTGTTCTTGTCAAGGAGTACATTATTCCACCTTTTTCTGGCCCCTCATGTCAGGACAGTTTCTGTGCTGGTGCTATATTCTGTCCTCCCCAGAACTTCAGCCCGGCTTCTACTTGCCCCTGCAACTACCTCCAATATTCAGAGCTAAAACCTGGCAGCCAACATGGCAGTTTATTTCCTTACACTATACTAATTATTTTGGAATGAAGGATAATCAAATCCTTAAAATGCTATATAAATGCTAATTATTGTTAAGCAATTAACAAACCTGTTGAAAGGAAAAAGTTAAATGAAATATTCTTACTGAACTGGGATTAAAACAGGATAAAAGTATTTCATGAGGCAGCCTACCTATCTAGCTAGCATAGTTAATGTACATCAATTTCTGTAGCCAATAGCATGCAAAGAACAGTTATGGCAGGCATCACATCCAGCTGCTTTTGCTTTGACTCTTCAATCCAAATTACACATTTATGGCTGCATCAACAGCAGGAAGCTTTTAACAAGAACCCAAAGAAAAACTAAAAGCCACACCTCTAAAGCCATTTTAACCTCTCTGCCCCGAGACTAAGATTAAGCATTCATTTAATTACATAAACAAGGATTCAGGTATACAGGTTGTAGCTGTATTATTCTACAGGCAAAAGGATTCAGAACTTATGGCAGAGGTGATATCTTTCGTTAGACCAAAGAGATTTTTGCAAAAAAAATCTTTATTTGCAAGCTTTCTGTCACACTCACCCTTCTTCAGGCATAGGAGAATGCAAAGATTGTAAAATTTCTCCTAGGTGGAAATGAAAATTCGTATTTTACAGGAGAGCTGAAGGTGTTGTAAGATCGCCTAGTTGAAATAGTTCATTGTGTGCAAATAAGTCTAATGACAATTCATGAAATGAACTATTCCAACCAGGAGATCTTACACTTTCAGCTCTCTTGTGAAATACAAAATTTCATTTCCACCTAGGAGAAATTTTACAATCTTTGCATTCTCCTATGCCTGAAGAAGGGTGAGTGTGACTGAAAGCTTGCAAATAAAGAATTTTTTTTGCAAATATCTAGTTGGTCTAATGAAAGATATCACCTCTGCCACGAGTTCTGATAAACAAGGAGTTGCGTTTCTACAAAATGGTCTCCAGATTTGCAAATATTGGTAGTTGCATGTTCCAACTGCCTATATTTCCATGTGCATAGCCAGAGTACACAAATCAGGTGATTAGTACTCTATACTTACCTGATTGCCCCCTACAAGTACCATTTACATATGCAAATATCCGCAAAGGCAAATTTTCAAATATGGGTTATGTTTGAACTGCAGTTACAAGACTGCCTTGTTTAAGAAGAGTGGCTACAGTATAGTACAAGCATATCCAAACTGGCTTTTAAACTAGCTGGCTCAAATACTAGTAGCAGTATTAGTTATACTGTATAACTGCAGCACCACAGAGCTCACCTCTGGCTATAAAAAACTCACCCCAGGTAGGATAAATTATCTTGTGTTAAAATGTGTTGCTGTGACTAGAAGGTGAAAAGAAAGATGACCCTTGGAAAAAGTTGGCTTGTCATTGACAAAAAACCTCCATCCTGACTTGAATGAGTACAGGAAGGAATTGGCACACAACTGGCCATTAGTTTGAATGAAATCATTCTTATGCATTTTTAGTGAAATTCACACCTTTGGAGAGTCAAAAGGTAGGGTGTCAGCACAGAAGCAAACCTCACTCTTCATGAATGCAAGCAAGGAAATAGCACTAATGTGATTACTGACAACACAGTCATGTCAAATTGCAGACTGGTATTAAAAACATCAACTAAACTGAAGTGTCTGAAGTTAGTTTAAGGGTGGACAAGCTTTTCCTGAGAAAAAATAGGTAGAAGTGAATTTTTCCATATGTTTTTAAAGCAATGAGATTAAAAAAACACAACCCCCAAAACAGACATGATTAAACAAATGGCACTTCATTTAGTCATTTCATCTAATTGTATTGTGACAATTGCCTATCAATAAATTGCATTTTAAAGGGAAGAAGAGGCTGGAATGATGCAACTGTAGAAAAAAAGCTTTTTCATTTAATACACGGTTACAATTTGGGTTTAAATAAGGAAATGCAAGAACTCAGAAAGAGACATGAAAGACATTGGAGACATGCTTCCATATATACCCTTTGTGCAACTCATCTGCTCAGGCTAGGATTTGAAAGCTGGAGTACAGGCTGAATACAGACTGGGGAGTATAGTATGGCGCAAGGATACAGATTTTTTTACAATGACATCTTGTAAAAAAACCAGTCGTGTTGAAAATGGTCAGTTGCATCAACGATGAATTAAGAATAAAGCAGGAATTTGCCACCTCACCAGTCTGGGGACAAAACCTAATCTGCATGATTTATTTCTCAAACTGGTGCAGGTATTATCTAAGTTAGGAACAATGAAACTTGGCCCAAAGTTAATGACAAAGAAGGTCAGCAGATGAATTCTCTAAAACCCAACAGAGCAAAGCATTTGTTTTTCTTTTTACACTCTTAGGAGCTCAGCATCTGTGTGGCTGATACAAAAGCACTTCTAACCATTGTGAAACTGTTAAAAGAGCACAGCAGCACAGGGCCCATCTGTTTATTCAGGCCTCTGTCTAATGTGGGTTGGTTAGGAGAGCGTAGCTTTTTTGGTTATTCTTACGTCTGAGTGACACAGGTTACTATGTGGGTCTATAAACTTCTGACTGTTGTACTTGTACACAGGGTTTAATTAATTGCATTTTAATCTTTCAGATGTTCACGGAAGTTAATTGACAGGCATACATTTTGTAAGCTAAATAGCAAACACAAGCATTAGCTATAACAAATTTAGTGCCCAGAAGAGGGCTAAAAATTTACCTTATATGGCAATCTAATAACAAAATTAACAAATAAGTAGTTCTTGGATTGAAAAAAAGAAAGTATTGTAGAATGTAGTAAATGTATTAAGTAATTTATTGGATGTGCTACTCTCTAAAGCCTGCATTTTAGTGTTTATTCATGTTTTTAAAATCAGACTTCTTAAATATTTTATCAGAATAGAAAACACGACCCTTCAGAAAGATATAGCGTGTATCCTTTTCTGTTCACCTTCAAGTTGTTACTATTTTTATAATTTGTATTGCATCAATGTGTATAAGACCAGTCATGGAGCAGGAACTGACTGTGCTGTGTTCACTTTGCAAATAGAGGAAAAGTAATAATCTCTGCTGCAAAGAACTTTCTGTTTAAGTAGACGAGGCCAGACAGGACAGCATGAAGAAAAAAATAATACAGTACTGGACAGCTTGATAGGCAAGGGTCTCAGCTGCCTAACCGTTCTCAGATATAACAAGGTTAACATTTCACTCACATGTACACTCATCTCAGGCATCATATGTTCACCATTCCGCCTAAGTGGGAAGAGAAAGTGATAGCTTCATGTACATGAGAAAGGGGACTTGGGAGAACTACATCTACCCTGGCAATCTTCAAAAAATGTCTTGACACCCATCTTGCTGGGTCATCTGATCCCAGGAGTCTTTCCTGCCTAGGTGCAGGAGGGCTGGACCCAGTGACCTGTAAAGTCCCTTCCAGCCCCTAGCAACTGTGAAACTAGAACCTGTTGCTGAGCTGGATACTAGCAAACTTCTGCACCTCCAGTCATGACCTCTCACTAGGGAGCTCTGCAAGCTGTCATGGAGATCTTGTAGCGCTTCTGCAGGGTGGGGGAGAGACAGCACAGCTTATAAGCAGTCTTAATTGGAGTGGAATTTGGAGTGGAATATCAAACACATGTCTGCTCAAGGTCAAACACATATAAATACTTAGTTTCCTCCATCTTCCTCTACTGGAAAAGTGACACTAAGATGAGAAACCCATTTAGCGATGAAGAACACTTGAAGAAAGTATACTGTGCCCTAACTCACAGAAATCTTAGAACTGCTAAGCACTGGGGTTTTGCTCTGACCGAAAGGAGTTTCCTTGAACAGCAATAAACATTTCCACCAAACATAATGAATCTGAAATACATTGAAAGGATTAAGATAGCTTCCAGAATGAGGACAGTAGCAGCTGAAATTAATTACGAGTCTCCACAATCCTGAACTGACAGATTTAAAATAGGAACATCAGGCACCAAACTGGGGTACTAACACAGTAGAGGAATGGATGAGGAGGATTTACACACGCTACTAATATTCCTAAGGGCAGCTCTGCTTCAGCGTATCAATGTCTCTTCCAGTTTTCTGCTCTCTGTGCAGCACTAGAGTGTACAACTTTTGGTTTGTCAAAGGCCTTTTTCCTCCCTGTTTCAGTGATGCCCACCCCAAACTTCTGAAAATCTTGAGTTAGACCCTCTAAATCATAAGATTAGTTTTAAAATGACAAGATTTATTAATTTTTGGGGATTTCTTTATTTGTCTCTTTCTTGAGCCTTTAGGGGCTTTCAGGTTTTCTCCATAACCATGAGGGCTAAAAGGTAAGGACCATAGGGAAGTATGGCTGGAAAGGACCTCACTAGGTCATCTAGTCCAGATCCTGCTCAAGGCTGGATCATCCCTGACTAAGCCAATGTACTTTGTTTTGGCTTGAGTGCATGACTTTAGGAACTGGGGCTTTAAGCAAAACACCAATTATCATGAGACTTTTAATAAAATCATAAGAGTTGGCAACACTGCTGTTTCTTGTTCTGTGCTATAGAAACATGGGAGAATTGGACTGAAACCATTGAATCCAGTCTCTTATATTTGCAGACAACCTTGGCCCGAAAGGATCCTCAGCACCATTCATTCTGACCCTTCTCACACACCACAGCCACAAAGGATTGTAAGAGAAAAAATCCTGCAGAAGTGTCACAGGTAAAGATCAGTGGGAACAAGAAAATAGCCAGCACCAAAAAGATGAGGAAGAAGAACTAATGCTTGGGTGATCCAACGCAGTCTTAGTTAGGACATGATATGCAAGTTTGTACAGAGTCTTGAATGGAGAGGCCCAACTTGGTTGTGGAGTCTGCTCATGCATTAAAAATGCTAAGTACTACTAATTATCAGTAATAATACTTTCAGGCTTCTGGGGCTGTTTTGCCATGAATACATTAAGATGAATATCCTTAGTTTCTGGCATCATCTAAGAAGGTGAGGTGGAGGGTTGGGAGAGAGAGAATATGATTTTATAGAATATGAGAGAGAACATGGTTTTATATTTATTTAAATCAGAACACTCCAGCACATTGCGGCATCTCATATTCAGTGTCCCTGTGTTTCAAAATGGGAACAAGGGTGCTTTAACTAAAGGTTGTTGAACAAAAAGCTTTAACTAAAGCTTGTGGGACTCTGAATACATGAGACATTACAAGTGTTTTAATCAGAGTGACTCCAGAGAAGCTACTCTAATTAAAATGCCACCTCCCACCCTGGATCATATGTATAGATGCTCATAGAAAAATAGGGAAATAGGGCTGGAAGGATTCTCAGGAGACTATGTAGTCCAACCCCTTGGTTCAAGGTAGTGTCATCTCTATCTAACACAACTCAGGCAAATCTTAAAGATAAATGAATCATTTTTTCCTAGTGATGGAAAAGAGTGGTTGGGGTTAACTCAGTGGTTCTCAACTTTTTTAGACTCCAGGCACACTTTCATAACTTTTGTGACTTGAATACCTGCTATTTCTAAAACTAATTTGTTTTTTCCTGTGTTTACCAGCTGACATGGGCTAGGTGGTGGCAGGGTTGGGGTGGAGGTGGGGGTGGGAGAAGAAAGAACACTTACCTTCTTGCACAGGGATGAGCATGCACTTATCTCTTAGCACCCCTCTGCACCCTAAAAAGGATCTCACAGTACCCCAGGGTACCAGACTATTCCCATTAAAACTTGCTGGATTAACCCATGTAATTTCCTTAGATAAAAATGGTTAGAAAATATGATTTCCCTTAAAATGGTTACTTCAACTATAAATGAATTGATGAAGAATACTGGGTGTGTCTACATGTTCATTAATGTACCTTAGATACTGTGCATTTAGTTTAGTACTTGCTTAATAAAGTACTAACTGAATGCTCAGTAAAACTAGAGTTATTGTGCACTAGTGTCAGTGCACAGTTACTTTGTGACTCTTACTGCTCATTAGCTTAATAACACTGTGCAGTAGGCTATTTTGACTGCTACGTTACTATGCAGTGTTATTAGGCTAATGCACACTAAGCTCCTCATGTAGACAGTCCCAACTGATCCTTCATGGCGTGGAACTGATTTCTTCTGCTTCCTCAAATTATGCTCCAGTAAAAATCTCTGGCATATCACATGCTTCCTTTATGACATACACTAGAATATAGAAGATGAATTTGTTTCCAGAGTGAATACCCATTTTGGAGGCCAATCCAAGACATTTCAATTTAAAACAGAATACTCAAATGCTTTGTAGATGGAAAAAGAATCATCCCTTCCACCTCTGGTCCCATTCTACACTATGTGATCAAGCTATGTAGGGCTGCTATACCACTAAATGCAACTGAATTACACAAGAGATCAGTGCTTTTCCTGGATTAATTCTAACCTAAAGGAATGGACAAAAATAATATGTTAGGTTATGATAATATTTATTTGCATCTCTATAACGTCCATCTGCAAGTATAAAATGTTTATGAATTAAATAGTATAACACCTCTATAAAGTAATGCAATATTACAGTATTAACCCCAATTTGCACTTGGAATAAGTGAAACAAAGATGACAATGTTAACTCATCCAAGCTCAGAGAATAAAACTATGGCAGGGCCAGAATGGAACATAGCTATCCCATTTTAATGACCAGACTGTGATTTTTACTATTGACATAGACAACTATTTACTTTTCTTTTTGGGTTCTGGTTTACTATGTCCATGGCCCATTGCTTCCCAGCAGCTGGCCAGGCAGCAGGCTACCCAAGCTGGCTTAGAGGTGCTGACAGGCCCAAAGCAGCTGTCCGCCACGTGGGCTCACTGTGGACCCACGAGCCCTGTGGCACCTCCAAGTCAGCCCAGGCAGCCTGCAGCCCAGCCAGCTACCACCCGTGCATGCTGGGCCAGGCTGTGCTCATTGATAGGGCACTGCTGTCCCTGGGGCCCAGCCTGGCCTAGCCCCACAGTGTGGCTGCCTCAGCCAGGACTGAGAGGGGCCGGGCCAAGCTGCAGGAGTGGGGCTACCCCCAGCGGCTGTGGCTCAGTGACAGCTGTTCCCTGTGCCCAGGCTGAGCCAGGCTGGACTGCACAGAGCCCCCTCTTCCCTGCCCCATGGCCACGGGGGGAGGAGGATGAAGGCGAAGAGCCCCTCTCCAGTGCCAAACAGGCCATCCCTCCTCGCCTTGTGTCTTGCCATGTCTCCACCCCTGCTCAGCCTAGAGAGCAGAGGGTAGGACCAGCCCTGCTCTCTGGAGCAGAGAGCAAAGCCCAGCCCAGCTCAGCCCAGAAGGCATGCTGGGATGCTGGAGGACTCTGATTTAACTTAAACCAGAAAGGGGTCTGGGACAGAAGTTGCATAAATCAGTTTGAGCCAACTCAGTTTTGTCTGATACTACATTTTACCAGGTTGATCTTAAATCAGTTTTGGTCATTTTGAGATCGGTTTATGTTCACTGAACTTATGTTCCGTTACAGGTTTAAACCAATTTCTGATCTCTTAAACCATTTTATGTGTAACTTCTGTGCCTAGCCCTGGTTCTGTGGCAGTATATAATGGTTGGGAGTTTTCCATCAGAATTATTTTCTGCTGGAATATTCACTGTCCATAATATCAACATTTTCCACAGCAAAATTTTATTTTTGTTGGATAATTTTAATTTGCTATTGGAAAATTGTTCCTGGCACTGTGGTTTCCCAAGTTCCCATGATCACTCAACTGCCCACCTCCCAGGCATCCCAGACTGCCTGCCTCCTCTTCTGGCAGCTTGCCAGGGCTCCAGACAGCTCAGGGAGTCAGAAACTTTTGCAAAAGAGTAAAATGAAATGTTGTGATTTCTTTCTCAGTGGAAGTTCAAATCACCTCTTCTGGGAAATTTTGATTTTTCATTTCATTTTGGAATGCTTTTTTTTTATTTCCCTGTATAATTCATATTCCCATTTCCATCCAATTCTAATATAATGTTAATTTACTGGGTGATGAGAATGGCTTCTCTTGTAAATTATCATTAGTTGACCTGCTGGCAGGGGAGGAGGCAGTTAAGGGAGGTGAGAGAAGGAAAGTGGTTGTGGAGCATAGAGGAGGGGAATTAAAAAATCATAGAGCTTGTGACTAAACCCGACTGCTTCAAACACCCCTACTCACTCAAAGCTAGCATGTGCAGAAGTGTTTGCAGGACTGAGGCTGTAAATCTTATCTTCCTAAAGACCATGCTGTTCTATAGAAGCACAAATGACTGCATTAGCAGGGATTGTGTGCATACTTAAGTCCTGCTCCTACAAAGACACAGGCCTATTCTGTAAGTACAAAGTTTCACTGCAGAATTGTGAATGTGTCCCAACTTGGATCTTGCCTGTGGAATCAAGACTCCCTTTTCTGCTGGCAGTTATACTACTTCTGCCAAGCAAAGTAAAGCTTCTGTCTCTGTCTGTCTGTCAGCTGGCAACCAGCCCACATCTGCTAGCTGCCAGGGTTGCTTCAGCAGCTGGTATCTTTCTACACTTCATGCCATGTCAGCACAGCTGCTGAGTGGATCCATGTAGAGACACCAGAAACCCATGGATGTGCACATACTCTGGTGTCTTAGTAGTGATTGTAATGGCGGAAGAGTGTAAACAAGGCCTTACATGCACATTTAACTTTAGGAACTGGGTTGGGTCCCCTCAAGGGGTGTCTGAAGTTAAGCAGATTTATCAGACCTTGTCTGCACTCCCCTCCCTCTGTCTCTAGAACTTGCAGGCAGCAAGGCAGACAAACCTATTGGTTATCCAGTGGGGCAACAATGGGCCTAGACTGGTGTGGGCATGTGTGAGCACATGCTGGCGCTGTGATGCATGTAGTTGTATAAGCAGTGAAATGCATGTCAACACTGCGAAAATGGCAGCAGTGTGCCTTTGAACTAAAACACATCTGAGGTGATTTAGTTCAAAAGTACACTGCCACCATTTCCTGTGCACTGATACACATTTTGTCACTTATACATGCATGTGGCACAGTTCACTGTGCGTCAGCTTGTGTGCAAATTAATTGAGTCTGCTCTGACCCACCAGATCTCCAACGTGTTGTGGGACAAATGCCCTATTATGAGCCTCCCTTAATTAGGGAGGCAACTGAATGCAGAACAATAGATTGCCTGGCTAGCAATGGATCAATGGTCACATTGCGCCAACCTTCAGTACCTGATCCACACCAGGGAAACAAATGATCGTCCTTCTGAACCCAATTCTGCACACTTTTTGAGGAATCCTGGTGTTGTTAACACCAACCACATGGTGCAGTTTTATGGTTTCCATGCCATTGGGCCTGTACTCTGAATCTTAAAATTCAATGTTGAGGGTCTATCTAGGGTGACCACCTGTCCCTAATTGGGTGGGACAGGCCTGGAAGGGGAACATCAAATCCTAGTCCTGGGCTGCATGACTCCGGGACAGCATTTGTTCCTGATTTGCAGTATTGTGCAGGGATTGGGAAATGGTGGGCTTCCCTTTGCAGGCTGGCAGTGTTCCAGCTTGCAAGGGGCTGCTTGGGGCTGTTAGGAGTGCAGGGGGCACCACATGCATGTGCATGCCTGAACAAATGCACATGGCCTGGAACATAGTCTGGGAGCACAGAGAACAGGGGAGGGAGCATAGAGGGAGGGAGCATGGGAGAGGGCAGATCGAGGCCTCCACACTGATAGAGTGGAGTAGGGGCACGTGGTGCTGCCCAGCCAGGATAGTGCATAGGGTCCCAGGGCTGGGGCGGGGACTGGGATGGAGCCACAGGAGGCTCATCCAGGTGACTGGGGTGGTGGTGGGGGGCTCCCTGGGGGGAGCATGTGCTTCCTCAGATTTGTGTGCAGGGTGGGGGGTGGATCTGTGCTGCTCACTGCCAGCTCAGGGCTCTCCACCTTGCTGCCTTTCCCTTGGGAGTCCTGCACTGGCCCTCTGCCCTCCTGGCAGCACTGGGGGCAGCAGTGTGGAGTTGTACCCCCTGTTGCTGCTGGGTGGAGAGGGACAAAGCAGCCGGAATGGGGCTCCTGGGGGAAAGGCAGCAGGTTGGAGAGCCCAGAACCTGCAGCAGGCAGCTTGCACCCACCCTCACCCCATGCACATATGTGGGGGATGGGATGACTTGTGTCCTGCCTTTCCATTTTGAAAAGGTGGTCACCCTAGCTCTGAGAGTTACCAAGTGAGGAATAGATTTCTTAGGACAAAAGGAGGCAGACAGGCTGCTCCCAAGGTGTAAGGCTGGGGCATCACTGCAGATGATGGGACTTAGGGGCACTGAAGCATATGGAGAACCTGCATGAGTAAGGATTTTAAGGCACAGAAGATTTATAAGGGCAAATGAAAGACTTGAGGGAGATGTTTGGGGAAGAAATAAAAACACATATTTTTCTTATTTTTTTCAGAAATGGGTTTGAGGGCCTGTTAATCTGGGCCACAGGCAGATTGGGCTGGCTGGGTCTTGAGCCCAGAGGCCCCTGCCTCGGTGTGGATGAATCTGGCGGCTGGGCTGGGTGTGTGCAACGTGGCCGGCAATGACTGGTAGGTGCTATATGCCAGGTACTGCTGAAGCCGGACTGAGCTGTGGCAGGATGAAGGGCTGCCCCCAGGGCTCAGTCTGTGCCACGTGTGCCTAGCGGGTAGCATCTCTGCATCCCTGGTGTTGGCTCCAGTGTGAACCTGTGGGCAGGGTTGGCTTGGCTCTTGCCTGGGGCCTTGGGGGCAGTGTCCTGCTTGGGCCACTGCTCAGGCGGGGCCCCCAATGAATCTTAATCTACCCCTGGCCCAGTGGGGTGTTTCAGACCTGGTCTCTGGCTTCTCAGTGAAGTATCTGGGCAGTCCCTACAGCCACCCCGCCGGAACTACCATGGCCTTTTAGGGTAGTCTCCCCTGTGCGGCTGGGATGAAGCCGGACGAGCTTTCCCAGCCAGCCCTTCTTCCGCAGATCTCGGAACATGAAGGCCAGGCCCAGGCAGCCGAGCAGGGCTGGAAGTCCACAAGGCGAGAGCTTCCGTCTCCCAGAAGTTGGTGCGGGGCAAACAAGAGCGGCCCGGCAGCTCCTGGGCACAGCAGGACCTGGAGGCGGTGCCGAGCCGGCGGGAGGAGCCAGCGCGGGCCGGGGCGGCCCAGCCCAGCCCAGCCCAGCCGGGCCGGGAGCTGCGGCCGCGATGGGAGCCCGGGAGCTGGGCGAGGAGTAGGCGGCGGCAGTCGGACAGCAAGGAGCCGGAGCCAGCGCCAGCGCCACAGCCGGGCATGGAGCCCGTCACCAAGTGGAGCCCCAAGCAAGTGGTGGATTGGACCAAGGGTGAGAGCAGCCGGGCTCCCCGGCCGGGCAGGGGGAGGTCCTGGCTGGCGCTCGGGCGCGCGCGGGTGCTGCTTCTCTTCGTATCGCGCTGCCCCTCGGCGGGACCCGGCCTGCCTCAGGGTCGCGGCCGGCTGCGGTGGGGAGCGGGCACCAGGTCCTCTGCGCTGCTTCTGCGGGGCAGGCTATGTGCGCCCCGCGGAGCCGGCCCCGGCCCGTCCGGTCCGCCCGGCGCTTGGCGGCTGAGCGTGCGCGGGGTCCTGCCCGGGCGGGCAGTGGGAGCGGGAGCGCGAGCGGGGCCGGGGCTGGCGGAGTTATGAGCGCGGGCGGGCGCCGTGCGCCGCGCCGCCGGCTGCACTGGCACGGGGGGCCCGCGGCATCGGGGTTACACACACGCGTGTGCGTGTCTCTCTTTCTGGGTCGTGTGTGTGTGTGTGTGTCTCTTTCTCTCGGGGGTGTGTGCGCGCGTGTTTCTGGTGTGTGCGTGTGTTTCTTTCTCTCTTTGGGCCGTGCGTGTGTGCGTGCGTCTCTCTCTGGGTTGTGTGTGTGTCTGTCTCTCTGGGTCGCGCGCACGCGCCTGTGTGTTTCTCTCTCTCTAGGATGTGTGTGTCTCCTTCACTCTCTCTCTTTGGGTAGTGTGTGTGTGTGTGAGAGTCTCTCTCCCCCTGGGTTGTGTGTCTCTATGCATGAGCGTGCCACCCCTTCTCTCTGGGTCTGTAAGGGTGTATGCCTTGTTTTATCCACTTTCCATCCTGTTTTGAGCCTTCCTCCATATGTTGACATAGCTGTGGAAAGCCTCAGTGTAGCCCTTGCATCTGGAGGGGCTGGGGAGCATCCTCAAAGCTGAGCAAACTGGCAGCTTTTCAGTGGGAATGGGGAAACAGGCCAGCTGAAGAGGAACAGGTCAGGACCATTCAGTTACAGTCTCCGTTTGCATTTGCAGGATGGCCATACCCGTGCATTCACTCAGGGTTTTACTCAAGATGATGTCTAACCCCCAGCAGCTCTTTTTTGGGGAGGGCAGCTTGAGGATGATAAACGTCCTCTCGGCTCAAAGTTTGGCAGCTTTTGTTTAACCGATTTAATTGGCTCTCCTTTGTAGAAACGGCAAAGTCTTACCTCATGATAAAAGTGTTTGATTGCCAGCTTTTTTGTTTTGTTTTTTAATATTGTAATGTGCCAAACAGATATGAAACTGGTTATGAATTGTGTGAGAAGTTCACATTGTGCAATCTCTTTCATATTTTTTTTTAGTTTAATTAGGTTATGTTGCATTCTTCCTTTGTTGGATGCGGTTAGATAAAGATGGAGCCACATGTTTTATTGGCATCCAGCTGACTCAAAGTTGTTGTTACTTTCCTCTTGAAGTGAAAGTTTCTTATTGACGAAAAGGAGCACTTACTTACAGCTGCCTTTACTTTTGTCTCTCAGGACTGTAATGCTGATTAAGCTGCATACCTGTGGTCAGCACTTGGCAGCTTTGTTTAAAGGCAGAAGCATATTTAGAAGCCCCTTGAGTGTTTTGATATAGGGTGACATGGATAAATCCAGTATTTATAAGCATGAACGCACAGAAGAATACTACAGTGCCAATCACAAGAAAGCATCCAAAGCAGCTTTATAAAAGGATGCCGTAAAAATGTGTTGTGAAGTTGTGTTAATGTATAAATAACGTTCATAGAGAGTTCTGTTGCTCTTACTTGTGTTGGTTTAAAAGGGCTTCATTGTTTTTTATTAATTCTGCCTTGCTTTGGCAAGTGGCATATTTACATAACTGACTCCCCTCACCCCCGCTTTTCATTAGTCTGTTCCAGTGCCTGAGATAAAATACAGTAAGTTTATTGCCTTACATGCTAGAAGCTTCAGGTCTGATAATTGCTTGAAAAGGCTTTATGGTATGTCTCAAGCACACTTGGTTTGTTTTCTTGCAAAATATATTTTTAGATTGCTCATTACTTTTCACAAGTAATCTAATTCGGGCTCTCAGTTAATATTACACAGAACAACTCAGGTCCAGCAGCAGCCTGTAGTTTCATATTCTGAATGACATACCTTCTTTGAAATGAAGTGGCTCATACATGGGAGAATAAACTAAAGGTTCTCATATACATTTATTTTTCTTCTAGTTTCACAAGTTGAATTTGACCTTTTAGCTTCACGTCAGTCTCTTCCGTGCATGACAAATTTGCGATAAGGAAACAAGCTGGGAAAAAGTCTCTTTATGAATACCTGTTAATCTGTTTTTATTGCATCTGAAAATCATGATTAACACTTGTATAATACGTGTATTAGCACAATGTTTCCCTCCTATTTGTTGTTTAGAGTAAGTGTGGCATGTAACAGCACCGTCAGGCTATTTTTGACAAAAGATCTATATTTTACCTTTTATGCTATGATTCTTATTTTATAGCTCACAAAGAGTAGCTTTTTTAGCATCAGTGTCTAATTTTGGGAATAAAATCTTATGGCGCTTGTTTGACTATATGTTCCACCTAGCAAAACATCTGATGATCTTTAGCAAAACCACACGGCCCATACCATCTGAGTGAAACGGCTTGTGTGTTGATATACCCTACTGTACTCTGCTGCCTGGTGAGGCAGAAATGTGCTGTACCAAACTGGTATAAATAGCTGCGCTGGAGTAAATTGTATTTCAGTGGAGGAATAAGTTTTGCCACTACCGAAGCATTTCTATCCCCAAAAGACCAATGCATGTTAGAAAACATAGGGAGTAGTGAAAATAATTAGGCTTGACTGAGTCCTTTGGATGCTCAACATGGGGCTGTAAGAGAGCAGAATTGTTGGAAATTGCTTTTCTGTTTTTGTGGGGTTTTGTTTTGTTTTGGTTTTAATACACAAAACGGCTAATGCTCTAGAAGCATTGGAAGACGCACATGGCATTCTCTTAGCAAATATAGCTTTCTTTAAAGGAGAAAAATAATCCACTATACTATACTTACTGTTTTTTATACTTGGATCTCAGCTGATTGACTTTTGTCTATAAGACTTTTGTTTTAGAACTTATGTCCTAAGAGACATTAATTGCAAGATTTGTTAATTTGAATGTAGATTGTTAGTTGCACACAGGTCTTTTAAGTAGAAGATATGCTTATCCGTTTCCTTAGTTGTCAACTTCTATGCAAGTTAATATAGACCGGTTGCTTGTTTTGTCTTATTAAGGTAGGACTTCATGTGAATGAATGTATTAAAATAGATTGCATTTTTTTTAGCTGGTAAAATTTGCCGAATTGACAGTAATAAACACTGTCCACAGTAAGAGTAGAAATAATGCAAGCTAAAATTGTTTTGCAGATAGCTATCAGATAACAGCCTTGAACCTTGGGCCGTACCCCCAACAGCACAACACTTCATTTCAGCCTGGCATGCAGTGGTTAGATGTCTAGGCTTGCCAAAGCTGGCATGAAACTTCTAGTAGAGCCTAATCCCTTGCCAACTCCTTATTCGAGTGGCCAGCTGGGGTCAGCTGAACCTCCACTCCCCGCCTATAAACTAAACTCTTTGATTGACCTCCTGGCTTCCTGACCCAGTTCAACTGGCCACCCATGTTTCAGTGTGACAGTACCAGAGTGATATTTGACATCCAGGCTTGCCTTTTGACAAGACTAATCTTAAGGGTGAATTCTGGTTCTGCTGCTGTTGAAAGGAATCTTGACAGGCTTCTAGAGAGTCAGGATATCACTTGCACAGCTCATACTTTATGCAGTGAACACAGGCTGTGCAATGAATGCATTGTTAAGGTATTTCCGCTTATATGACTCCTGGATATACCATGCAACCTTCTCAGGGTGTTGGTGTTTGACACCTGGGCCAACTAGCCCACCCTGGGGTACAGGTTTATACTTGAGTACCACTTTCAGTTGGCTAAGTAGTCAAATTTTGGATGCTGGTGAAATTGTGTGAATGCTGAAAGTCTTTTGGTTCTTCTTTCTGTGCATTCAAAGGGCAGAGAAGTTCCTTTAAATTTAAGTGAGACAGAATCCCAGATTGTCTCTTTTCAGCAGCACTAAGAACTGTGGTAGCTGACCCCAGAAGTCTTAGTGTCTTGTGAATGACTACAAGACAATTGTAGGCACAGTTGTGTGGGCATGCTCAAGTATGGCACTGCAGTATTTTTGCCTGCATTAGATCAGTCCAGGTGTGGAGTCTGAACAACTTCTGCAGCGAAGACTTGCCCTTAGACTATAGCCCAAATTCATGAAGACTATCTGGTTACCTAGGACTTCTGTGTGGGGGTAAACTCCTGTTTATTGTAGTAGTATAATTAAATCTCTGTGTGACTGCTGTTATAACTATATTGACTGATTTGACTTGTAGTGGGGAAAGATCCCTGTATAGCTAATTCTTTATAGCCAAAGATCTCATAATTATTCTGTGTGTTTTCTTCAGAGAAAAATGTTAATGAAGGAGAGCGTAGCTTTTCATTCTACCTTTTTCCTTTAATGGCATGAATTTTTGTGCAAAAGAAACTATAAGATCTTCTTTGTGGATTGGATAAGAACATTGTTTGTAGTTTGCTTCCTCCCCCCACCCCTCCCCTTCCTTTAAATCTAAACATGTCTGTATAATTTGTGACTTTTATCAAGAATACATGGTATGCTTGGGTTCAGACACTTCCACTGTTGTTTGTGTCTCTTGCAATAAGAATAATATGAATACTTTGTTGCTGCAGATGAGGACTCAACTATCCCAATGATCTGACATTTCATTCTTTTATTGCAGCTTCAGGTTTAGTTAATTCCAGGCATTTACTCTTGTGTGTCATTGGCTTTTTCCCTCTGTTATGTTTATAAACTACTCCAATCGTTATTTTTGCAGCCTATAAATATAGTTTTGTTACAGCTGTATGTCTTGGAAAGAAAATTAAAAATAGCTGATTAACTACTAACTTATTAGTAGTAGCAATCTGTCATGAGAGGCTGCTGACTGTTCAATGCTCTTTTGAGTTGTATTTTGCTTATGCTATGAAATTTGAATGAGGTTAGTCATATCAAAATTGTTTGCTGGTACATTGGCAATCATAGACAGGTCACAATAACAGCTTTGACTGTCATTTGAGTGACTTGAGGGTTTTGTGTGTGTGCTATTCACCCTGTTCCCTCTTCCCCCTTTTAAATGCTCTCCTGGCGGCCTGTAATAGTATCATAAATTTCAAAATAATTTAAGGATTTTTGGGGGTAGCTATTATTGCTTAACCTGTCAACACATTTCAATAATCAGCATGCAGCCAGTGAACCCATCAGACTCCATGGATCATACACATTCCTATTCCAAAAAGTGATCTCTCTGATTCAGTGCACCAAATGCCTCATAGTAATGATGTGAATGAAACTAAACAGAAACTATGCATCACAATGAGCTCTCTCAGAAGAAAAGGAAAAAGACTAGGAACACATTTTTCCACAGAACAGCTGCTTCTTTTCTGACCTCATGATCTTTGTGCTCAAGGGAATCTATCAGACACCTTTAACAGGTGAGTTTGGGAACAAAAAATCATAAGATGACTGACTGGACACTAATGCCAGGTACAGACATTACACTTTTACTGGTATAAGTGATTGGAAATCAATCTATACCCATGATAGAACAGATTGCTTTAAAAATGGTAGAACCTGATCTAGAATTCACCCCCACCATTAAAGGGCAGATATGTGTTGTGTTCACTTTGATCTAAACTGTACAGCTTACAGAAAACCATGTAACTTGGATTAATTCCAGCTCCAGCTTTTTGGATGTCTGTACCTAGTTTAAGAACCAAAGACTGAAAGCTGCACACTACAAGTGATAATGATCCTCCTCCATTTTGATAGGTCTTGGTCTCCCAGTTATCAAGTTTCTCTTCTGCTTCCTACTTGTTTGTCTGCTACCCCTGGGAACTTCACTTTCCAGTTTCACAGCTCTATGCATTATTTTTAATTATCCCTGTGCATGCATGCTTCTCTCCTCAGACCTGTTGAAGAATGCTTTGCATTGAAAGTGTGTCTAACTGTATCTCAACTATGCAGTTGATATTTATTATTATTAAAGATATCACCCAAAAATATCCTTGTCTTTCTTAATTCCTAGGCCATCATGGCTACAACATCACTTTAATACTACCAAATAATGTAAGCACATTTTTGTGTAGATTAAAAATACTTGCAAGTAAAGAAATCTATACTTTCAATGCAGTAGGCTGGAAGTAGCTGCTGTAGTAGAGCTTCAACATTTCTTTTATTTTTGGTATTTAAAAATATTTTTAAAGAACATTTGCATAATAGACCAGGAAACCGCTTTGAATGGATACCCTTTAAAGTCTATTGAAATTCGTTATCCAACCTATAAAAGCTCTTTTGGTAAAGTTTGAAAACATTCAATAGATCACTTACGTTTAGATTGAAGCTGACAAACCTTTACTTGTAGGAACCTGCTCTGTAACTTTTTTTCACTCCGTGTGTATTGTATGAACTATTTACCTCCATTTAGACCAGAAATACAGTCAAAGAATAGGAGCTAGCAGGTCTGTAGTTTGTGATTTGCCCCATTACAGTTTCTTGAGCAGCTCATGAGTTCTCTGAAGCTTTTTTTTATGAGTGTGAATGGTTCTGTTTGCTTTCACATCAAATGGTCAGAGACCTAAAAACAAAGTACTATCAGGGTATTTTGTAAAACAGTGTTTTAAATCTTAAAATTATGAGGAGTTTTATTAGAAAGTAAAAAGCTTATAAACTTACAAATAGTTTCTCTTTAAAAGTGGGAAAAATATTCTTAAACTCAAGTATTGCTCTTGTATCAGGATCTGAGGATGTGTATCCAGTACTAATGTACTGGAGGTGAAAGCATCTTAGCAGAGAGGAACTCCTGTAAGTTGATCAACATTGATCTGGTTTTACCAGACGCTTCTAGAACGGAGGTAGGGCAGGAACTTTTGGAACACAAGTCTTAATGTTTCTAAAGAATCTGCTAGTGAAAATGAACACTGCTTTGTATTAGACAAAGTGTCCATTGATGGCATCACTTTTGCTAAACAGGGTAAAAGATCCCAGCTAGAGGCTCTTTTCTAGAAGATGACGGCCAGGAGAATAGGGGTTATGAAACATGCATCACTGTTGGTGGTATAAGGAATTCCTTCAGTTTTGTGATCCTGATTTTAAAATATCAGACAGTCTGGACCCGTCTGAATTAAGCTGTATTGTTGCAGATGAGCTGCTCGCAGGAAACTCAAGCAGACAATGACTAATAGCAATTAGTGATTCTATAAATTCCAGGGGAGTTCAGAAGAGGCAACTTGATCTTGAATTCCCTCCCACAAATATTAAGCAGCCACTCAGGACATCCTCTGTTTAGGATATTATTTTCTAGAATAGTATGTGTAGTATAAGAGTGATGTTGTGTAGTCATGATGGTCTAGAAATTACTTGGGAGGCAAGGATTTCTTAGTCTGGCATCTATATCACCTGTAAGGGGTCCCACTGCGGTCCAACTGCCTGCTGGCTCTTTCCTGTTCCCCTTTCAGTCACTGTTCTGCCACGACTTTGATGTTATCTTGGTTTGTTGGGGAGGTTGTCAGTGGGACCAGGGATAGTGTCACGAGTCGCCTCAACACTTGGCTCTACTTTCATGGCTGGGTTCGTCCCCACCTGAGGCCTGTGCTCTCCCCTCTAGTACTTCCCCTTTATGGGAGTGCTCCCTCAGGCTTTTGAGCACCTGTTGGTGCTTGTGCAGTCACAGCCTTGGTCCCCTTTTTCTCTAGGCTGTACCCGCAGTCTTGTCTGCAGGTCATACCTTCTGTGGAACCATCTCGCCCTGGCTCCCCTGGATGGCTTTGGCTGAGAGCTCTTCTCCCTGCTGTCTGCAAGGCCAGACTCCCCCTTGCATGGTCAGAGACTGGGTTTATGTGCCCGAGCCCAGTCTTCTTCTGGCTGTGACTTCTGGCTTCTGCATCCAGGGGCCAGGTGCAGCTAATTGTCTCATGAACACCTAGCCATTTTAGTCCTGGCTCAGTCCACCATGTGCAGCGATGTCCACCATCTGCAGCTACTCCTTCCTGCCCTTCCTATCACTGGGTTTCCTATCCTCCCCCACCTTTCTAGTAACAGGGGTAGCAGGAACCTGTTACAGCATCGTTTATTGGACCAACTGTATGCATCTCAAAAGAGTAGTTTTTGAATGCTGGACCTGATGAAGAATGTGTTGCATTCAAAAGCTTGCATTCAGTACGAGATACCACTCTTAAGAAATCCTTGCTTCTAGAATAGAATTTAAATTTTTGGGGCACTTTTGCCCATTGCGAATGCTATTGAATGAATTCAAACAATATCTGTTAAGTGAACTGACAAATCGAACAAAATGCAATTATTATTGGCTAATGTTATCAGACCTCCAAGCTGTTCCTTGCACATTCCTGCATCCCAGACCAAACATTAGGCAGTCAGTTGGGCATTGGGAAATCAGGAAAGTATGGATCACAGCTCAGCCTGGACACCAGCTGTGAATGCTGTACTTCTGCCTGTGAAGGCAGCTTCTCAATTTCCCCCTCTGCTGCTCCAGTCAGAAGGAGCCCCTAGTGAAGAAGAAAGTTAGGCATAGCAGTATTAGTACCCCACAGACTGGAGAGGTGGGAGGCTATAATGATGGGCAGAGGCTAATAGCGTAAGTGCCCTTTGTAGCAACTCACTGTTCACCTATAATACTTCTGTGGCCCCTTTGACCATGGTAACCATGTGCTTTATGGTCTTTAATATGGTTATATTTGCAAAACCCCTCAGAGCTGAGCAATACACTATTTTACAGCTTACATACAAGTCATCAGAAGAACTAAATGACTCACCCAAGGTCACTTAGGAAGCTGGTGGCAGAATTGAATGTCAAAACTCCTACCCCATGGGCCAGCCATTTACAGCCAGTTGGTCAGATATGGCTTTCAAAGAGATTTTTATGTGGCCCACCA
This sequence comes from Caiman crocodilus, assembly GCA_030014935.1. NCBI lineage: Eukaryota > Metazoa > Chordata > Crocodylia > Alligatoridae > Caiman > Caiman crocodilus. Next base: position 15,211,453 of record JAGPOW010003648.1, on the reverse strand, counting down.
AGCACACTGCTGTTGAGGTGCAGTTTATTCTACCAGGTGTCTCCTGAGCCCTGAAGACTGGGAAGCCCTGGACAGGTTAGTTAGGGTATGGACAGAAACAGTGGCTGCACACACTGGTACATAGGTGGGGACAGAGGGAAGGCAATGTGTGCACATACCTGCCTGTGAGCCATGCTGAAGCTGCCAGCCATCCCTATGGGGGAAGTATAGCCTCTACTCCAAATCTCCAGACCAGAGGCGGGCAATCTCTGGCACACGTGCCAGAGTGTGGCATGTAAGGCATTTTGTTTAGCACACTGACCCAGCCAGAGAGCCTGCAAACTGTGTCATCACAGTACAGGAGGCTGCAAACTGTGTCATCAGGGTCTAGAGCCCCAGCACTGGCTCCATGGCAGCTGTGGCTGCAGCTTCACATGTGCCTAGGGGCGCATAGTATGGGAGGGGCTGGGGTTGCCTGCCTCAGTCCATTCCCTGCCATGCGCTCTGAGGTGTGTGTGTGTGTGTGTGTGTGTGGCTGCTGCAGCCACAGAACCAGTACCAGGGCTCTAAACCATGGTGCAGCTTGTTTGCAGCTGCCCAGGGCCCAGGCCAGCTGTGGCCGACAGCTGGGAGGCTCCCTGCACCAAGGTTTGTGGAGTCCCCACCTGGCTTATTGGTGGTAGTAGGTGCCTGTGCACCTCTGGGTGGATGGAGGGGGGGGTTGGGTTTCACTGCCCTGGCTCCTTCTCCATGGTGCACCCCGAGATAGTGAGCAATTCGTATGCAGCTTCCACTGGCTGTCAAGCCGGGGCTCTGGACCTTGATGCAGGTGTTTGCAGCCTGCCTTCTACCTGCTGCAAGCAGCCCAGGCTCTGGCCACCAGCAGTTGCACATGCATCTTGGGGTGCATGGTGGAGAACTGTGCGGGGCAGTGCAACCTTGCCCCTTCCCTGCTGTCCACCTGGAGGTGCCTGTACACCTGCAGCCAACAGCAGGGATCGGGCCCCTGATGGCTTCCCCACCATCTGCCCCTGGCATACCAAGTTGAGGTGTGGGTTGAGGTTAGGGTGTTTTTAGCACTTGGCCAAAAACATTTCAGGGAGATCTGACCTTTCTCTTCAAAGGAGTAGAAGGAGCAAGGTCCTGCCCTTGCTGCTCCTGGTTCCTGGAGATGTTCTGCGGGAGACATCTGTTATGCACACCATTTTCAAAACAGATGTTAATGGCTATATGCAAATGTTTTTCAGGTGTGTATATAAGCTAATGTACATTAAATATTGTGTATGTTATGGAAAATACATGACTATTCTGTGTTTGTGATTTGACTGTGGATAAACTTTTCTCTTCACCTGTCAGTTAACGGATTGAACTTTCTTAGTTTGTAACCTGTTTATTACCTGCAGCTAAAGGTATATAATGGCTGGCATGAAAGCACATATCACAGTCCTGATGTTTCCATCTTTGTTGCATACAAAATTGTTATTATTTGCTATATTAATAAGATAATATGTATTAGTAAGAAGATAATGTGTTTCCCCACCATGTCAAAACTTGTATAAGTGGGGTGTAATGTACATTTCCCATGAGAAGCCTGACTAGACAGCTCTACAGTATGCCCTGACTTTTCTTTCTTATCTGGTTGAATCTTATCCTGGGAGAACAGATGCAAACTGCTTCAAAGTATATGTTGGCTTTTTCCAGTTGCCATGGAACAGCAGGGCATAGCTAGGAATATTGGCTACTACTTAGACTGACCTGGGAAGGCAGTAGCCAATGATGCAGCTTCTTTAAAGGCAAGGCTTTTGTTCAGTAGCAAGTTTCAGCTACAGACTTGGGTTAGCTGGCTAGTTGATAAAAGGAGAGTTGATAAAAAGACCCAGTCTGGTAGAAGGAGGTTTCTGCCCTCCACTTCAAGATGCTTCTGGTACTGTCATTACAATTTCAATATGAAATAGGTCTGACTTGCCAGCATTACACTGTTTTTCTCCATGATAAACTTGCTCATCAAAACAACCTTTTCCCTGTGCATCTAATTCCCTGTCTTGTATGGCTGAGATTTTGACCAGGACTGAGCAGAAACATTGCTGCAGATTACATTTGCATCATGAAAAGTTAGTTCTGAATTGGCTGTTGTCATGTCTAAAGTGGCAGTGGGCAGGGACGGCTATACCTGGACTGATTAATATAGCATAATAATATCCTTTTAAAAACATATTTGCTTTGACACAAGAAACTAGAGGTTTTCTCTGTAGGGTTTCCTCTGGAGAGGAAGGGCAAGAAAGAATAATTTCAGACATGCCTCCAGAATGTAGACTGGAAAAAATACACAGGCAGTGGAGGATGGGGTGCTACCCAGAGCAGCTTATGAGCCATGGGGAAACCTTGTGAAATGCACATACTGAAGTTCTAATAAGAGTATTATTCTGTGGAGAAATGTGTTATGCTTTCCCCAGATGCCTCAGAGTTTCGAAGTACAACTACAGTGGTACTCGACTGCCTTGAAGCTCATCGAATTTGGTACTCGACGCATTTTGACGTGAAAATTTTGTCCTGATATTTGTCGTTTGCTTGGTACTCGATGCGCAAGCGAGAACTTGTCGGTGTCGCTTGCCTCGTGACTCGCTACCCTTTCCAGCAGAAACAAAGGGTTTGTTTGGCACTCGTCGTTTTTGGTACTCGTTGCGCCTCCTGGAACCAATTAACGACGAGTACCGAGGTACCACTGTACAAAGAACTGTTTTCTGTCCTACGTTACAGCTGTGCACGGTGTTCGATATTTTGCTAACTCATTTCCAAACCACCTGAAATGCAAAGGGTGGGTTTTCTGTAAGCAATGTACCCCTATCAAGGTCCACTGAACCATTAATTGCTTCTGCAGTACATTCTCTTTAGGAAGATTATAAGAAACGTGTGACTGCTTCATTTCCTATCTCCTCCACACATACTGTTACTCAGAGTGTGTAGACTGTAAAGCTAAATGCAACATTTTAAAATGATAGTTACAAACTACAGACTTTTAAAAGTCACTAAAGAAAGCTTGAGTAACATTTGGGGAGGAAAGATAAGATATCATGGGCTAATACAGTCTCTGGGTATCACTCAATCTGCCAGCTTCATGCTACTAGTGATATCCAGGTCTCAGCTAAATTAAGGATCAATAACCAGCCTAATAGACTTTTATCTCTGTATTTAAGTACGAGATCAATCTAGCTATCAAAAAGAAAAAGAGATTTAACATAAATGCCTGAAGTGAATGCATACCAGCCCAGCCTCTGGCTTCTTTACTTTTCATTCCATCCAGGAAGAGCACACACCAACCGCTGAAACTTCCTTAAGGGTTTTTGAACCCGAAAGGGTTCAAAAAAGGGTTTTTGAACCCGAAAACTTGCTTAATAATTGTTTTCCAACTGTTTAAGTTGGTCTAATAAAAGATATGAGATTCACCCAAAAAACCTTGTCTGCCTATGTCCTTAGGCCAACATGGCTACAACCTATACCCCTGAAGTGAATAACAATCTTACATTATTTTAACAATCTACCTACTCACACCTGGTTTTGCACAATAACAAGTTAAAGTAACTTATTTTGTGTATGATCAAAATATAAGATCTTGAAAATCAGGTGCCCATTATTAACCTTTTAGTGTAACTTTTGCATCTCACAGCAGTGCAGCTTCCCTGAGTGATGTCTACAGATGAACAAGATCAAACACTGGCCTATTTTACTTGTTTTCTTTCTTTTTCTTAAAGAAAAGGGCTCAGATAAATTCTTACCTATAATTAGGAACTGACCGTTAGCATTAGAAAAGCATGTGGTGCCAGTTTATCCTGGATAATAATGTTCATCCCTTGTTGCGGGAAGGGCAAACTTTGTAAGAGTGGTGGTTTGCTGACACAGCAATGCCAAGGTCACAGAGGTCCCTGCTGTGAAAGTTACAGATAATAGGCTGGCAGGGGTGTGTTGTGTTGACACATGGATTGTTCTGTGGCTTCCAGGGGATTGAGGTGTGGTGACTTGTTATTTATACTGAGAACCTCCATACTTACTAACATCTCTTTCCATTTCTGCTGCTTTCCCAGAAGTTGTGCATGTGATGTGCACCATGTGTGAATGGTGGGAAACATATTGGGAATTGTATTTATTTTGTTGTTTGATCTGTTCTTAAACATGCAAAGAATGGATAATTTAAGGATTCTGCAAACCCTTTGGTAGGGAGAGTTACCTAGATGTCTGCAAAAAGTCAACACAACTAAGCTTTGACTCTGATTCTTGCTTAGGTACTTATGTTAGCCTCTGCTCTTGTGACTGTAGAATATGAATATGTTCCAGGCTTTAATGGGTTTATCCTTGCAACACCCCCAAGATAGAACAGACACTAAAGCCCAGATTCACAAAGCTATTTAGGCACTTAATTCTCATTGATTTCCATAGGAGTTAAGTATCCTTGAATCTGGATCTAAGTGGTTTGCCCAGGGTTGCACAGAAATTCTGTAGGAGAAAAGGGAATTCCCTGTGTCCAAAGCTACATTTCAGCCATTGGATTATCCTCATTTTCTGGGCCTTCTAGATATTGCTGTAATACAAGTGTATTGCACTTTACATGATGCAACCTTTTGTTTGAACCATCAGAGTGTTTCATTCATTTAAAGTATTTCATTATGAAGAAAGTAGCCTGACTACCTTTAAGAATGATCAGTCATTCTGGTTCTACAAGAAAACAGAAAAGTAGCTCCTCAATAGATTCAAAGGTAACCAATTACTCTAACATGCTATAGAAGTCTGGTATCTTGTGCTGCTAAGCATCTGTTTAATTCTAAAATGAGAACATAAATTGCATTTATGTTTTACCCTGTAAAAAATTGGAAAAGTTTCAATTTGAATCATTGCAATAGATGTGCAAGACATGATAATGAGGAAGCCATGATAGGGATGCAGGTTATGGTGTGTCAGTTTTCGGATATGGCTAAAGCATTTAGTTGACAATTTTGTGTAGTGTATTTTGGAAAGTTGCTTAAAATGTTACCCTGATAGAGAGGACATTACAAAAAACAACCCCCCATCCCACCTGACAAAGATTCTTGATATATGTGAGTGTGAGAGTGAAGTGATGTTTGTAGGCATCAGATAATTACCTGTATTAATATGACCAGGGTCAGAGAGGAAGGGGATTTGTTAGAGGTTATAGCTTGGTAATAACTGTACTGACAAATCCCCAAGCTGTTTTGACTGGAGAGAAATTCTAACTCCCTGTAAGTCCCATACTTCACATTCCATGGACCTTTTGTTCAGCATTCACATAAATATTTGCTTTCCAGATTGCACTTCAGTAAAATCTGTAAACTCTCAGAAAAGTTAACATTCAAGTTGGTAAATACAGAGAATGTGAATATGAAGAATAGACGTCCTAGGGCTTGTGACCAATCAATATGACTACAGGACTTGGGTGCAAGGGTCTGTTCTCAATCTTTCTAGTGGTGGTGAAAGAGCCTAGGCAATAGTGGACACATCCTGCAGATCAGTGCATGGCTGTGCAGATGGTGTTGCCAGCAGGGCTTTGGCTTCTCAGACTATGGGATGTTGTTCCTAGAAGGATTGTTTCATCAGATTCACCTGACAAAAGAAGGAACAGCATCTTCACAGAGAGGCTTGCTAACCTAGAGAGGAGGGCTTTAAACTAGGTTCCCTGGGGAAAGGAGACCAAAGCTCTGAAGTAAGTAGGGAAGTGGGTGAAGCATAAGCAGGAGGGGACGACATGGGATGCCTTCTCATCTTTCTGAGCAAGGACAGTTGGCTAGTTACCCTAGATGTCTGTACACAAATGCACGGAGCCCGGGCAGGACAAATTGGAAATCTTCACACAGTCACAGAACTATGACATGGTTGGAATAAGAGACTTAATGGGATAGCTTGTGTGACAGGAGTACTGTCATGGATGGGTAGAAACTGTTGGAGAAAGACAGGCGGAGAAAAAGAGGAGGGGTTGTGTTTTATGAAAAAGTGTTGTATGATTGCTTAGAGCTTCATTATGAAACTGGAGACAGGCCTGTTGAAAGTCTCTGGGTTAAGGTCAGAGGGGAGAACAACAAGGATGATGTTGTGGTGGGGGTGTGCTATAGACCACCAGATCAGGAGGATGAAGTAATTTCTTCAAAATACTATCAGAAATTTCCTGATCACAGCCCCTGGTTTTCACAAGCATCTTCAATCACCCTGGCATCTGCTCGGAGGGCAATATATCAGCATGCAGGCAATACAGGAAGTTTTTTGGAGTGCTGGGGACAAGTTGCTGGTACAAGTGCTGAAGAAAACGACTAGAAACCATGCTGTTCCTGACCTCTTGCTCACAAATAGGGAAGAATTGTTGGGAATGTAGTAGAGGATGGAATCTTGGGCAGCATTGACTACGAGATGATTCAGCTCAGGATCCTGAGGGAGGGAAGGAAGGAGAGCAGTAGAGTAAGGACCCTGGACTTCAGAAAAGCAGGCTTGGACTTGCTCAAGGAACTGATGGGTGGTTCAAGGAATTACCCTGTGAGGACAGTCTGAGGGGGGAAGGAGTCCAGGAGAGCTGGCTGCTTTAAAAAAAACCCTTGTTGAGGTTGCAGGAATGAACCATCCTGATGTGCAGGAAGACTAGTAAGCATGACTGAAGACCAGCTTAGCTTAGCACAGAACTCATTAGTAAACTAAAACACAAAATGGAAGTGTACAAGAAGTTGAAATAGGTAAATGACTAGCAAGGAGTGTAAGACCACTGCATGCAGTCAGCATCGATTCCCTGAGGGCAAGTCATGCCTGATAAACCTGATTGTCTTCTATGATGAGATGACTGGCTTTGTGGATGTGGGAAGAGCAGCGGACATTGTATACCTTGAGTTTAGCAAGGCTTTTGTTATGGTCTCCCACAACATTTTTGCCAGCAAGCTAGGGAAATACAAGTTAGATGAATGGACTGTAAGGTGGATAGAAAGCTGGCTGGATTGTTGGGCTCAGAGGGGTAGTAATCAATGGCTTGATGTCTAGCTGGTAGTCAGTACCAAGTGGAGTGCCCTAGGGGAATGATCCTGGGACCAGTTTTGTTAAATATATTTTCATTAATGACCTGGAAGATGGAATGGAGTGCATCCTCAGCACATGACATCAAACGGGGGGAGTAGCAGAGACACTAGAGGCTAGGGTTGGGATTCAGAGAGACCTAGACGAATTGGACCAAAAGAAATCTCATGAGGTTCAACAAGGACAAGTGCAAAGTCCTTGTGGCAGGGCACTGTGTGTGCCTGCTACTTTAAGGGCCTGGAGCTGGCAGCTACCAGGTGCCTGACGAGGCTGGCCATTCTGGAGGCAAGGGCTGTCTAAATAAACAGGGCAGTTTGGCTGCTGGAGGCCAGGACTGTAACAAGGGGCCACCTTGGGGCCAATCTCCGTGGCCTGCCCACCTGTCCTTGGGCCAACTGCCTGCCTTCATGCCTGCCATGCCTTGGTGTTAATTGATTCACTGATTGATGTAAATTAAGCGGGAGGCTGCCCATTTTAGTGCCCCGATGCCAGGGGGCGTTCTCTGTGGCTCCTATCCTCCCCAATACTGCAACCCAAGCCTCGCAGATGGTATCTTGATGTCCATATCTTCACCGGCCCCCAAATCCTCCTAACAGGACCCCTCTATGATCCCTCCAATCAGGCAGCCTCTCCACCTTCATCTGGGCTACCTAGACCCCCAAAGCCATTTTTCTTTCTTGGGTGTGGTCCCCCTGGGACCTTCAGCTACCAGCCCTGGCCCACCTCCAGGCAGAGTCGGGACCCCAGGCCCCTGGCTCTTGGGCGTCCCTTGTGGCGGGCCCCTGGCCTTTTTAACCCTCCTGGTCCTGGCCTCAGCATGGACCAGTCGAGGGTACTCTCTTGTTCGGGCTGGGTCTCTAGCCCCTCGCTCTCTGCCAGGGTCCCCCTCTCTGGGCCCCTTCACTCAAATGGGGTTATCCACCCAGTGGTGGGGGCAAAGGGGTTAAGGCACCCCAACCTGCCTTTTACCAGGGTGGTAACTGGCCTGGCATTTCCTGGGGGCTCCCACGCCACTCCCACCAGACCACCCACTCCTGGCAAGGTACAGTTTTAGGTCATGCCCAGGATGAGGAGCCTCTTTACCATCCCCTACAGCTCCTCTCTTAACTCTAGGTTATTCTCAGCAGCCCTCCTGCCAGGCAATATTGCTGCCTGGCCTCCAGCAGCCAAACTGCCCTGTTTTATATAGGCAGCCCTTGCTTCCAAAATGGCCGCCCTTGTGAGGCACCTAGTGGCTGCCAGCTCCAGGCCCTTAAAGTGGCAGGCACACACAGTGCCCTGCCACACTCCTGCACTTACAATGGAAAGATCCCATGCTCTGATACAGGCTGGGAACCAACTGGGTAAGTATCAGCTCTACAGAAAAGGACTTGGGGGCTACAGTGGACAATAAGTTGGATATGAGCCAATGGTGTACTCTTGTTGTGACTAAGAAGACTAACAGCAGCCTGGGCTGCATTAGCAGGAGTGTTGCCAGCAGATAGAGGGAAGCGATTCTTTCCCTCATATTTGGCTCTTGTGAGGCCACATATGGAATACGGTTCCAAATTTTGGGCCCCTGACTTCAGAAAGGATGTGTATGAATTGGAGGGAGTCCAGTGGAGGGCATTGAAAATTGTTAGGGGGCTGGGGCACATGACCTGTGAGGAGAGGCTGAGGGAACTGGGTTTATTTCATTTGGAGAGGAGAGGACTGAGGTGGGATTTAATAGCAGCCGTCAACTACCTGAAGGGTGGTTCCAAAAAGGGTAGAACTAGACTCTGTGATGGCAGATGACAGAGCAAGGTGCAGTGGCTCCTGACAGCAATAAGAGAAGTTTAGGTTACATATTGGGTACAATATTCTCAGTAGGAGGGTGGTGAAGCACTGGAACAGGCTACCCAGAGAGATTGTGGAATCTCCATCCTTGGAGGTTTTTAAGAACTGGCAAGACAAAGCCTTGACTGGAATGATATAGTTAGGGATGGTCCTGCTGTGAGTAGGGGATTGGATTAGACGACCTCCTGAAATACATTCCTAACCTAAATTTCTATGATTCTATAATGTGTACTGTAAGGTACACTGCTCTGCATTCTGCCTAAATTATTATTGGTCAATATTCCCAGTTCCTACGCTCCTAGTTTTCAAACAATCCCCTAATCTTGCCCAAATCATCAGAGCAGGGTCCTCTGTTTAACATGCATCGAATAGGACACAGCCTTGGCTTAACAATAGAGGCAAAACCTGTCAATACATTTTCTCTGCTATGGCAGTCATTACCTTCCCTCAGTGGGACCCATCAGAATCCATGGATCCTACATCTGCCTTTCTCAGTATGATGTATCTGATCTAGTGCACCAAATGCCTTTTTGACAACAATTTGGATGAAACGAGACAAACTAAGCACCAGAATGAACTCTCACAGAAAAAAAAATATAAAGGACAGAAACCTGCAAACAACACAGAAGGAGAACAACAGCACAGTAGGAGAACACATTTTTCACAGACTTTTCTGACCTCATGATCTTTGTGCTTATGTAAAATCTACCAAACACCTTTGAGAGGCGAGTTTGGGAACAACAGTTCTTAACCTGGCTGGATACCAAGGGCTGTACACTGATATTGATGTTATTGCATGCTATAATCTCTCTGGTTCCTAAAAATCTTTAAGCACCCTATAGGTGATAATAATCCTCTTCTCTTTTTTGAAAAGTCTTGATCCCCCACTAATCAAGCTTTCTTTCTCTGTTAATTATTTGCCTGCTGTACTAGGAAATCTCTCATATTACCAGTTTCACAGCCCTCTGTGCTGTTTTTCATCATCACTGTGCCTGCTTCTTCTCCCAGACTTGATGAATTTCACAGCTTTTCCAACTTTATCCCAACCATTCAATTGGTCTGCAGCAGTCCTTGCCTATTGGTTAATATCTAGGCTAGCTTTTCAGAGGTGAAATATTTGTTGAAATTGACTTTAACCCTTTGTAAGTTCTGCTGAATACCTATTACAGCTCTACCAAAATGCAGTTTGCGATTTAGTAATCAGTTTACAACTCTCATACAGATACATAATGTATTAGACTTGCCTTGACACAATTGCAGTATAGCTGAGGCATTGCTGTTGAATGTTATGACCTTTCTTGTAGATGAGAAACTGTAACGTAAACTGTCCTATAACAGTGGCAGGTTCCAGGATCTTCCTTACTGATTGAACACTTATTTGTAGAGCCATCTTTCTGTCAGCTACAGAACAATTTCTGCTGACTCAGTGGCAAGTGGCTCTTGTTCACTCCTCTTGCTTTTGACTGGAGTTAAGACGTGTGGTGTGACACAGAGACCTGAATTGAGAACAAGCCAAATTCAAGAAGTTTAAAGGGGAATTGTTTTGTTTCTGTTCAGGTTAATAAAGGTACAAGACCAGATAAAGTTTTTGGATACTGCTGTTTACTAATCTTATGTAGGGCTCTTAAAGGAGTTGTTTGTAGCTGCAATTACCTTTTGACTTTTAAGGATCTAGTTTTGTACTTGTTCCATGCATGGAATATCTACATAATCTGTGTGGGGGAAATATTGGAGTTTAGATTTGAATTCTGCAGAGGAAAGGCAGTTTTCAAAAGTCCTTAGCATGTTGGTTGATGAATGCCATATGGATTTATTTGTTTTGGAAAGAACCTTTAAAATGAACAAAAATACTTTATAGGTACACTTTGTAACTGCCAGTCTTCAACTGAATGTGTGTAGATTGAAATTTTACAACTATCCCTCCTAATAAAATAGTTCCTGCCTTAATTTATCTGCCAGAATTCAAGTCTGAACCCGAGTTGGGAGCATGCTTTGGGTTAGTCCATCACAGAGCAAAACAGAGAACTGAACCATGTTTCACAGAGATAAAATTCTATAGTACTGAATGGCTGAAGGGGTGTGGCTTGTGCTGGTTGAGATGATAATGTTTATAATGCAATAAACAGCTGACACAGTAGCAAAGACCATTTTAGGTAGTGCCATGACCATATCACCCTTCTGCGCTACTTCCCTCCTTCTATTCCCTTCCTTGTCTGCATCAAATGTAAGCTTACTATTTTCACTTTCTAAGCTCTTTTTAGGCTACCTTGTACCTTATCTATGGCCAGCCTGTCATGTTTCATTCATGACTGAGGTGCTGGCTCTTGCCTTTGGTTGTCCAGTATGCTAGTTTTTCATTATCCAGTTGCTACATTTTCTCGCAAGCACTTCTCTGTTTTCTGTGATGTTGTCCATTAGGCTTGGGAGGAGCTCCTTCTAAATATCTGCAAAAAATGTCATTATTCTTAAAAACCTCTTTTGCTCTGATACCTAGAAAAACTGATGGTGTTTAGGCCTGTGATTTCCAGCCAGGGAAACACAGCACCCTAGGGTGCTGTGAGGTGCTTTTAAGGGTTCTCTGGGGTGCCATGTAGTGTTATCGCTGTTAGGTGTGCAAATATGATTCTCAAGATAAGCCCAGAGATTTAAAATAGGAATCCATTTTGACTTGTAATTTTTCTGAGTTCTTTGTGACCAAAATTTTTCTCTCTTCTTTTTCTATGAAACTATGAAAAAAGAGTGAAAACTAAAAACTGGCCTTTTCCAAGGGTTGCTTTTGTATGTAAAATGATTGAGAAACACTGGGTCAGGCCATTTATGTGCTGTCATGATTGTAAGTATTCCAGTTATACTAGACTGGGGTGGGCAAAATATGGTCCATGGGCTGGATCTGGCCCATTAAGGGATTTTGTCCAGCCCATGGCAGGTCTCTTGGTCCCGCTTAGTCTGGGCATGGGGCACGCAGCAGGGCCGGGGTGGCACAGTGGTTGGACTTGTTTCCCAGCAGCCCTGAGGGCAGTGGCTCCTTTCAGCCACCCCCAGCCGCACCCCTGTTGCTCAGACAGCTCTTCCTGTTTGCTCCACACGCACTGCAGAGGGTGGCACCTATGTGGGCAGTATGTGCTTGGCTGGGAGGATGGGATGGGGCTGCAGGCAGGTGTGGAGTTTTATCTGAGAGCAGGATGAGGAGACAGGGCCAGGATCACTGAGTGGTGACAGCATGGGGCCAGTGCCCAAGCCCAGGGCATAGTTGTGATCCACTGGACATACATTTCTGTGATGGGCACCAGTTTCACAGGCAGGGGCATGCTGGGAGCAGATCATGGGTCTGCCTGGGTCCCAGTCCCACGCTGTCACCAGCCCAAGATCCTGACTCTGCCCACCTGTCCTTCTCCCCACCCACCTGCAGCCCCGTCCTTTCTACCTGGTTGTATGCCTTTCCTGTGCTGGTTCTGGCCAGTCTTTATGGTGAACCCAGGATCACAAGTTGGTGACAGCGTGGAGCCTGGGACAGAGCTGTGATTTGCTCCCTGCATGTCCCTGCCTGCAGAACTGCTGCCTGTCACAGGGGCATGCAGGGAGCAGATTGTGGCTCTGTCCTGGACCCTGGCCCTGCACTATCTCAGCCTTCTGATCCCACCCCTGCCTACCTGTCTTGCTCTCAGATGCTGCTCCCTGTCGGCCTGCAGTCCCATCCTAGCCACCCTGCTGAACATGGAGCATCAAAACTCCTTATGTGACCCTTGCGCCCAAATAATTGTCCACTCCAGTACTAGCCCATAGTTAGGCTAAACTATGGTAAGCTACATTGCTGAAAAGCAATATGAGAGAAAGCAGCTTCCTGACCACTGGATGACCCAGTAACTAAGAGCTAAAAGACATTGTAAGGAGTATGAAAGCAGCAGCTACACAGGTAAAAAATAGAACTCACTAATGGGAGTGCAGGAGGGCAAGCTTGGCAAACAAAACAAATTATGATGAACATCTCCACAGAAAGAGAAAGAAGTGGGGGTGCATATGCAATTATAAAAAAGGGGTTGGGAGACCTTGAGGCCTAGGGGGAGAATGCGTGACGTATTGTGCCTTTACCTGTCGAAGGCTAACTTTGGAAGTGGGACTGATTGCTAATCAGACGGACTGGTGTGCTGTGTGATGATGACAAACCCTTTTACGCTTTTGCCACCAAACATGTATTCAAGTTTTGTTTTCTGTGTTACCTTCAGGATCTGGAAAACAGCTTGCTAGCATTGGCCTTCCAGATCATACACTCTAGCAGTCTATATCAGGAGTGACACCAATCAAATACAACCCAAAAAAACACCTTGCACACCTCAACAGTGATTTCAATCATTATTCCTGGTGTTTCCCCATCTTCTGTCTTCTGATTGAGGTAAAAACAGACAACTGGTTTGCTTTGGATTTGAGTGGATTTTAGAGTTTTGTCTCTGAGCATCTTATCTCACAAGCCCCAGACCTTAGAGAAGGACAAGCTCATTGTCCCACATTAAGTACCAGTGAAGTATTTGAATTAACACTTTGTCTTGTAACAGTTGTGGCTAATTTAGTTAACTGACATTTAAGCCTCAGGTGTAAACGACAGTCTCACCCTGATTTCTTTGTCAAATTTGGATTAAACCTGTTGATTGTGTTTACTTTTGGACTGTAAACCCTTGGGGGTGGGGCTGTGTTCATGATCTGTGTTCATGTTGGGCTTAATGCAGCACATGACTGAGGCTCTTGGCTTGTACAATAGTACTAGCAAACACACCTGCTAGGCACTGAGAAACAATCCTAGATTTTAAAAATTTTATTCATTCTTTGTTTTTAATTTGGAAGTTCAAACTTTTTTTTATAAGCTTCACAGCCTTGTTTTGCCAAGTTAATGTAATTAACAACTGCTGATAGCTAGTGATTCTCATAATTATTCTCATAGTCATAAGCAAAACACCTGGTGATAGCTAGATTGTTGGGTGCTAGTCATGAATATTTCATGACATTTCCTAGTCCCCTCCTAGATTGCTATCTCAAAGGCTGGTTATCTGTCAACTTCATCAGTGGTTGCCTTACTTCAGACTGTTCTTTGATGAACTCCTGAGTGTAACAGTAGTTAAAGCATTCATCTGTGTGCCTTTGCAAAGGAGTAAAGATGGGAGTAAGATTGTGGTGCAATCGACCAAAACAGTTCCACAGGCAGTATGAGAGCCCAGCCAAACCCAATTAAAGAGGTTAGCTCTGAAGAAGAAATGGGGCAAAGAGGCAGTTTTGTAAGATTTACTCCTATTTCCACTCTGGGAACAGACATCAGTGTGTTAATTACTAGAGTTCAAGAAAAAGAGTGCTTATGACTAATGACCTACTCCTTAAACCGCAAAAATCCATAAACTTCTTCACAGAGTGAGTTCTTCATTACATGTTTGAGATGAAGGCCCTAGAGCAGGGGTTTGCTGCACCACATGAACTGCATGAAGTTCTCTAGTACACAAACTTCATGCCTGAAAAATACAAACAACTAAGGCTCGGTGTACTATTACCTTCTAAAAACAAAGTAGCTTTAGGCTTGACCTGCATAAGCATTAGTATTTATTTTTAAGGTCACCAAAGGTTTCACCTATCCTTGCCAGAGGATAAAAATGTCTCTTAATGGAAAGGTGTTGACTTAATTACTGTGGACTTTGTGGGGGGAGTTTGAAGTCTTAAAATGTTGGTTGACAAGTCATAGAGAGAAGCCCTTTCATCACCTGTGCTTACACTGAAAAGTATTGATGCTGCACAAGACTGAATTATACACTTTTCTTCATCTCAGTTTCTGTCTCAGAGAAAGTCTATATTTAGCCCATTTTGAAGAAAACATTATTGTATTACCAGTGGTAAGTTAGGTGGCTAGGCAGTGGTACATAAAACCTATTTCATCTCCATCTCTAGCTAGAAGTGATCAGAAAAAATCAGCAATGCCTGTTGACTGAAGTAGAATGAGTAGGTTAGTGTTTTTCTTTCCTATTTTAAATAAAGTTATCTATCACATTTCTCACTAAATGCTTTCCTAATTGGTAATATCAGCAAAGATAGAGTTAGTTAGTTGTGCTAGTTTCAAGTTAGGCAGAAAGCAGGGCAGGGTCTCATCTTAGAGGCATCAGAAAAGGTGTGAAGATCTGACTCGGAGGAGACTGGCATATTTTCTCCAGTCATATAGTCAGTCTAGGGCTGGTAGGTGAGTGTGTACTGCTCTTGATGGAAGACATTGGTATCATAGATGTTGCATTTTTTTCCCAGGAGAAAGTGTTTTGTCCCAGAATCCTATACAATCCCACTGTCTTGCTTCAAGTCCCTCTAAAGAATGTGAGATAAAATGTGCTAATCCTGTTTGCTTCATGGTGTGGTTATATACATCTCGGGTTATGCTAGGCTATTCCTAGGACAAACTGGCCAGGCTGTGTGTTCTTGCTGGCCACCTACTGGTGGAGGAGCAGCAATGCAGTTTGAAGGCTGTGTCAATGACTCTGCCATGCCTGTTCTGATTTGGGTCAACACTTGGAACAATCAGTAGTTGATAAAATGAGACTTTTTACAGCTTCTGATGGTCAGTCCAGCATGTTTCACAAATACTAAATTTTATATATGGAAGTAGTTTAACGTGTGGATACCCAAAGCAATTCTACATCTAATGGAATTGGGTATGAGCAATTTTTTTTCTTCCTGCTCCCCCTTTTCTGAAATGGGAGGAGAGATTTCTTGGGAAAGGGAGAAAGAGAGCAAGGTAAGGAAACTACATATAAGAAAGCAATTTGGCACTATGCTGTATAGACTTTCAAAGTGTGGCCACATATTAATAGTGGTTTGTGGACCACTTCTATTTCCATTCACAGTTGCTATTGCTATGTCTGTGACAGTTAATATAAATTCTAATGTGAAAAGTAGCACAAGAAAAGTATGGCAACTGTCATTAGAACAATTATTGATTTTTAAATTCATCTGTGCCATTTTTGTGTTCCTCGCTTTTTACCTGCATGCTGTTCATGCTCATTAATCTTGTCGTTCTTCTTAAAGTGTATTCCTCTTAGCTTGATCCATCTCTTTGCCCATGCTGCTTTTGTCCTGAATACATTTGCTGCCCAGTTTCCTTTCCCCTTCTCTCTTAGTAACATTACACAACTACATTGTTCCCTTCTCAGCAAACTCTTCCCTAATGGTTTTCAGACATGTACAAGTTCCTTTTCTTCTGGAGAACCAAGATACTTATAGGAGCAACTGGAAACAACCAGGGGAGAGCATATATAGCAAGCAAGAGCTCTATACAATTTTCTTCATTTCTTTCCTTCTTCTCTTCCCTGTCTTCTTTTCTCTCCTCTTTTCCCTCTATTATTGATGGCAAAATTTGTTATTTAGTTTAACTATTGTCACTATCATGGTAACCAAGCAGAAGTCAGTTTATTTTTCACCATTACAACTGATGCCTTTTTAACAGCCTTCGTACAGAGGTCGAGGATGTAAAGGCATTGAGACTGAACTATCCATACTCCTAGTAGACGTTTCACTAGTTTAGTGATGAAGCATACCACTGACATGCGTTACTGGTGCTTTGCTGCTGTTTTGGGGTTGAGACTTCCATTTCCAGAGTTCATAGGACCACAGGAAATTAAGGCTGGAAGGCAATTCAGGAAGTCATCTAGTCTCAAGGCAGGATCATCCCTGCCTCTAAATTATCCCAGTCAAGTGTCTGTCTAAAATATTGTTGAAAATTTCCAGGGATGAAGATTCCACAACTTCTGCCATTAATACAACCTAGTATGCTGTTGGCTTTTTTTTTTGCAACAAGAATACACTGTTGGCTCGTATTCAGCTTATGATCCACTGTAACCCCCATGTCCTTCTCAGGTCAAACATTCCCTAGTCTGTGTTTGTGCATGCAGTTATAACATCCCAAGTTCAGGACTTTGTACTTATCCTTGAATTTCACCCAATTTGATTTGTTTTTGACCATTTCTCTAGTTTATCCAGGTTATTCTGAGTCCTAGCCTTCACTGCCCTCAAGGGTGTCTGTAGCTGTTGTTGTTACTGACAACTAAGTTTAAGGTCTTTTGAAAAAAAAATCATAAGCTATTTAAACAAAAGAAAACCATTCCTTCCTTTCCCAAATTACTGCTACTACTGAAACCCTGCAAATATAAGTAAATGGTTATTTTATGTAAGAAAGACCATTATAGCGTATGGTAAGTGCATGAAAGAACAAGGATGTCCAGTGGTCAAATTGGCTCTTTAAATCACTGATGCTTTAAAGGGAGACATTTTGTCATCTCATTTACTTGTTAAATAAAGTAATAAAGAAAACATAAACTTGATCTGAGGCTAAATTGTTCCATGTGCATCTTTTGACACAAAGACCAATTTCCATTGATTTGTGTCACTTAAAATAAGAATGTGGGCTGGAAATTTAAGTGGGATTGTACCAATATACAGTGCTAACCATGTGGCAGGGAAACATGGAGAAAATGCAGTAAAAATAGTTTCTTGCTTAAAATGAGTTCTTCATCTTTTTAAGTCAGGGGAGGGCAAAATATTGCTCACGGGCTAAATTTGGCTCACCAGGCACTTCTGGCCTGTGGTGCCCACCAACAGATTGTACCCCACTCACTCCTTCCATCTATAAGGGTGGGAGCAAGGTGCCCATGCACCACCCCAACATACTGTATTGTACCTCACTTCCACCCTTGTGGGTGGAAAGGCCTAGTCCCACCAGCATGTAACTTCCTCGTGTAGGTGGGGCACTCAGGGCTCTTGTTCTGGGTGTAGATGCTGGCGCCCAGTGGGGTGTGGCTCTGGCTAGTGCTACATGTAGGGGTGAGGAGTGCAACCTACATGGCTGCTTTTATCAGGGGGACTCCGTAACATGCGCCTGCAGCTCCTACACTTACACAGGGGAAGCCCTGCACTGGAGGTGGTTGCCTTCCCTGCCTGCTTCTGTGCATTTCTCCAGACTCCGCTCAGGAAATATACAAGCTTTTAATTTCCTGAACCTTGTATGATCATCACTTGTAACCTAGGTCTACAGAGTTAAATACTGTACTTTTAAGTAGGTAGTGATGAAAGTAAGTATCCTGATGACCCAAGTTGCTGCTTCAAAGAAAATTAGCTTATTAAGAGATAGATCTATTAAGCAAGCATCTAAGGGAAAAAATGGGGAGAGCAGTTAGATTTGATGTAAATCAGGAAGCTTAAAATGAATGGATTACCTTTGGATGACTACCATGTCTAATGTTGCAGCAGAAATACAGATTATTTTCAGTGGTATTTATTGCAGGATCAGGATTGTGGCTCCATTGCACTAGGAGCTGTATACCCTCTGAATTGCCATTCCCGTCCCAAAGGTTAAACTGTTACCCATAAACTGTCAAACCACGTATGGGATTCAATTGTGCTGGCCCCAGCAGCCTTACCTGGAGTCTTGGGGGCTTCCTGGGGCTGCAGCCACTGCAGGGAGCCGGGTCATCAGCTGGAGTGCGGCTCCAGCCAGCCAGGCTTCAGTTTGGGCAGCATGTGCTGCTTCCGTGTGTGCTACCCCACTTTTTTTTGGTGTGGGTTTTTGACCCCAGAATCTCCCGGAGTCAAAACCCACTTCCCATGCTGCACTGTAGGAGCATGGAGTATACCTGCATGTGCAGTGAGTGGCACTTGTCTGCACATGGCCTACGAGTTGGATTTTTTTTTTTAAACAGATACACAAGTCAGTTTCTGACAAATTCACTTTTAAGAATAATGGCCTTTAAAAAGAAAAGAAGAATTTTAAAAAATTAGTGGCATTTCTTTTCCTGTTGTACAGTGCTATCTAGGAAAGATAAAGGCTGACCATATGTGTGAAACCTGTGACCCCAAATAAACAAAGGTAGACAAACTGACAAAATCACTTAAGGAAGTCTTACCCCAATTTGATACTACTATATTTACACGTAGATTAATTATTTTTTGGGTGGATTTATTCCAAGATAGCAGTATTTCTTTAATTCACATGTCTGTGTTGGGCAGAACTTCTTCTTTAGACATGATAAAAAATTCAAGACTGGCAAGCCTTCCCTTACTGGTTTTGATGATGGGGAGGACTCAACCTAGGCATCTGAATGTTAGAATTCACATTGTTGCAACCAATATTTTTGTTGTTAAACAGCCCATTAATTTGTATTGGAAGTTCTATAACTCTCATGGAGCTACTGGGTATGTCTTAAGGCAGGGGTTCCCAAAGTTTTTATGCCATGTTTAGCAAACCACCACCCAGAAGTGGCTGTGGCCTGGCAAACCATGGCTTAGCAGCTGCAGCAGACTACAGCTAGAATTTCTGCTGGAAGACAACTAAGGATACCCCTACACTCTGTGCCCAGCTCTGGAGGGCTGTGGTTTGCTGGTCTGCGGCCACTTCTCGTGTGGCAGCTGACTGTGCTGCGGCCCAGCAGCAAACCCGCTGCAGCCCAGGGATCGAAAACCTCTGGTTTAAGGTGCATTAAGGTGATTTAGGTACACATCTACACACAAATGCACATTAGCACATCTAGGTGAATTAACTATTAGGAGCAATTAGCTAAGTCTCATTAGAACATATGCAGATGCGCTAATGCGCATTAACACAGTGTGTGTCCATTGATGCACACCGCATTAATGTGCATTAAGCATCTACATGTGGGCTAATACGACTTATTTAATTGCATCTAAATTTGATACTTGCCTTGTGCGATTTTTAGGCTAATCCCACTTAAAAGGGGTATGTGTAAACATGCCCATTATATACTTTTCTGACTAAATGATTTGCACAACTGCTTTGTTTCAAGTCGGGGGAAGAGGAAGAATAGAAAAGAGTAGAGATTAGAGCTATGCAGCTAGATACAGCTTTCAACAAGCTTCATTTTAAATATGAGTTGGTCTCTTTCATTTGGTTAAAGCTAGAGTACTTGGAACTTGGAGAACTGGATTGTTCTAAAGCCTTGCTCTTTAGTAATTAAAGCAAATTAAAGACAAGCAAAATGGTACTCTACAAACTGAGTAATGAATGACTCCAGTCCCCTGTTTGACCATTCTTCCCAATAACTTGTAGTTCTGGATGTGAGGCTGCATGAATGTATTCAGTATGCATTCAATATCCAGCTGCTTTTTTTAGCAAATCCTCTTAAGAAGTTTGTGTGTGACTGTGTGTTTTATGTACAGGGATTCTGATTTTTCTCTGATTTAAAAACAAAATCTGCAATTTGTGGGTTAAAAAATGTAACCCCAAATCCACACTTACGTTTAGAAATCGAAAAATTGTTTTTTTTCTTCTTCCTTTTTTCAGAGAAAACCAGGATCCCTGTTTATGACCTAGAATTCACCTCCAGTGGCAGTCCCAGACTAGTGTAGGCAGATCTTAAGCATTACTTTGTTGACAGGACTGGCTTTACTGCAAATGCTGTGGTCAGGATTCCTGGTCTTTGTCCACATTTGCAGCTTCCACTACTGGGGAATTACAGGGCTTACATTTCCCAGCGTGGACAAGGTTTCAGTGTGAAATTCAGCATATACAATTTCTGGTTTAGTTTGTTTCCTGGGGAAAAGACTAGAGTGGATAATGAGCAAATAATACTTTTTTTTTTTAACCATGATTTACATAATTTCACTAGATGCAAAATTTAGTTCAAATATTGACTGATATTTCTTTAAAATGTAATCTGTTTTTCTAGTTTAGCTGTATTCTTAAAGAAAATATATTTGTGCTACTTTGGTTCCTTGCCTTTTTCCTTCTGCTAGCTGCCTCTCTTCCCTCCAGGAAAGGATCCACTAGCCCTTTGATCCCACTTCACTAGGGGAAGGAAAAAAACCCTCCATTCATCATGCATGAGTGAGGTTTTAAAGTCTTGGGGGAGCACAGAGTTTTTCTTGGCAGTTCCCAGAGTTAAATTTCAAGGACTGTGGCAAGAGCTATGATGGGAGGAGGCCCATGAAAATAAGTTTGTTACTAAGTCCATTGAATGAAAAAAAAAAAATGTTGTACTCTGATGTGACTTAACAAAGATTTTGCATTAAACTGTTGACAGCAGGGAAGATTTCTGTAATATTCAGCTGTGGTGAATGTAGTGCTTTGAATCATGGGACTTGTTGACTGAACCTTGTATCTGAGATAGGGGAGGCATCCCTGTGCCAGAGTCCTGGAGATACAAGGAGCAAGTGATACCAGGAGAGCCAGCAAACAGGAATTTGAGTGGGTGTTTACAGGGGGAAGTTTCACCCTTGTTTCAGTGGCTTTTTACAATAAGTCCCTTTCTGCTGTGGAAAAATGTTTTAGTATGCTGCAAAAATTCACCAGCTGGGACTTCTAGTCATATTAAATAGCTGTGTTTAATAGATGTCAAATAAGTCTGAAAATGTACTAATAGTACTAGAATACTGCCATTCAATTTTTTGAAAAAATTGCCTCGTTCATACTATACCACAGTTGGGAAGGGGGATTGAATTGTATCTAATCACAAATGGGTCATTGTTTTTACTGTAGAGTCTGGGACAATGCTGTCAGCAATGCCTATTCATGCTTTATGGGGTGGGTTATAAAACTGCTGGGACCTGCCTATGTGGTGCCAGGTATTCTTTATTTTAATGTATATCATATCCATTTGTTAAAAGTTAGCTTTTTTTCAGTTTATTTTTTTTGTGGGTTCAAACATGAAGTACCAGGTATCTCCTGTGAATGTATGGATATGTTTTATTTTCATCCTTTTTTCAAAAAGTTTATTAAACAATCTATGATTATTCATGTCTGAGTAAAAAGGAGACCAAACGCCAGCCCACATGCCAGGCCGATGTGAAGCACGAGAGTGAGTTGTGTTCGATGTGTGGAAAAGGCATGATCACAAGGCTGACAGGCGCGTGATCAGACGACCCCAGCGAATCAGAAGCTGCATGAGGCTTGTGGCTGCACGGCCGGCAGTTACACATCTAACCGAACACCAGCAGCGCATTCTGACTGACGCAGGAGTTAATAAAAGGGCCAGAGCGCAGCGACTCGAGGTTCCACACAAACTGCTGGCGAGGACTGATCACCCTTTCCTGGAGCCCGTGTCCCCTAGGTCATCTATTATTGTACACTCCTTACCACACGTGTCGAACACATTGAGCTCTCGAGCAACAGTTTTCCTGTTGTTACCCGCATTTTTAATTGTCGTTAGTAGTTCGTTATTTTGCTATTCTGGTTGTTCTGCTGTCTACTTGCTGTTTAACTGCAGTTTTAAGAGCTTTCTGTCACCCTGCACAAGTTGTTGTAAGTAAAATCTCAATTTCTTTTACCGCCTTTACTCGAGTCAGTGTCCCTTTCATCCCCGGCCTGTTCATATGGAGGGTTGGTCATCCACCCGCCGTACTGCAGTTTACCTTAATGCAGAAACACTTGTTTCAGCTAAATGTTAGCAGATTAGTGAAAAACCATAAGAATCTACTCAAGAATGAATGCTGTATATGTATGAAGCCACATCTTCGTTAAATTTTACCCTTGATGCAAGCAAGACACACAAGATGAGATTTTGTTCCTACTGTGCATAATGTTTTGTATAGTATATGTTTTTTTTTGTTTTTTTTTTTTCAGTCTTGCTCAGGTGTTTCCTCTAACTTTTTTTCAGTCAATGTTTTTTTTAGATAGGGGTTGGAATTAGCAAGGAGTTCCACTTGTCAAGTTGCCAGCAGGATGTCCAGTTGCCACCATTTTAAACCTGATTGTGAACCCTTTTTTTGTAACTCCTGTTCCTCATTCTGTCAAAAACTGGGCATTGAGTGTCTTGGGGAAATACTTGGCTACTAAGATTTGCAAGTGAAGTCCTTAATGAGCCAAGCTTTCATTTTCTTTCCTTTTTACCTCACAAACCAAATTTTCAAGCTTGGATGCATAAAGATACCCCAGTAACCTAGTCAGATGGTCAACTTTAAGCCAGACTTAGCTAACATTTGCTAAGTAACCTTGACCTAAACTACATGCAGTAGGAAAAAAAAATGAGGTTGGGTCAAACTTAGTCCCTTCTTAACATTTGATGAAGTAAGCTGTTGCTTATGAAAGCATATGCAACTCTGATTTGGTTGGTTTATAAAGTGCAGCTCTGCTTTCTGCCTGATTTGAGACTAACATAGCTAACTGCCTCTCTCTGCTCAAACTTAGGCTATACATGCATATTAAAATGATCTGGAAGAATTCTCCGAGGTTTGTTCTGTTTGTAGAAAAACTTATCCAGACTCAGATGTTGAGCCCTTGAATAGCAGAGATCTTGTAGTTCTTATGCTGTACAGCCAGGGTGCCCTTATGGACACATCTCTGTATGTTCTGCAGGCTCCCCCAGTGTGCCTGGACACAATGGCAGCAGCACAGCGTTCAGCCCTGATAAACTGATTCTGAGCAGTTGGGGTGAGCTGGTGCTGCCCTGCAGTTCAGTATGAGATTGTGAAGGGGGGGTGTATTGTTTGCATGGTACAGCAAGTGACACAGAATTTTCCTGGGGGAGAGCAGGAGCAAAGCACTCTGGGATGCTGGAAGATTGTGCTATGGCTTCTCTCAGAAGAGAATGTGTACAGTCCCATGAGAAACTCTCCTAGGAGGGATAGAACCCTGACTCTTCCTTAGTTATTTTTTTCCTAGAGTGGCCATTTTTGTTCTGGGAGAAAAAGCCTGAATGTCTGCATGCTTGTGATTTCTCTTAAGAGAGCAGTGATTCTCCTGGGAGAAGCCACATATCTGTATGTGGCCTTAGCTAATGTGTTAATTAGCCCAGCTTAAATTAAAATGTTTTTTCTAATCAAGACCAAGACAATGGCATATATATGAAAGTGGTCAGATGCTGTGAAAATTGAACTGCTTGCCTGCATACTTAGGATAGGTTCAAGAGCCTAGTGTTAGCCAACCAAATCTAAAAAGAAGAAAAGGCTATACTTCTTGTGTTGGTAAGAGAAACTGTGTGCATTCCCACATCTAACACTGTACTAGTCCTGCTGGTTGCCTTCAGACTCCTAAAGCAAAGGTGTAGTCAGATCTCTTTATTGTAGTGGAAAGACATTAAGATGAATAGTGTGATGTTAGAAAGAACAGAGCAACTTGCAGCATTGCTTTTAGCTCTCTTCCAGCACAGTGCACAGTTCCAATGCTTTTGACATCCCTAATGCAGTGACATTCTGGGTTTTGTTGTTTTTCAGGTGATTTAGTTGCAAGTAGTACTGGCCATCTTCTGCTATTCCTCTGAAGAATTTGTAATGGGAAAGGATAATTTTAAAAATAGCAAATAATATTGATTGATATTTTTTTTAGGCCAGGGAAACCAATTCTGACAATCTAATGTAACCTTCTGCAAGACAAACTCTTTCACCTAGTAATACCTGAATGCAAGCCCAAACAGTGTTACAAGTGTTAACTGAACAGGCTGAAGAATAAGCTGGTTGCCATTTATACCATGGCTTTTAGAACCTTTGTCTTTTATTAAATATATTTGTGTCTTCTCTCTCCTGTGAGTGTGGGAGGGTGTTTTTGGTGTTTAAAGCAAAAGGGCATGGGGAGATGGAATGATTGGCTGTGATGGGTAGACCGAATCAATGCAACTGATAATTTTCTTAAGTTCATTTTGGTTAAATCTATACTTGGTTACTGTGCCTTTTCAACACTAACATGGCAATACAGTAATTTCTTTCTATTTATCTAGCTTTCTAGATAATACTTCTCGTAGTTTTCTAAGTATTGGAATTGAGTGTAATTGGAATATGAGTAACAGGAAAGTCCGTATGGAAAATTTTGTTGAAATAATTTTAACTGAAGATAACAAAAAGGAAACCCACCCACAGGCTTCCATAACATTGTGTCATATTTTTTTGAACGTCATGTTTTAAGTCTTAGTTGAGATTCTTTTTTGAGTGGGCCAAAGTCTTTGAATCTTCATTTACTACGGAAATACCTTTAACTCTGCACAATGTTGATGCCTTCTCATAGTGAATTCATATTTTCAGTTTTGGTGAAAAATCTGGAATTAGAAATCACACTTACATCCTGATCTGTGAATTAATACTAGTGTACCCATCCTCACCCACTGTCTATTAAATATGTATGAATTATAGTACACACAAAGAGCTGTGCAGTTCATCCCAATTTACTTCATAATACCATTCACATGGTGTGTGCTGCTTTGTTTACATTCTTTGCCAAAGTGTGAAACTTTGGCTGTATTGTTCTTTGCTTAAGTTATGCTAGTTTTAAACTAAAAGGACTAAACATTTAATATGAGTGAGTTAGCTGAAGGTTTGGAAGATTCTGGTGCTTCTGTGGTAGCAAATACCAGCATAAATAGTAACTGTGAATAACACA
This sequence comes from Caiman crocodilus, assembly GCA_030014935.1. NCBI lineage: Eukaryota > Metazoa > Chordata > Crocodylia > Alligatoridae > Caiman > Caiman crocodilus. The sequence goes on along the minus strand of JAGPOW010003648.1, from coordinate 15,186,270 downwards.
AATAACATAATAAAACACATAATATTGTCTATATTTTATTATTAAAAAGTTAATACAAAGTTGCTCTTTGCATCAGTCTTGCCTTGTCACATTTGGAAATCAGTCCTTTGATCCCAGAATGGGCACAGTCTAAGACATGGCAGTACAAATTTGCTACTACTATCTCCAGGACCTGCATGATTACAGAAGCTGTTCTGCCTCTGCAGACAGAGCATGAGCATTCTTGCCACTGTGTTGACTAAGGTTTCATATATACCCAGAAGGTGACAGTGCTTAGCCACTCACTTAATGCAGAAATGCCAGTACTGAACAAGGTGGTAAACTGTGGGTAGGTGGGTTTTTTGATAAAAAGCATCCAGTTTATCTTGCAAGTATACTATATTTATTCATTCACCGGCAACTAACTCCATGCTGTTAGTTAACAACAGAATAAAGTTAACCAGCAATTCTTTTTTGGAAGTCATATTGTATATATAATAATTTATTTACATTGTATTGAGAATGCAATAAAAATGACTTTGGCACTGGAGTCATGCCTGTAGAATCTCCTGGGACACTAGAACATCCATTAGCAACAGTCAGGATTTCATTCAGCTACTAGCTGCGGTCTACATGAGGAAGTTTGACTGGTGGCAGGCAGGTACTTGCTATTTTTCCAATCCCCATATACACCAAGACCTAGTTAGACAACATGGATATGTAAAGAAGTGTTCTATGCACATATTACAGCACTGTAATTTAGAGCACTTTTATAGCACTATAGAGTTACAGCCCTCTTAAAATTGCAAAAGTACAGTGTTTGGTTGGGGGGGCAGAGGGATGTAAAGGGAAGGCAGAGTCTCCCTGCTCTTTCCAGGATGAGTGGCAGAGGGTGCTCTGCAGGAAACTGTGGACAGCAGCAGACCAGTGGAGAAGGTAGAGCTGGGATGAGAAGCTGTTGCTCAGCTTCTCAACCTAACTTTTGTGTGCCTTGGGAGTGGGCATTGTTTCTGCCAGAGGCTGGGTAGCAGCTTTCACCCAGCTTGGCTCCCAGCATGATTCCCAGACATGCAGCGTTTGAGGGGGCAGGGAGAAGGAGATATCCTACCTGTGGGGTGTCCGAGCAGCTGGTCCCCCCCAGGCTATGCAGGGTCTAAGGGAGGGGGGTGTGTGCGTGCGTGCATGCACGCATGCATGGCCCTTTCACCTATAGTGTGTACCTTTCACTTCCCTCTTTCCCCCCCCCCCCCTTCACTGGCAACAGGAACAGCATCTGCCACAGGGCTGGGCAGCAGCTGGCAAAGCCCATGAGATACTGGTGGAATTGCCAGAAATTTGACCAGCATACAGAAGTTATTTAAAGCGCTGTAGGTTGCTAAAATGCTGTAGAATACAGTGCTTCAATTTAATACCCCGTTTAACAAGTGTTAATTTAAAGCACTGTACCCATTTTTAAAGTGCTGTAAAGCCATGCAGTTCTGTAAGTCATGGCAATAAAGCACTTTAAATGGTGAAAAAGCAACTTATGTACACATCCTAAAACAACAAAACTTTGGTGCTAATATGATCTTGATTAATCTGAAACCATGTAAGGTCAATTATTTTACATAGCAGCTGTTTTGTAGAAGAAATTTTGGTATTTGGTCACCAGGCTATACATTCTTTTTCTTCTTTAACACTTGATACTTTGGATCAGATAAATGTCTGTGAAGCTATCAACAAATGTAGCCAAAAGTGCTTTTGTTCTCTGTGATATACTAGAAAGCCCCTTGGAAGGTTGTTTTTCTTTCAGCATGTCTAAAAAACCCTCCAAGAAAAGGCATAACCTACTGATGGTCAAAATGAGAGAGAGTAGTAACTGCAGGTGAATGATAAAGCAGAAGTGACAGTTGAGAAATATGCAGAATATGTGTTCAGTGCCAGTCCAAGATTTGAGGAGAAGTAGCATCAAATGTTGCTGAAATAAATATGCTTCAGCTTGCTTCTTTAAAAGAGAAATCCCTTTTCACACTAATAGGTTTGTCAAAGGTATCCTTGGTTGAGGGTGAGAGAGATGGCTCTATGCAGTATCTTGATGAGTCTTGTGTTGTGGAAACAACACTTTGTTATTTACAGGAAATTATTTCTGTACTATAGTTTTATATAAATCTTGATCCTGCCCTTGCAAGGGTCTGGGGTCTAGCTTTTGTTGCTGCCTTGCCAAATCAGGAAGTTTCTACTGCCATACCCAGACTATCTCCTGTGATGCCATGCTCCTGAACACTCTGTCACACAATCTGCCATGACTCTGGATTTTTTTTTTATATTTTGCCTTCCAAAAACAATGTATGCCTTTTTATTTGGGGTTATGTGGTAAGGAGAAAATACTACAAATAGAAATATTTTCCTCTGTGACATTGCTAGGACATGGATGGGCAAAAGTCTTACACAGGTATTGATATTTCCTGAAACTCACAGGGAAATGTGTTGAGATCTGCGACTTCCAGAAATGATCCCAGTAGATACTGAATCAGTGGACAGAATAAGATTTAGTTAGGTCAGCTTTTCACAGTGGAAGTATGTTTTCTTGAATGGGATAAAAAAAAAAATGGGTAAAGCTTTTGTCAGTCACACACAAGACCAAAAATGCCATCTGTGGTGCTACTTGTTTCCTTGATTGGCTATAAAGGAATAGAATCAAAGAACCATAGACAACTAGTGCTAGAAGGGACCTCAAGGGGCCATCTAGTTCTGTCTCTCTAGTTCAATGACAAGTGTCTATGTTTAGCTTGGTGGTGGCGAACACTACAAGTTAAGTCTAAAATTTGAGTGCTGCACAAACCTACCACATCCCCATGGTAATGGTGGCGGTTACACTGAATTTAGCAGCACCTACTTCGCAGCTCCCATGGGGCCAAATCCTTGAGCTAACACTGATTCTGCTTCCTGCTCCCTGATTGCTGCTCAAATCTCTGTCCTTTCCCCAGTGTCCCCTTAATTGGATGCCTTGGGCTTACATGGCAAGCACACCTGCTACCTATGCCACTTGTGGCATATGTGCCATGGGTTGGCCACCACTGGTCTAGTCCTATTCAAAACAACTGCATGGTCACCCTTCTTGTGCAGCTATCAGGAGCAATTCCCTAAAATATCAAGAACAACCTCTCTTGCCACAGGTACATCAGGGGGATGTGGGCATTGTCAACATCTTGTCACTGTGAGGACAGAGTAGTTTGCTAAAATATGCTTGATCAATCCAAGGTAGATGATGATGCTACAGTCTAACCCTAACCCTACAGTCTAACCCAATCTGATCATGGGGAAAAATTTCTTCTTGATCCCAAAAGTGGCAACATGAGGGATTGGTGGCATGTGGCAGTCAAGCACCAGAGGGGATGTTCCCAAGTTCCTTCTATCTGCTGTAGCACAGCTCATCCCAGTGCATTCCCGTACTATATGCTGCCTATCCCCTCTGCAGTACTTGTTTCCCCTTCTTGCTGTGTTCCTCTGCTTACCCCCACTGCCAGATTTGTTCCTCTGTCACTCTTGCCCATGGGACTTGGCTGCCAGGGGGATGCCAATTGTTGCAAGGAGGACTGAGGCAGCAGGGGATTGGCTGCCTGCTTACTCCTGCTCTGAATGAGTGCTGAGTAGGGTAGCACAATGGTTCCTAACCTTTTTAGACTGAGGATTGGCAAAATTCAGACTGGAAGTGACTGTGGAATAGAAAACTGTAGACCAGTATCCTGCGGACTGGAAGTGACTGGCATGCTGTGGATCAGCTGGTCTTTTCCAGACTTCCAGTCTGGCAGCCAACCCTTCTCGGTATTGGACCGCAGCCTGGGGGTTGGGAACCTCTGGGTTAGCACTAACACTTCCTAATGTTAACCTACACCTAATATTTCTATTAGTGTGTTGCTCTTTGGGGTCAGGCCAACTCTCAGGATGTCAATATTGTGCTGTTAGGAGGGTGTGACACAATTGCACATATACAAACACACCAATCAATTAGGTACATACACACGCACACTACCAGCTCAGGTACATACACATCCAAACCAGCCTAAGCACATGCATACCTATCACCAATTCAAACATATACACATTAAAAATTAGACAAAAATCAATTGTCAATACCCACACACTCAGTACAGATACAGATCACTAATTCGTATATCATACACATACTGTTACACACACACACACACACGTAAGTTCCTAACTTGGATGGTACAGTGTGTATGTTTGTGCTTGGGGTACCTGGGATACTTGTGGGAAGGTTAAGGGGAGAGAGAGGGAGAGAGAGAGTTAAAGTGTAGGGAGTGAAAGTTGCCAGAACTGGGATTAGAACTGATGGACTAGAGAAGCTGGGTAAGGAACTGAGGCTTGGGGTTACTTAGGGTAGGTTGGGGCTGGAAACTGAGGCAGACAGCTAAGATATTGGGGTGGGGTGCAGATAAGTGGTGGCAAGGAGGAGACAGCCAGGAAAGAGAGAGAGAGAGAGGCAGAAACCTGGGAGCTTGGGGCTGGAAACAGGCTGATAGCTTAGAGACTGGGGGGTGAATAAGTGGTGGCAAGGGGGAAACAGTCAGGAAGCAGACAAAAACCCAACTAAGGGTTTCAAAATAACAGGTTTATTAAACAGACAACACACTACACAGCCCCATGAAGTTATTGGTACATGCACACACACACAATGACAGCAGGAGAAAGAAGGCTCAGTGGAAGGGTTGGAGTCCAGGTGGGGAAGAAAAGCAGAGTCCAAGTCCTTGGTTGAAGAGGGGGTGGAGGGTGATAGCGGTCCTTGTCCAGTAGGTGTTGTCCAGTGGGGTGTGCCATCAGGGCCTCTAGTTGGATGAGTGGTGTAGCGTGGTGCTGGTCCAGATGGAGAGGATGTCCCAAGAAGTCAGTATTTGCTACCTCTTTTATGGGGCAGACTACCTCTTGTCTCTTATGGGGAGGGCCTGTCCAGGCAAGGTCAGTCCTGTCCCAGAGGGCTTCAGGTGTTCTTACTGAGTATGTGCAGCCTTGGCACAATGGTGGATTGCCTCATCTTTTGTTTCTTGAATGTGGAGGGTAGTTCCAAGGGCTGGGTTGTTGGTCCAGGTATTGGTGTTGATGTTTTGGTCATTCAGAGGGAGCTATTTTTAAACCTACTGCCATTGTCTCTCAAGCACCCTCATTCATCCCCATTCATTCAGGAACCAAGTTACATAGGAGGGGTAGGTGTGAGTCATGGGTTACACACAACCAAGCCTTGGGACAGGATGGAGACTTGACAAACAAAATGGAAACTTCACATGATTTATGCTAACTTGCATATGTAGGCCTAAAACAGTAATTGCACAATATAAAACCAGTAAAAAAAATCAATACAAAACGTAATAATTATCACTTATAAAACAGTGGATATCTATATCAAAATAGCAGGGCACTTATTTGCGAAGAGGAGAGAGAAAAATAAAACTTACTACCTAAAATAAAATTTTAAAGCTTATCCTACATCTTAGGTTAATTATACTTCTCTATAAGGAATAGAGAGGGAGAGAAAAAGTCAGAAATGGTTGGAAAGGGGAGGGAATGTATTTTAAAATAAAAATAGAAAAACTGGAGGTTTTGCTACAAGTACACCCTAAGATCATATTTGCCTTGTTTTGCAGCTGCATCTTACTGCAGGCTCATGTTGAGCCTGTGATCCACCAAGACCCCCAGATCATTGTCCACAGAAGTTCATCCAGGCACTAGTCCCCTGTTTTATATTTGTGCTTTTGATGATTATTCCCGAGGTGTGGCACCTTCTACTTCTCGGCATTGGACTCCCTTTTGTTTCTAGCCTGGCTTTCCACTTTGCCAAAATCTCTGAACTGTACTCATGTTCTCCAGTTGGATTGAATTCCTTCCAAGGATTTCTTCCCAAGAATACCTGGGCAGTAGTAATACCTGACCAAAGAATGCAGTTAACACCAATCTAACAGGAATATTAGTAATATTAATAAAATTAGTATTTTAGATAGTTTGTCTAACAGGGAGCTTTCTACTAATGCATTAACTAACTCTTTCCCCTTGTTATGTTTTAGTCAAAACTATCTGATATTGGCATAGCATAGGAATTAAACAAGACAAATGACCATTGAATATATAAACATTCATGGTATATATACAAATCTTTGTCCCTTATGCTCCTGACGCAACTTTTATCCTCATATCTGGACCTTTTACTGCTAAGTGCCTAGTCCTGTAAACAGCAGACTGTTTTAGTTCTTCTAAACTAGCTTAGCTGTGGCTAGGACCCAAGTTCATATTTTTCTGTTGTATAATTCTCCATGTTTCTACTTATTTTTATAGCATAGCTTCCTTTAATAATGACTTAAATTGAATCTGGAAGCTAGTTGTAATACTCTGGTAAATGGAATCCGTGTGAAACTGCAGATTGAAATACTGTCCTTCCTTTCTTCATGCATTCAGAGCACCACGTGTGCCCTGGGTTGTTTGGAGTGTTGGTGAAGAGATGCTGTAGACCAAAAAAAATGTTCTACGCTATTCTGTGAATCCCCCCATACCTGCCAAAAGTTGGGTTAGAAATTTGTACATTTTAAGTAGACACTAGGATTTCCTAGAAAGTTTTTTAGGATATTAGTAATGCTAAACTGAATAGGCTTTTAAATCTGAGTCTTTACTAACATTTATGAAACTTAACTGAAATTATCCCTGCAATTATTATACTTTTCATCTTCTCCTATCTTCCTTTCAAATAATTTTTGCATAGCAGTTATGTGAAGCCGTCTTAACCTTTGTTTAGTTCTCTTGGGTGTTCAGTGCATGCAATACACAGCTAACATTCATACAGTCAAATCTATTATTAATGCTTTTTCCATAAAACACACCTTAGTGAGTGCAATGTGAGTGTTTTTCACTCTACAAACTTCAATGGAGATGTAACATTAAATAAAGACTTTTTCCAACTTCATGTCTTAAAATAGGTTCTATGAGATGATTTTTTTTCTGTGAAGAAAATAATTATCATCCAGCCCTTCCAGAAGCCCTTCCACCAGGTCAACCCTCACCCACGGCCTAGCAGTGATTCCTGAGGGGGGATACAGGCTTCCAGCAGGAGGGAAGTCCTGGTCCTCCCTCAGGAAGACCAAGGCAAAGAACCTATTGAAGATCTCCGCCTTCCCATTGGCTGCAAGCACCAGGTTGCCAGACGAGTCCCTCAGGGACCCGACGTTGCCCGGGGCACTCTTTTTGCTCCCCGCATACTTGAAAAAGGACTTCCTGTTGTCCTTGATCCTAGTCACCAGGCAGAGCCTTGGCCTTCCTAATAGCCCTCTTACACTCCCGAGCACAAGAGGAGTACTCCTCTTTGGAGACTGCTCCTCTTTTCCAAAGATAGTAAGCTTCCCGCTTAGCCCTCAGGGACCCCGGAATATCCCTATTAAGCCATGGGGGCTTCCAGGCACTCTTACCCATCTTGCATCGGGCAGGAACGGTCGCCCCTTGGGCTTGGAGGGTCATCTCCTTAAGGAACGTCCACCCTTCGTGGATGCCCATGTCCTCAACCCTACAGTCCCGCAGCGCCTCCTCAGCTAGCCTCCTGAGCTCTCTTGAAATTGGCCCTTTTGAAGTCTGGGACCCTAGTCATAGTGTGGGTCCTAGCTAGACTGCGCTGGACAGCAAATTCTATCAGACGATCATTGCTATCTCCCAGGGAGTCCCGTACCTGGAGCCCTCCAACCAGATTGACCCCCGAGGCCAGGACCAGATCCAGCAGCGCATCCTCCCTGGTGGGGCCATGCACCTCCTGGACCAAGTGGAGGTCCTGCAGCTCTGCCAGGAACCTCCG
>JAGPOW010003648.1:15117759-15178369 GCA_030014935.1 Caiman crocodilus | reverse complement strand
CTACCTTGGGCATCTTTAAGAGTAGATTAGATAGGTACTTGGCTGGGGTCCTGTGACCTTGGCACTCGTTTCCTGCCATTGGCGGGGGGTCAGACTAGAATGGTCTGCTCTAGGCCTCTTCTGACCCTAGATACTATGATACTATGATTGTCAAAAATGGCTAATTTTGATCCAAAGTACATTGCTATAACTTCACTGAGGTCAGTGAAATTATTGCTGTAAACAGTTAACTCTACTGTGACTGAAATTTGAATCTTTCCCTGGAAATGCTATTGAATGTTTCATCAGTATGCCAGAGTATCACTATTAATCAGTGAGGCTATTCGTCTGGAATTGTCTTGCCATATAGGCTTACGAATGAAGAGCAAATTTCCCTTCCTTGTTTGGAGAATTGTTCTGAGTAGTTTTGAGAAGATACTGTCAATTGCATAAAATTTATGAAGAAAATGAAATGAAAGTAGAAGATAAAGTTGTCTCTTTTCAAAAACTTTGCACTAGAGGTCTTCTCAAGGGCTAAGTTCTCAGGAGCATCTAGACTAAGCTGAGACTGAATTTTGCAAAATATTTTGAGACACGTCACTTGTTTAAAGGAGATGGAATCTTGATAAATCAGCAGAATTCTTATCGTGTGATGCATTTGAATACAGTTTGATCTATTATTTCAATATTTTATTTTCCAAATTCTTTAATTAAGCTGTCATATGAGTTTGTCTGAAGTTGCTTTCTCCTGTCTCGCCCTTTCGAGGTGCAAGACTGTGAACTCCTTTTGGCTTGCATAATGTATATACACACTTCATTCAGCCTATGGAAACAATAGGCTCTAAATCTGCTTGCAATCTCAATTAAAATATAGAAAATCTCATACAAATGTTCTTCACAATGAAAGCTAACTAAAATAAGTTTATTTTAAACCGATGTGTATGCTTGCCAAAAAGAAAATATTTGTTTTTCATGGCCTTGGCTTCCTACTTTTATGAAAAAGTTTCTACCTTTTTATGATTATTTAACTTCTAAACATGTTTCTGTTCACGACCAACCCTGGTACCTTTTTTGTTGACTATTTTGAATTAACAGCAGCATAGTTTGTTTGCAAATGCATTCTTATGTCGCAGGCCTGAAAATACTGTTTTATGAGCAGTTGTGAGAAGCACAGAGGCATTTTTAGTGTAAATGTCTGTTTTTAGAAATACAGGAACTGTGATGGATATTCAAGAGGAGGAAAATATGAACAGAGAAAAGTCCCAAGCAAACTGAAAGCCCCAATCTCCTTCTTTTCTCTTGGGGATATAAACATTAATGAGGGTTGGTTGGTTTGCTTTTGTGGGTGTCTTTTGTTAAAAGAGGCTTGTTGTTGTCTTTACTGTATTTGTCAGCATTTTTTTAAAGGGGGCTGGGTCAGCACATGAGACAAATACCAGAAAGAGGAACATTGTGTCAACCTCTAAAGGAAAGTGGATATTTGATTTTTGTTGCTGCATAGCAACAACCCCTTTCCACACCCTTCCCCCCCCCCGCATCCAAAAAAAATCTCCATTTCTTTCCCCTTCCCCATACTCCCCCCAACAAAACCAAACCAAACCTTTTACAGCTGGCTAAATAAGAGGTGGGGCTTGAGGTGCATATACGGTTAATATTTGGAAAATATGGTCTTTCCATGGTAAATGATGGGTGTATGAGAAGAGCATTAAAAATTGGTAATGCCAATTATGTGTGCTGTATGTTAGCCTTGGTTTAGTATTTGTTTTGAAAAAATAAATTAAACAACTAAGTTAAACAACTAAGGCCAGCTTTTTCTTGGAAAAGGGTTTTCATGCCCTAAAGGAAGGTGGGAAATTGGTACATGTGGGAAAGAAAACCGTGGATTCAGTTTTCAAAATCCTCCAGAACTTGCCAAAACAGATTGGACAAATGTTGGAGCGTGCATCTATGCAATTGTTGTAGGAGACTGCCAGGAAATCATGTGCGTAGACAAGATCCAACTGTTGGCAGCACCAGATTTTTGATCCACCTGTACTTAAAATCAAGCTAACGGGCATGTTGGGTGAGCATAGATATTAGCTATTCAGGGTCTGCTTTGCTGCAAGAATTAAGTAAACATGACTTTTGGAAAAGGTTAAATTTTCTATCACTTTTATCCATCCTCAAAGTACTAAAGGGCACATCAGGTGTTTATACAAGTCCTAGTTCCAACAGCTTGTATTTATATGCAGATCTTTGACTGGGTGTCATAAAACAGTACTAATCTTATCCATTGCTACTGTGGCATGAATTTAGTACATTTAACTTGCAAACATCCCCCAGAACTTGCCCGTCTCTCTCTTCTAGCTGGTTGATGAGCAGTTGTGCTGAATAGCCAGCTTCCATCTCCTGTTCCTTTTTAAGTTCAGGACACTGGTACTTTTTCCAGTGTGTGATTGTGTGATGATTTACTCCAGTTTCAATGGCTTCCCATGAAGAGGGAAAATAACACTCACATATTCATTTATTTTCAGAAGTTAATCTTGTTATCATTTGTATTATATTGTAGATATATCCCTTACACCCCACCCCTCACATATGTTTTGTAATAATTCAAATGTGCAGTTCTTGTGTCATATGTTGTCTGTATAAAGCTGACCTAGTGACCTGCAATTTGCTCTTTCCACTGCACTGTTAATTATGTCTGCAAGGTAGAAAAGGGCAGTAGGAGGGATCCCATCAACTTGAAAGTAGCACTTCTGCTGGAATTTAATTTTACTTGAGTGTTATTGATTTGGGTTAAAGAAGATCTTTTTCTTTGTTATCTTGTTTATTTAAGGTTTTATCTATAGACTTTTTATATACTCAGCCATCTTGGATAATGACTTTTTTTTTTCTTCTAAATAATGCAAAAGTATTTTTCTATGCAGCAACAAAAATCAAATATTCACTTAATTTAGGTAGCCCATTGAGCTAGCATAGATAACGTATGTCAATTTTCTGTAGCCAAAAGCACATCCAGGAGAAATGTCACAAAAGTTCTCTCATTGTCCTTGACTCTCCACTCTAAGTGATTAGTCATATACATTTGATTCAGCTGAGGCAGTACTGGGTCAGAGTCTGGAACGAGGCTCAAACTCATTCCTTTGGAACTGTTTTAAGATGCCTTGTATACTCTTACATGCAGTAACCAGGAGCAGAAAAAGGAATTGGCAAACAAACAAAAGACAGTTTTAATACATTGAAACTACTCTTAGGACTTTATTAAGTTTAAAAATGAAAGTTACTATGTTTTATGTTGACTCGACCTTTACCTTTTTAACAAGGGGGAATGAATGGGTGATTCAGGAAATGAAGGAACACAACCTCTTATAAATCATGGAAATAATGAGGCATGAAGGAAACCTCACCTTGATCACTTTGCCTATGTTTGCTTCCTTTCCCCTAAGTAGTTTTTGTAAAATCTGGTACCATGTATGTGAGTGGTGACCAGTGTTCATCTATGTCTATACTTATTATGATTAAAGAAACAGAAATCACAACTAATGTCTCTTCATTTTTTTTTATTTTTATTTTTTACTTTGGTAGGCTTGGATGATTGCTTGAAGCAGTATGTCCATAAATTTGAACGGGAGAAGATAAATGGTGAACAGCTGTTGCAGATTTCCCATCAGGAACTTGAAGAGTTGGGGATCACACGAATTGGACACCAGGAACTGGTTCTAGAGGCTGTAGATCTGCTCTGTGCACTGGTCAGTTACATGGGAACAAATGCAATTTTTTTTTTTTAAGTTATTCTTTTTGCAGGCTGTAGTGATGGTCCCTTGTACTAAGACAAATGTCCGGTATATAACTTTGTTAATTTATTATATAGCATGTAGAGAATGGAACTAGTAAGAATTCAAACAATTTTATATGGTGTCATATTAATATTTTTCCAGTTAAAATACCAATAGTAAAAGGCTATATTTGTAAAGAATTAAGTTGTTGAACTAGCAGTCGATCATGAGGTTCAGTCATGAAGTTCCTATTGGCTTACACTGAGGCTAGAAACAGACATTGCACTTTTTCCTGGATAAGTGCTTTGTGTTTTCTCATGTAACAGAAATATCCTGGGATTTGTGTGTGCACACATCACTCTTCTAATCAGGGTTTAGTGAGTGGCTGAATGGATTGCTGTTTTTTTTGTCATTGATTCAATAATGCAATCCAGGGATAACAGTTCAGATGTACTTTTTGATGTCCTGGGATAAACCGTTAATAATTCTTATTCTGTAAACCTTTTTTAGGATTTACCTGGGACAGTGGACACAGACATCTGAATGATTTCACCTTTTAAAATGGTTTATCCCAGGATAAATGCTGTGTCTGTAGCTAGAGAAAATTACCATATTTACTCACTTACCACATGCACACCTCCCCCCACAACCCCATTAACCTGGAATGTGTGTCTTAAGTGGGGAAGCTAACGTTCTGGCCAGAATAGCAGGAGTGACATTTCCAATTTGGGCAATTTTGAAGGGAGTTACTTGACTTTGTGGCTTCTTAGAATCTGCTTGATTCATGCTAATTCCTCTTAACTTGAGGTGTTGATGAACACCTTTCCTTTTTTTAATGGTCTTGAAGTTCCACTTATCAAACTAACCTTTCTATGGCAGTTTTGCTGAAGAATTCATGATTTAACTACTCCTATTTCATAGCCTGGCAGACTTTCTTTTTAGTTTTTCAGAATCCTACGTCTGCCTATGGAGTCCAGTCTTCAGCAGCAGCTACAGTTTCAGCTGCTAATAATTCAGCTTTGAAGTGGTTAAAACTGTAGCTTTTGCCTGAGCAGGAAAGAGAAAGTGAGTGAGTTGAAGATTAGGCTTTCTGCCTGCTGCTTGCAGTCATAATGCTGGAAAAATCTTTTCTTTTCATTCCGTCTTCCCCAAAACAAGATGCATGTCTAATTTGGGGCTATGCTGTATGCAATAAAATATGGTACTATCCAATAGAGTTCTTTTGTCACAAAAAATGACACTGTTGATATGAAAGGTGGTAATAATTGTTCACACAGACTAAGCTAGGTTAGGCAAATCTGTATGCTATATGCTGGGGTGTTAAACATAGAGTTTGTGGTCTGAATCTGACCAACAGACACTACTTTATCTGGTCCACTGAACAACCAGTAGGTTACCATAAGTTGAGGGGCATACCCGGAGGAATAGCCTGCCTCAGACCGAGGCTCTTGGGCCCTGGTGAACATAGCAGTAGGCAGCAGAGTGAGGGCTGACACAGCCCCAGTCACCCTCTGGATGCTTTGCTCATCACTGTCCTGGACTTGGAGCTGTCACCGCTCTGTGGTCTGTGCCAGAGCTGCTGCCTCAGACTGAAACTTCTTGGTGGCAGCAGCTCAAGCCCTGGCACAGGGCATGTGGTGGGAGTTGGCTGCTGTTATCACTGAACCATTCTGTGCCCTGGGCTGGATCTGACTCACAAGGAGCCCCATAGTCTGGGCCTGGCTTGGGCCAGGAGTTTGGCACCCTTGCTATTTACCAATTAAGCAATAGGCAATAATTAAAAGGCTTTCAGAAAATGAATTAAAAATATTTTGATGAAAGAGCTAAAGAAGACAAAAGCCGAAACTTCCATTCTGTCTCTCTCTACCCCCCCCACCTAATGGCTCATTATTTACGCATGCACACGCACACACACGCACGCACGCGCGTGCGCGCGCGCACACACACACACACACGTTCTGAAATAAACAAATAACATTTCTGTCTGTACTGTTGGTACCATACTGCAGGTTCTGTTTATTTAAAAGCCGTTATTTGGGCATGCTTGGGAGTACATATTTGATGTAATACCATGAACTAGAGCCAAAGATATCTACAGTTACAGTATCATTGAGACCGGTGGGAAAGAATGCTGTGCAATTCTTATGCCATTACTGGCCTACATTCCTTTCATTATGTAACACTTGTTACACTGACAGTATTATTCTTAAAATGGACAGAGTCTTTATTCCCTGTAAAAAAAAAAAAAAAAAAAAAAAAAAAAAATCAGTCTTACTCATTTCAGAAAGGTGGTATAGGAATTGTTAACATTTCATAAACCAGGAACAACTGTTCTACCCTTAAAATTATTTTATTGAAATATGTTTAATTTTTACTATGGTCTTAAATATTTTCCCGGAACTTGAGAAGATTTTGTAGTCGTACACATCAACCAAATATTTGTCTGTCACCTTTCAGAGAGGAACTGAATTGACTTGAAATATAATTCTCACTGTGGGAGTGATAAAATATGTCACGGCAACAAGGAGTCTGTTAAAATAGTAGATGTACTGTATACTGGCCTGACTTGAAATAATGGATGTGACAGTCACACTGTTTCTTCTTGTTACTTAAAAATATATATAAGAAAATGAACAAAGCTGGATGATGGCCAGAACCCAAAGCTGTGTTTTATCTCCTACAATTTCCTCCTAATTTCTTTCTTAGACAAAAGTTTTGACCTCAGACCCATTTCTGGAAATCCTTTGTGTAGTGCAGCTCAAGTTAATGCATTAGATAGCGTTCATATGCTGTAGCTGAAATATTCTTGTTCTTTTTGGAGAGAGGGAGAAGATAATGGGAATATGCTTTTCCTCATTAGCTGTGCTCTTTGTCAGCTTTACACTGTCTCTTCTCCTTAAGTTTTAGGAAAGAATTTATTGTTAAAAAGTTACCTTAAATTTGTATGTAAGGTTTCTTGCTTTGCATTTGGGTGTCAGCTTTTAATATCTTTGCTAATACTTTTCTTTTTGTTCCTGACCCTCCTGTGCATTCCCCCCGTCTCTGTCTTTGTCTCTCTTTCTTGATGTAGCTTTATGCATTAATACATTCAGTTATTTCTTGCTGAAATGGGACTTTCGTAATTTTTTTTAACCTCTGAGTTAAAAACATTCTACTTTGTGAAACATGTTTGTAAAGATAGTTATTTATACATTCCAAGGTCCACTACTCTTTTACCTGGTACATACTATATGTTATTCATTTGTCTGTGACTTACACTTCATGGAGTATAGTTGTCCAGCCTGGCCTGAGAGCGCTCTGGAACCTCACATTTTCCCCCCCACAACATGACTTTTTAGACTGTATTAGCTTTCTGTTCTGCCTGGCAGGGTCTTCTCTGGACCTCTTACAAGAATGTCTTCTGGTTCCATTACATACCATAAGAACTGTGACCCTAAAGAAAACAGTTGTCTTTGGAGCATCTTTCTCCTTAAATGGGAACAGATGTACAAATGTCAGCCTCTGAGATATTTCCAGCCTCATCTGGCCAGTGAATAAAAGACGGTCTGAAGCCAATATGTTACTATAGAAGAGAAGTTGAATAAAATCTAGAAGAGGACTGCAATGAATAAAAATTAATGACTTGAAAAAGACACTGCCAAATTGAAAACAATACTTGTAAATATAGCATCTATTATACTGATCATAGGGATTGATTAATAGAACTGGAGAATGAATTTGATACTTTTTTTTTCTCTGTTTGCTTGAAGCATTTGATAGCACATTGTCCATAGTCTTGTTTCATGATTTTGATGATTTTATATGCTTCTCAAGGTAGTCTACCAATAACAGCCACTGCAGGACTGTCACTCAAGAGGCAGCAGGTGATAGTGTACTCAAAGATAAAAGACTAAGGCAGTGATTCTCAACTAGGGTGCCTTGAGCTGTTTTTAAAGATGCCAAGGAGTGCTGCAGTTATCAGTCAATATTAGCATTTTTCAATGTGTAAACACCTACGCAGTCTCACAAGACAAACCCAGAAAATTCAAATAAGAATTCATAGGGTCAAAAGCAGTTTGATCTGTTGTGGTCATTGAGTTATTTGCAACAGAATTGTTCTATTCTTTTCTGTAGTGAGAAAATGAGTGAAAGATAAAAACTGGCATTTTCTAAGCATGTACCTTTGTTCTTGAGCTTTCCTAGAAGACGGTTCTAATCAGATGAGTCAAATATCTTTAAACCTTTTAAACTTTTTAAATTTAAAGGTGTCACTCAGGGAATTGAACTGTATATATCAAACTGTATGTGGTATATTATTTTTGTTGGAGAACAAGTTTAAGTGACTGATGTTTTGAAGTTTGTAAAGGCACAAATTTTGCTTTTTAAGCTCATATTAAACTGGCATGGATTAAAAGTGAGTAATCCAAATATAAGAATTGAGGGAAAAAATAACCGCTACCTCTGGAAGGCAACATAATGAAGTGGAACTGCATAAGTTCAATCAATGAAGAACTAAGCAGAAATTCATGGGAAATAATAGTTTCTTAGTTTGCTTTTGGATTTTAGGCTTCTGAATTCTCCTCTAGTTTTTTAGATATCTTGTTTACAGAGCAGAATAGTTTCAGCACCACTCAAAGATGAGGCTGTTTCCAGGAGTTAAGGTGGTCTTTCCTAATTTTTTGACAAATGGAGCTCACTTTTTTTTTCTGGATTAAAATTGGAGGCATGCTTCAGCTGTTTACCTGAAAAAGGGAGTGGGAAAAAGCAGTGGTGTAAGCCCAATTCATAGAGGTCCAGTCCCAGTACAGCTGGTGGTGGCTAGAAACTAGATGAGCACCATAGGCGGGCAAGTGGAGGCTGGAGAAATGGTGGCATTGTGGGCACAGGGAAAGCCTTCTTCAGGGAGGCAGTGTCAGGCTGAACAGGGACAGTGGCCTCTTTGACAGGATGGAAAGAGCTTTTCTACTCTTCACCCTGGGACTGAGGAGAAGAGGAGTGGGTATTTTTTTAAACAAACTCCATGCTGCCCTGGGAAGCTGTGGGACATGGGCACAGCTGGAGTGGGGAGGAAAGCACCAGGACACTTGTTGGCAAGGGCTCTCTGGAGCTCAGTGTGGCAAGGCCAGGTGAGAGAGCTCTTAGCTGCCTTGTTCCTTTGCAGGCAGGGCATGCCAATGGCAGTTTGCAGATGTCTACCTTCTCCCAGCTCCCTTGCTGCAGTGCATGTGCAGCTTTCAGCTGCTGGGGAGCTGTGCTGGGCCCAGACATCTGCAAGCTGCCTGTGTTTGGGGGACATGGTTCTAGGCCACAATCTGCTGTGCCCTGCTCTGCCTCCTAAAATACAAAAAGAAAACTCATCTTTTGCAGTACGCTTCTGCCACTATCAGGGCTTGCTTTGGGAATTGTTGAGTTGAGGAATCTTGGTAGCTTGGATTCACCCATTTTAGTTTAGCCTGATTGGGCTCCCTCGTGATGCAGCAGGTCACATCACTGTGGTCGACATATTCCAAAACAGTGGAGCTGTTACTTGGGCTGGATGGGTGGTACCGGGTTGGTTCCTGAGCTGGATCCTGCATGGATTTAGCTTGTGGGGTTGGGTTGTAGGTGTGATCCAGCATGATGGCCTGACCTCAGATGACTGAATACAGCTGCCTGCTGGTATAGTCTGGGACACAGGGCCACATTGTCTGGCCCACAGGGCTTCCAGCAGGTCTGGAAATTTAGCAGCAGGGAATTAGCAATTAATGCTGCCTCTGCTTTCCAAATTTCTTGCCTCTGCTGCCAAATGTCCAGATTCATGGAGAGCCCCACAGGCTAGATGATGATGGTTGCTATAGGGGGAGGGCTGGGGCTGGAGATGTGCTCAGTGCTGCAGGCTAGAGTGGGGACAGGCTGGAGGGAAAAGTGATGGAGTAAGAGTGGCTGAACAGGAGGGAGAGGAGCAGAGAGGGAGGGAGAAGGGGAGGCTGGGGATGGGGTGCAGGCAGGGGGCAGAGGTGATAGGTGGTAGGAAGAGCAGAGAGAAGCTGCTTGACCTCCACACACCATCTGCCCCCTACACTGTCTTGCCCCCTGCAGCAGTGGGGGGATGAATTAAAGACAACTCCCCAGTAATTAGATTCCATACATGGAAAATTACAACAAATTGATAAATTTCCCTTGTATTGAATCTAATTACTGGGGTGGCTTGTCTTAAGTTCTAGTAAATATGGTATCATTCCAGTCAGGGGAAAAATTGATTGGGTGATGGTTCAAGGCCACCCTTCAACTTCTATTATGATATTGTGCCATGGGCTCCCACTGCAAAATGGCATCCTTATGTGTGGTGCTTGTATGAAAACTAAGACTGATCAAAAAATGCTAACCCTAGAAGTCCCTTAAGAGGAACAAATTTTGTTGCAGTTTGAATCTGTACTCCTTTTCCGCAGTAACACTCTAAACATATGTAACACATTGAAGGGTTGCTTACCTGGCTGGAGGGTGTTCCACGACGAGGCATAGAGTCTCCTTGGAGCCACTGTATTAGGGCAAAGGAAATTTATCCCAACAGGGACCCTGTACTTGGGGTAAAATGAAGCTGTCCCAGACAGGGACACTGGGATAAAGGGAAAAAAAAATGGAATAACTTCTGGAAGAGAGCCCATGAAAATCCCAGCATCTGGATTGGTTGGGAGGGTTTCTTTAAAAATGGGGAGTTTTCCCTGCCAGGTGGGGGGGAGAGGGAGAGGGGGAAAAGAGCAGGCACTGTGGGGAGGGGGCCGTGCAGGCTAGGCTGCAATGATTGAACACCCCCCCACACCCCAAGGTGCTGATGGGGCAGAGGAGCACTCATAGACCCCGGACTTGAGCCCGGGCTTTGGAGGGAGCAGGCTGATTGCTGAAGACAGCTGCCTGAGGAGTACATGCATTTGCTTGTGGGGAAGCAAGCCCTGGTTTGTGTGTGTGTGTGTGTGCATGTATGTGTGTGTGTAATGCAAAGGAGGGGGATGCGGCTGTAGAAACCTGGTCTGGCACCTCTGAGTGCTCAGACGAAAGGGAGGTGAGACTTGAGGAACTAGCCCCAGTGTGTGTGTGCGCGCGCGCACGCGCGAGTGTGTGAGAGAGACAGACCGAAAGGGAGGGCATAGGCAGTGGGAGCTAAACCCTGTGTGTTCAGCTGTGGGAGAAGTATATCTGCTTTAGCCTACAGTCTGAGCTGTGCAGCCCACTTTGGGGGGCCGAGGGAGCGCACATTGTGTGTTGAAGGGACCCAGATGTAGGAGTAGCTTCCAGCAGTGCAGTGATGCCTAGGCCGATTTCGGGAGGACCTGCCACGGTGCTGGTGGGAGGAGCTGGGGGCTATTCATTTACCCTCCCCCCTCTCCCAAATCCTTGATTCAGCGTACAAGTGTATGTGTGTGAATTCATTGTGCATAAAGGTCATTAGCAGTGTTTATAAATAAGTATCCAGTAGCTCAGGTTTATAAGTATTAAGCAGTTTGTTTATTAGTGTTTCAGTGTATAATTATAATTGATGCTTTTCCTTTAACTTGCATCATACCTGAGGGGTTAGCTTGTGAAAGCCATAGGCACCCAAGTGACTATCCGTGTACCATCAGTGCTCCTTTTGTATAATGCATATAGTTATTTTGGTAGCAATTTGTGTTTGCTTTAGCTATATCTTATATACATTTAATGATATACAGAATATGATTGTGTTTGTTAAAATTATATCTGTGGTTGCAAAGGGTTTGTAAGTGTAAAAGGGACTGCCCCCTGCTGGAAAGCCCCATGTCAGCTCCCAGGAGAGCCAAGTGAGGCTCATGCTGCTGGGCACTCCAGGATTCCAGCACTCAGATGGTGCTGTGTGTCTGGGTTACACATAAATGAGTGAGGTTTCTGGAGCTACCAACTTAGCCCAATACTAAGTATGCTAACTGGGCGTTAAGGAAAATCTTGAGTTACTGATGTGCACTAAAGTTCCACAAGAGTTTTTTGGATTGCAGGAGTACTTTAGGAGATGTCCATTTGAACATGTCCTTTTATTTTGGCTGTCGTAACTCAAGCAGTTACTTGAGCAGTGCAGTATTTAATGGACTGCTGTCTCTGTAAACCATAATGTGATTCTGAAAAACAGTTCTTTTGAGGTGTATTTTCTCAAGCCACACTTGCAGAGCTACCCAAATTAATGAATAACTAGATAAGAATGTTTGAACTAATACGTTTCCAATGGTCTGCTTCTTTCTGTGTGTTAGTAAAAGTCATGTTTGTTGAAAGACTGAACCAAAAAAAAAAAAAAGATTTTTAGGATTTTTTGTAAAAGTACAAATGACAGAAACATAAGTAACAACATTTTCCTTGAAATGACACTTGACAGTGCAATCTTAACAGTTTATTAACATTTTTTTTAAAACAGAACCTAAAGTTTTTTTCTTTTGGCTACCCTTTCCTAATTGTGCCTTTTTTTATGCCGTACTCATAGCAATATCTGAGTGCCTTTTTAGAGTGCCTTAAGACATATGACTGAACAACATCACAATGATGGTTTACCCATCCACTCCTTGAGGAGAAATGTGTGCAGTGGAGTGTCTTGTTTTGTTAGTCTGGAGTTATTTTTAATTTTTTTTAACATATAGGCTAAATGTGAAGTAAATCTTATGTGTGACCATAACAACCATAGGAGAGATGAAGCCCGAGTTCTTCTTGCTCCTCCTCCACCCTTTTTCCACCTTTGAAATTGAGTGAGGTGTGCACTGAAGTGGTTTTATTCAATGATAAAAACTTGTACAACTTAGGCATGCACTTTTTTATTTATTTGTTTATTTTTTGCATATAATTTCCTGCCTGTATCTGTGAAACTCAGGCCTTGACAAGTATGTGTTTTCTCCCTACTCCCCCATTTAAAATAGTGGCATGTCTATGTAAAGTTCTGGCTACCTTATTTGACTAGTTCGTTTGATACCCTTGGGAGTAAAAGAGCTTTAACATTTTCAATCCCTAGTGAAGGTGTATTCAATCCATCCTACTTCTTTAACGGGGGATGTAGGCCTTTAGAGTTTTTTGGCACATTGCACTTTCACATTCTTGTGGCTACAGCAGCTGGCGTAGCAGCCAGAGTTGCTGGTGGAGAAGCAGCACACCAAAAAAACAAACTCAAGGTGTACTATAAAAGAGGGTGAAAAAGCTTGGCTGCTATAAGCCCCTTGGAATGATGTTCTGTTGTTTATTTTTCTTTAAATTGAAAGGTGGCAAGTTTATAGAGCTGCAGTTAGTACTTAGACTTTGTTTTTATCAAAGCCAGAATCTTTCCCCCTCTATGATGCAGGAAAACTTAAGGATATCCTTTGCTGTTTCAAGGGTATCTGCTTCTCAGGCACATCCTCCTTCCAACTCTGGCAATTGACCTCTCACTGCACTTTTAAAAATGCTCTGTGCTCCCTTGCCAAGTGCACCGGGGGCTTGTGCAATAAACACCCCGCCCTCTCAGAGACTCTGGCCAGAGGGAGGTAGTTTTGAATGAAGTTCAGTGATAGCAAATATCACTTTGTTGTAACTTGTACTATTTCATTCCCTGTTGTTTGCTCTGGAGCTTCCTTAGTTGCCAGCATCCAGCTTTTATCGTGAACCCTTGACTAGGGAAGCCATAGAATATCTGAGATTTGAATAGAGTGGAGCACAACAGTCTGTAACAAATTCCTCATTAGGAATATTGCCAGTAAAGGTCAGTGTTGGGAGGGTATCTAGCATTAGACAAATGTGAAAGGCTATTTCTAGAGGCAGTGGGAGGGCCTGGGAAGCATGATGTGGCATGGGAAGGAAAACTGATATTTTTCACTGATTTGTTGCCTGTTTCTTACCATTGGTCAGTGCTTTGGTGCCAAGTGCTGGCTATGCAGCAAACCACCAGAAAGCTTCATTCTTCCTGATGTATATGCTAAAAGGTGTAAGCCTTCTTGGTATAATTATTTCTTAATGTTGGGTAGATACAGATATTCAGGGAAGTTAGGAGGAGGTTAGATCACGATAAAAATGGCTGGCTTGTCTTGGTTCACCCAGGTATGGACCTTATACTTGGATTGACCTAACTAGGGATCCAAAAGCAAACTCTACAGAAGTTCAGGAAGTTTAGATTGGTCTATAAATGGCTGACTTGAGGCAAGTTAACTGTACCATGGAGGTAGACTAACTTAGATCAGGTCAGGGGAGACTGACCTAACGGAACTTTTGTACAGTTCCCGGTGCAAGCCCAAAGCTGTGAAAGTCCAGCTGCTGCTCCCAGCCTTGAAGCTGTGCTTTTTCTGACTATCCCCCCCATGGCACCGGGCTATTTTTAGCTCTCAAACACCTTGCCCCTCCTCAAAATGGACACTTCCCTCCCCCGCCCCCCACAGGCCAGTCTTCAGCCCTGCAAGTCTGCCAACCTCCCCATGCCAGCAACTGCTTCTAGTTCCAGGACCCAATTGCAGTAAGCTGGGGGGTGGGGAGTGGTGGGCAGAATGCAGGGGTAGTTTGCTGGGGATGGGCATTGTTTGCCTGCAGGTGGGTGGAGTTGGTTAGCTAAAAATAGCCTCTTGTCCTGGGCTTCCCAAGCCCCCTCTGATCCCACCATCCCCCCATGGACTCCATTAGCCCCCACATCCCTTCATATCCTCTGTGGACCATATTCATCTCCCTGATTCTGCCAAACCCTTCCAGTCTGCACTAGGCCCCCAGTCCCCCCTGCAGACCCTGCTGGGCTACCCTCTATGGACCCTACTTGCCCTCCCCAGCCCCTCATCTCAACTTACCTTAGATCATGTGCCCATTTTTATCTTGATCTAACCTGCCCCTAAGCTCCGTGAATGTCTGTATGTTCCCTTGGTATAAGGATTTTTTGTTCTTTATAAGTTTCATATTGGGTAGCGGTGGATTAAGCTTGTGTATGTTGAAGCCTGAGGTTTTTGAATTTCAGTCTTTGGTTTAACTGGTGTAGTTCCTGCTCAGACACTTGAAATGGTGGAGTGATGTGTCTGCTAAAGCAGTGATAGGGGAATTTCACAGAAAAAATTGTGAACACAGTAGATCCTTGACGTTTTTGAAATGTAGCTAGTGAGTTCCTTGTGTACCCCAGTTCTTGTGCACTCATCACAGGATGAGTTACCTTGTGTACTTATCGCAAGACGAGCTACCTTTAAAGGGACGTTTTCCAAAATAAATGAACTTCCCTAGCAGAGGAACATGGTTGCTTGTTGTAATCAAAATATTTGTGCACAGCTCTGTTTATGGCTGTGAAGATGCATTGTTCTCTGGTAGTTCGCTTTTTTGCTCCTGTGTAGGCTGAAAATCTTTCTTTTAGTTGCAAATGGCATGTAGCTTTGCTATTTCTAGTTTTCCATCCTAGTACCGAGATAGTCTGAAACCAGCCTGCCTTTCTTTCCCTTTTGATGCTGTGATTCAATTACATTTGTGTAATGGATAAAATTCCCAGTGACTTCAGCAGAAACTGAGGAGTTTTGGCCACTGGAAAAGTTATTCTGTAGTTTACAAAGTGAGATGGTGACAGGGTGAAGGATATGTGCCATTCTGCAGTGGGACATGGAACTTTGCTATCTATGTCTGAATGTTCAGAAAACCTCACTTACTAGTTCTTGTATCTGGGTCAAGAGCTAGCCATGCTTTCCTAGCTAGTTGCTTGCAAACCCATTATAAGGTTTGCTGCTTTCTGTTGGAGCTGGCATACTGAGGGTAAAGAGGATTAACAAAGATTAATAACATGAAGTATTTTCAAGTACCAGACTACCTATTGGTAATTCAGAGACTGCAATTCACAGAATTTAAAATTTTCTGACTGTGCTTGTTTTCAGTTAACCCTGTTGCTTAAATTTTACAAACACTTTTTTCTAATGTCATAAAATATAAATTGTGGCTAGGTCCCTCAAAGAATTTTTGTCTGTCTGATGGTCTAGTTAACTTAGACGGGGGTCTCTCTGCTATTATTTTTCACTAATCTTTCTTGCAGAATTATGGTCTTGAAACGGACAATATGAAGAACTTGGTTCTCAAGTTACGAGCTTCTTCCAACAATCTGCAGAATTATATCATTAGCCGGAGGAAAAGTTCAAATTATGATGGAAATACCTCACGCAAACCCCCTAATGAATTCCTCACTTCAGTAGTAGAACTCATTGGTGCTGCTAAGGCTTTGCTAGCCTGGCTGGACAGGTATGGTATTGGTGCATGATTTCTGTTCTTGTTTGTTTGTTTGTTTGTTTTTTTAAATGTTCATGTGTGTTTGTAACCAGTATTATTCTTTTACTTCTAGCATGGTGTGTGGGTGTAAAGGCCTCCTTGTCTCCTTCTTAATACATACATCTTTAATTAGCAGGTTTCATTGGCCTGGAGGTGATGGCTATAGAATGCCTACACTTGGACTCTCAACACTCCTAAAATGAATGGAAGTGATTCTACAAAACAATGTAGTTGAACCAATGCTTACAATAGCAGGAGACCTTTCCCCCCACTCCCTTTGCCTGTCTTAGTGAAGACAGGCATCTAAAGTAGACTCAAGTTCCTCTACATGTGACTTTCCTTACTTTCCCCCCACCCCACAAATATTTTTGAAAGAAAAATCTGTTAATGTGAATAGTTTTAATTTTTGACTGAATTCACACTCTCAGCTGCATGCTGAAAGGGGCTTGAAAAACCAGGCAGCAAGAGACTCTTTCACTTTTTCTGGCAAGGACTGTGTTTGCTCTGTGACAGCTGCAGCGGAAGCAAAAAGGCAACAGAGCAGATAGTGTTCTGGCTGTGATGCTAGGCAGGATAATAGATAAGCATAAACTCTCTCTCTTCCTGCCAGCTTTCCCAAGGAGGAAAGTTAGAAAGAGAGCTGAGAATTCATGGGCAGCGAGACCTTTTATCCTTTCAAATGGGCCTTCTGTCAATGTTGGACCTTTTTCTGTTCTTGGTAGTGACATCAGCAGCCTGCTCTTCCCGCCTCGTCCTTTCCTTCTGATTACTGCTTGTCCCCATAATTTCTTTTTGCTACCTTTGGCTCCAGAAGCAACATGGCTATCTCAGGGGCTTTCAACCCTTTTGCATAAGTGTACCCCTGGAAGGCCCTCTTTTTAATAAGTGTATCCAGGGAAAGGTGTGTGGTGAGTGCCTGGATGCAGAGTTGGGGCAGGGGGCGAAGAGGTGGCAAGTGGCCAGAAATGGAGTGGGGGGGCATGGCAAGTCGCAGCAGTGCAGCGTCTGTGTGGCCCTGCTCTCGCTCCACCCTGGCCCTGCTCCTATGAGGTGGCGGCATAGGGTGGCAGTGCTCTGTCCCTGCCTGCCCCCGTGTACCTTCTAGGACCTTTCAAAGTACCCCCTACACGTACCCCCCCCAGTTGACAACCCCTGGGCTAGCTTATCCAACTTTGAATTCTTCTCCTTTTCTCCCTGACCCTCTAACTGGCTAGTAGAAGGACTGATGTGAATCCCCTCCCAACCTGTCTAAAGTCATCTCTTTTATATGTGGTAAATTTTGAGTCTTTTATAAATAGTATTAAAAAGTTTGCAGCTCTGTACCTGACTTTTCCCATATAGACAAGGAAGCCATTAGGCAGGCTGAATTTTTTCCAAGTTATTTTGCACGATAGACAAAACAGTTGTTGCAAGAGTCACTTGTTTCTGACCATATGGGCATGCTTGCCTAATTTTAACCTAGTGTTAAAAATTGCTTAAGTTTGTTTACTACTGTTACACTATTCACTTTAAACTTACAGTTTAAACTTACAGTCCCAAACTTACATTTTGTTAACCTCAATTCAAACAGACCTTGAGTCTGCTGTCAGACCTGTGCCTGCATCACTCTGCTCTGCTTGTAACAGCCAGATTTGGCAGCATAGTTGACTTCTAATTCTAAAGGAGACTTTGTCTTGTTACAGGACACCGTTTACAGGAATTGCTGATTTCTCATCAACAAAGAACAGAATCATTCAGCTTTGCTTGGATCTTACCACCACTGTTCAGAAGGTCAGCTGACTTTTCCCCACTCTCTCTGTGGGGAAGGAAAGGAAGGAAGGCTGGTGGCTGGGAAATAGCTGTACACTAGTTATATGCATGTTGTTAATGAGAAAAATGTATGTTGAGTTTGGAGGGATTTTTTTTTTTTTTTTAAGCATGAGCAGGTGCTTGCTGGCTGCTACCCGTTTGAGCTGTTCCATTTTTCTACAGTTAAGATTTTTGTTTAGTTAAAAACATTTCAACAGCGTTAGGTGCATGTTTTAACTGGCTTCTATTTCAAAGTCTGTTAATGTTTTCATTAGCTTTAATAGGTATTGGATTGGAGTCTGAAATAGCTGGTTTGAATTTGAAAATGTGCAAATTAGCTTTCGAATGCCAATTGGAATCAACTTCGATAATTGGTTTTAATAAACGTGGTAGAGACTAGGGGTGTGCAAAACAGGCTGTACTTGATTTGGATTTGGATTTGGCCTGAATTGGAAACAGTGATTTGATTAGTTGATTTGGATCCCTGTCTCTGATTCAATTCAGCCAAATCCACATCTCAAGATCTGATGCTGAGTTGGAGAATCAGTGATTTGCCCACAGGTACAGCTTTAAATGTTTTTTCTACATACCTTGAGGTACCAGCGCGGCTTGTGAAAGCTGCGATGTTGGGGTGGATGGAGCATCCCACAGAAGCATTGTGGGGTGAGGAGCCTGTGTGCTTGGCAGTGAACCTGGAAGTGGACTGGAAGTACTTGTGGTCCACTTCGGGGTCTGCTGCTGAGCACACAGGGGGGCTCCCCTATGCCCCCCCACTCAGTCTAGCAGTTGGCTGCAGGGGAACCCTGAGTGCCCCCCCAGGCCCAGGAGGCACCAGTTGCTGAGCTACTGAGGCACCAGTTGCTGAGCTAGGGTAGTGCAGGGAGGGGGGCCCTTCAGCGTGCTCCCCGGCAGACTCGGAAGTGGATTGAAAGTAATCCTAGTCTACTTCTGGGTCTGCTGCCGAGCATGTTGGGGAGCTTTCCACATTCCTGTGGGATGCTCTATCCGCCTCACCATTTCAGCATTTACTAGCTGCCATATCTACCCTGAACTGTGTAGAAAAAACATTTAAAGCTGTGTCTATGTCCGAATTGCCAAATCTTTCAGCATCTCTCCAAATTGATTTGGAGGGTTCCGACTTGATTCAGAGAAATTAAAGTGTCTCCTAATTTGATTCGGATTCAGCCTCTGAATCGGGCCGAATCTCCCCCAAATTGAATCGAGGACCGAAGCTTCGCACAGCCCCAGTAAAGACCCAAATGACATCCTGAAAGATGGCAGCATTACCCCAAACTCTATAACCTTTGGATATGAACTTTAGTGAGCGAATAGAAGAGATGCCTTCCCTTTCTCTCTAATACAAATCACGTTTGTTACGTTTCTACATCTGCCGGAATGGACCACTACACTATTTTGTTAAAAGTGCGCTATTTATCAGTCATATGATGAATGGCCAATCTCCATAGGAGTTAAGAAGGGCATTTTTTATTCTTTGTAGACCTTGTGACCTCATTATTTGGGTATTGCTGATGTCAAAGTGGCTAGCTCTCATTATGCTTTGCCTTGGTATGTACTATGTTGTGATACTGCAGCTTTTGCAGAACCCTGCTTAAAGCATGGACCTTCTCTGAAGGGCAAGGTACAGACATTAAAAAAGCCTGAGGTGAAATTGATTCAAGTGGCTGCTGTAAGCAGCCTACTTTAGATCAGCAGTGAAAAGAACACAGGTTTACTCTTTGTGAGGTGGGGAGGGAAAGGGACAAATCTGAGACCAGGTTCTGCCATGTTTAAACTGGTCTTTGTGTGTGTAGAACTTCTGTTCTGTTATGGGTATAGACCTATTTCCGATCACTTACATGGGTATAAATTTAATGTCTGCATCTGACCTAGAACAGTGATTCTCAACCTCTTTTGTACCAAGACCCATTTGTAAACATCAATGGCCAATCCCAAGCCAGTAAATAGTTTAAGTAAAAAACCCACAAGTATTTTGGCCTCAAAATCTTTATTATAGACTACAAGTTAAAGCAGCTTAACAGTCTGAAATCAACAGGAAAACATTAACAGCAATAGCAACATGTGGCATTCCATTATTCACGAGTGACATTCATCAGCACAGTGCAGATTGCTGGTTCTCCTTGTTCCTGATTTGCAGCCCCCAGGCCCTGCTAGTGCTTCTCATTCTTGACTTGCAGCCCTCTGGCCCTGCCAGTGCCCCTCAGTCCCAACCTGCAGCCCCCTGCCCCTCCCCCCGCAGCCCTGTTGGAGGGGACTTCCAGCTGCCCCCATCCCACACAGAGGTTGTGGTGGCTCTGGCTTGTGAGTGGCAGTGGAGTGAGTCTGGCCTTGGCATAGACTGAAGGAGGCGGCACCCCCTGCCCTGGACTGGGGTTCCTGCACCATGCTAGAATCTCATCATACCCCTCATGGGCAGTATCTTCTGGTCACTGCACTCCTGCAAGCTCACCATCTCTGGCACTACCAGCTGGGCCACAAAGCTCCCTGATGCCCCTGAAGGGTCCCCCTGCCCCATTCCCCTGCTGGAGGGGCAAGTGCCTCCCTCTTGCCCCGTCCCCCCTGGCCTGCTGCAGCCCCAGCTCCAGTGCCCAGACACCTTCCTTCTCCACTGTCAGGCAACCACCCCCCACATGTCTCCTGGACATTCTCTAAGCCCTGGCCCTCCAATCCCTGCTCCCCATTGACTGACCTGCATCCAGCTGCCAGGGCTACTCTCACCATCCTGACTGGCTGTATACCAGCCACATGTATGTGCACGTACAGATGCATATGGTGTCCCCTGTCTCCAGTCACCCTAAGCAGCTCCTTGCTGGCTGAAAGGCTGCCAGCCTGCAAGGGGAAATCTGTGGTTTCCCACATTTTTCTGTGACTGTTTGAGACCCTTTCAAATATTCTTGTAATCCACTTTTGAGTCATGACCCATGGGTTGAGAAACACAGGCCTAGAAGATAGGAAGAGAAGTGGATTTGTCATAGAGTTTTATGTGGGGGTTCGAACTCTGGCATAGCCTTACAAAGAATGCATATAAAGTGACTTTCCAGTCTAAAACTGTATAGTATTTCCAAAAATGTTGTATAACATTTAGAGAGAGAATAAGAATTAAATGTATTGCCCTTTTTGGGATAATACCAAGTTCTGACAAGGTCCATGAGTAACTGTGGTGGCATCAAACAGTGTATGCTGATACACTGATAAAGCAGGAATGAGATGCCATGACTTTAAGCACCCAACCATGGTTTATTGCTGAATGTCCTGCCTACCCTTGATATGGGGCATTAGATAAATAACTCTAGCTGGCTAACTTTTGATGCATATTTCCAGATCACCTCTTGGGGCTTGTTGGTTCCACTTCTGTGGCTTTTATTTAATCTTCCATTCACTCCCCCAGTCTCCACATTCCTTTTCATTCAGTGCATTGCTGCCTCTTTCAGAATTGTTTCTAACCATTACAGCAACTGGTATTGGATTACATTTACTATGCATGCCAAGTCAAAATGAAAATAGTTAGGAATAGATGTTGTGTGCGTGTGTTACTAACGGAGAGCGATAAGGGCTCATGCAGCTTGTCGTATCTACAATTTCTGAATAACATGGTTTAAAAACTGATAGTTTTTTAATAGTGTGGTTAAAGCAAGTGTTAGTCACAGAGGCAAGACTGAATTCCTGCACAGCTTGAGTGGTTTGTAGAAGGTTATTTCATGGAACAATTATTACATGTTTTTCAAATGTACCTAGGGAAACTTTCTGACTCTCTTGCATGCACATATTTGTCCTCTCTCCCTTTCTCTCTCTTGCTTTCTCCCCACACTCTTCTCCCCTCCCCCGTCTTTGTTTTTAAAAACCAAAAAAGGAATCTTTGATTCCAAGATAACGTTATCAATCTTTATTACTTAAAGGAAAATCCTTCAATCTATTGGAGAACATTGTAGTTTACTAAAAAAGCAAACAAGGCTTTAAAACACCTTTGGCCAAGTTTGCTACACTTAAAACAAATGGTGTGGAAGGGTATGGTTGAACTCATCATGCATCCTTTATTATGTTTCAATATTGCTGCCCTCAGAACAAACAAACCAGGGGCAAATCTTACTTAGAAAATGCATACATTCTTGTTATATCAGTGGCCCTCTGAAAACTGAGAATGGACCTAAATAGTCTTCTAGTGCCTTACTTCTGTTGATATAGTATGTTCTACTGAAACAGTTAGTGCAAAATGTATCTCCTTGTATTACCGTGGTAGGCTATGTTACTTTTCCCATGTTGTATGTGAGATGCTTGTTTTTTTCTTGTCCTTGCTAACAGTGATTTTATTTGGAGCACTCGCTTTAGGGAATTCTTTAAAAAGAAAGAATGAACATTATCAGATTGAGATTTAGTAGAATCCTTAAGAATCAGCCTAAAATTTGTTAACTTAATATTAAAGAGTTCAGGTTATTTGAGATCAAAAGTGAACGTTTGTGCTCTGAGGTTTTTGACTTCGTTGGCAATCTGAGGGAGTAAATTAATGGGCAAATTACTCTAAATTATCCCAAAAAGCTAGGTGGTGGGTAGACTTACTGTGTATTAGCCAGTCTGTGGTAACTGTGCATCTGCTATGTTCCACAGTAAGTGGAAGTGAAACCATGTTAATTTTAACAGTTTCATTTAGGGGTCAGTCACCCTAGTTTCACTTCCACTGACCACAAGGTAAAGCAATTGCAGAAAACAGTAATTGCAAAGCATATGACTTACAGCAGAGGTCTGCAACCTGCGGTCTGTGAACCTGGGGGGCTTTGGCAGCATTTGGCACTGTGTGGAGTGCAGGGGAGGGGCTTTGTCTGCTCTGTGCTGTGGCCACAACTAGGGGAGAAGCACTGGTAGCAACTACTATCTCCTAACACGAGCCCACTTCCAGCTCAGACTGGGTCTTTTCAGCCTACTGTTCAAAAGCATTGCCTTTTCCCCTTTTAAATTAGTAGAATTTGTTCATTGGCCACACTCTATGTAAAGTGAATTTACAGGATTTAAGGTGCACATTAAGACTGTGACCTCCTTAGTCTTCAGTAAACTTTTATTTTGTGCTTGTGCGTTTTGAAACTTCTTAAGGTTTGTGGATTATTCTAAATACAGCCTTTATAATTTTCTGTCGTTGTTATCAATATGAGATGTGGCTGTTTGTTTGGAGGCAGGTCTTTGGTTTTTTTGGCGGTGGGTCATAGTTGTAGAGAAAAATCTCCCAATGTGTTTTCCCCTATAAGATTGTAGTATATATTTATAACTCATCTGCAGTTCAGCACTCCTTGACTGGGAATCTAATGCCGTTTTCCTTTAATTTTATTTTTAACAGAGAACAATGGTCACTTTTGTAATCTGCCAAATTAACTAGTTTCAGTTCAAAGTCTTTTATACCTGGTCTGTCCAAATAATATTTTGTGTGTGTGTGATTCCCTGGCTTTCACAAATGCTGTATCACTAGCATATTTTAACAGTATTCTAATGCTATTTTTAATGCATTGGTTTTAAATCTATTTTGGTTTGTTAAATACAGCACCACCTGAATTGGTGTTTGTAGCGTGTGTAACACATTTATATGTTTAACTTTACCAAAGTCCATTTTCATCTGTGCCCAACTCTTTTTCCCGAAAAAAACTATTCTGTAGTAACTGAAGCCCTGTATTTTCTTGGGCTTCAGGGTTCATATCGCTCATTGGTCAGACAACAGAAAATTGTTGTTGTTTAGCATCAGAGTTGATCCCTAATAGGTGAAACTAATCTGTGTTAAATTCCTGCTCCATGAATAATCCTCTTTCTTGACAGAATTCATGGTGGTTATATTTTGGACCAATTATGTTTTTAATTCAATGTCTGTTTTCTCTTTTTAGGACTGGGTTGTTGCTGAAATGGAAGATAAAGTTCTGCATGTGGTAAGCATGTATTTCAGTTGCACCTTGGTTATTTGCATTTGCATTTGTATCAATGAATAACTGGGCTGAATCTGTAGCTTTCAATGCAATATGCAAAAAAAAGCAAACAAAAAACTTTGCAGATGTTTTTATTATTTGTTCTTTTAGAGGAGATGCATTAAAATGGTGATTGATGCTGTGTAACTCAGCACTGCCATATGCTGTAGATAATCCTTAAGGAGTCATTGTATAGCTATTTTTGCAAGATAATATCCGATTCAGATTTTAAAGAGAAAAGTCTTGAAGTGAAGGTGTAGCTGAGGTGGTCCAGGAAATAAGTGAGGCACAGATTTTTGTGAATGAGATCTTTTATTGGACCAACTGTATGGCTGGGATATACTTAAACAAGCTTTGCAATGAAGCACGTTCTTCAGGTTTGAGGAAAAAGCAGGTAAGAAATACAGTAAATCCCCATTATCTGGCATGAGTGGAGAATGGGGGGGTGCTGGTAATCTAAAAATGCTGGTTACCTGAAGCACAGGGATTTCTGGATAGATGCAAAGCTGAGGTGGCGGCTGGACACGGAGTGGCAAGGGGTGAGGGTTTTGGCAGCCGCACGTGGAGCAGCACAGAGCAGCCCACATGGAGTGGTGGTAGCAGTGCTGCTGCCATGTGCAAGCTTTCCTCTGCCCCCATCTGGCCAGCAGAGCAAGCGGGGGGTGGTGACCACATGCAGAGTGGCAGGAGCCATTACGTGAGAGCTTTCCCCCACATCTGGCTGGCCGGAGTTTCCGGTTAGCAGAGTATTCTGGCTAGTTAAATGCCAGATGGAGATATTACTGTATATGAAATGTATGAAAAATCTGATAAATCGGAGGTTCTCAAACTCTTTCTTATTACATACCCCTTTCCAGATTTACCAGCTGCCCATTTACCAGCATACATTTTATATTTTTAATCCCTTAAATGTCAATTATTGTTATAAGAAAAATTAAATGTGCCATTACACAATTTCTCTAGCATACCCCCCAGAGTTGTCTTGCACCCACCCAGAAGTATATGTACCACAGTTTGGGAACCTCTGCGATAAATGTTTGAGATCTAACAAATGAGACTTGTGCCACATTAGGTAGACAATGCACATTATTGTGGTTCCTCCTGAAAAAGAGCTGTCCTTTCCATGGACCTGTGTGTCTAATTATATGTTAGCTTAAAAACTCTGAGTTTTCAAAATCATTTTGAAGCAGACTTGTGACCAAGTAGGGGGCAGAATGAAATGCTTTTTATTTTTTGTAACAGTTAATCATCGCTTCCTGCTTTTGACATGAACCAGGCTGTGTTCTTTGATAAGGCCTTCCGCTTGTTAATAGATGCTTAGGAATTTAGTAGCACAATAGCTAAAAATAATTTTGTCTATAAATGAGAGCAGGCAAATAGGAGTTTTCTATAAAAGGAGCAGGATTTTTACATTTTCCATTGATATACACTTACTCCCAAATATGTATTGTTGTTTGGAATTCCCTTGTTTTGCGCAGTTCCTCGTATTCACACTTTAGCATTGTTTTAATTTTTTTTTTAAAATTACATTATTGTAATTTGGTTCTGTAAATCTGGTTTAAAACATAACAAAAAAAAAAGCCCTGAGAATATCATTCTCAAAAGAGTTATCTTTATACAAGGCTGCTGTTTTGTGCCACTCCCTAATTACGTGTCTGTATAGAATGAAGAATTCCTAGTCCCATGTGGAAGCATCTGTTCTCTCAGGTGGGCTATTTTGTAGGTTCCCAGGCCAATTACAAGTAAACAGACTTTAAATTTTCAGAGTATTTTTCCCCTTTTGCTTTTAAAAATAACTAAGTGTATTGCTTAAATTAATATTAAGGTGCAAATTACATTAAGGTGTGTAATGGAAAATTGCTGGTAGAGGGCAAAACCTTTTTTTTTCCTATTCAGTTCTCTCTGACTAGTCAGTCACTTTATCTTTTTGAAAAGTCAAATTCTAAAGGACAAATCCTTTTCTCTGATAAATAAACCAGACTCTCATTAACTTCATGAGGAGTTGCACCTTTCAGGGCAGAATTTGAAATTGATGCTTGGCATTGGCTTCGGATCAGCTACATTTGGGGCAAAAAGCAAACAAAAGTTTTGTCTATATAAGGATTCCAGCAGCAGACATGGCAATAACTGATGTTAAAATGCATGTAGTCAGAAGTCTTGCCTATTTAATCCTTGGTATAGACAAGTTGCTAGTGACCACTAGTGTTTTTAATACTGCCTTGATTACCACTTCTGAGAGCAAGTTTAAAGAATGGTGTTGAGTACCAATAGGCAAAAGAAGTGGTCAAAATGCTTTTGATTTCAATTTAAAATGTGCACAATGGAAAAAAAATGACTAAATTGTTGTAAAGCTCTTGCCATTTATAACCAGCTATATTTAGTCCTTGTCCACACTAGCTCTTCCACAGTTCTTGCCATTGGTGGAACAGCAGTGGTGTAGGCAATAATTATAGGGGTTTTTTATGCTATTGTTGTATTGCTGATTTATTGTAGACAAAGACATAGACTGTAATTCTAAATGTTCTCATGTTTTACTTAGTCGTCTCATACCTTAACTAGATTTTATAATTAATCTTTACCTTTGTTGAGAAGAGAAAGTAGAGGGAGGGATTCTAAAAAGGGTAGAATATGTGGCTTTTGTAACCAGTTTCTTCTATATTTTAGTCCAAGTCTTTAAATGGAATTTGTGATAAGATGATAAAATCAACTACAGATCCATTGATGAGTCAGTGTGCATGTTTGGAGGAGGTTCATTTAACCAACATTAAACCTGGGGAAGGCCTGGTAAGAGCTAATTTGTTTTTCTTATGCGATTACCCTATGGGTAAGCGGTGTGCTGCACCTGTATTGTTAGTGATGAACTTGCAAGCAGTTGCTTGTACAACTTACTCCCATTAAAATCATTGTGATTCTGTGGGAGTGACTGGACACATGAGTGAAATGGTATGTAAGATCAATCCTCTTTTTAGTAAGGCTACAAACAAATTGTGTATTGACATGGCAGGCAGTAATTAGGATGAAGTTCAGAGGTTTAGATTCTATGCAGATGTAGATGATTTAAAAAACACCGTAACTTTGTAGTGGTAATGTCATGTACCCCTGTTAACTTGCTTGAAAAATGACTGAAAATGTAATGTTTTATTTGTGCAAATCACTTGCAACAACTGTATATAGACAATTTTGGATTGCCTTTTTTTGGTGGCATGTTGGAGGTGTTTGGGTGTTTCCTTTTAGTAGAAATGTATAGTAAACATTTGGCCTCTCACTGACATTTATCAACTCTATCTCGAACACAGCTAAAGCCAGTTGATCTAGCCAAATGTTCTACTTAGATGGATGCTGTTTATAAGGGACTTAAGATGGAAGCACAAATGGACTACCCCTTTTCTGAGAAATACACCTTGCTATACCCCTTCAGTGTAGCTTGTGCATTGAATAAGGACACTAATAGCATAGAGCCTTGTTGGCTTGGGGTCTGCAAAAACAGCAATATGGGTAGGGAACCTTTCACAAGTAGCCCAGAATATTGGCTAAGTACAAACAGTCAAAAGTGTGAGGCTGAATTGATTCAGTCTTCACAGATTAGTCTAGTCTAAGCTGCTTAGATTGAATCAATAAGCAAGTGAACAGACATTTACTTTTGATTATGGAAATGCAGCCACATGCCTGCTGTGGCCCAGGCCAGAAATTGGGGGTGCTACATCATGCCTCCCTGCTTGGCTGGAGCAGGCAGATGCAGCCAAAGCTAGCCCACCCACCATGTAAGGAGGGGAAAAGGGGTTTGTAGGGAAGGTGCAAAGCATCCTGGGATGCTGCGGGACTTGTGAGTTAACTTGAATCTGGAGGGGATCTGAAACTGATTTACGTTAAATCAGTTTATTGAACTTCTGTTACATCTGATGCTATATCCATCCAGGTTTATCTTGAACTGGTTTTGGCCACTTTGAAAGTGGTTTATGTACACTGAACTGTTGTGTTACAGATTTGAACTGTCTTCTGATCACTTATACTGGTTTATGTGTAATTTCTGTCCCTAGCCATTGAGAAGGAAAACAAAAAACTGTTGCTTTTGCTTTGAGACAAAAGGTGGGAATTCCTTGCATGTAAATAGGGCTTTGCTTTTGTACAGTACTCCTCTTTTACAAATAAAAAAAAAAAATTCTTCACTCAGAGATGAGGAAATTGAACTACCAACCTGCAATGGTAGCGATACTAACCACGAATATTTGTCAGTATTTTGGTAATAGAATATATAAGTTATATGTATTTAGTTTAGAATATTAGATAATATTGACTTGTAGCTGGCCTGTTGAAAACATTCACACGCTTCTTTTCTTTTACATTTAAACTTATATCTATACTGCAGTATGGTAAAATGGCATAGGTGCAGTTTGCCAGTGCTGGTTGTCTATAGGGTAACGTTACAAGCTGGGTTGTTTGAAACACGCATTTTTGGATATACTAACAAAATGTGAAAAGCATTTAGTATATTTTTGTAGAGAAATGTTATAAAGGTGCTTGGTACAGAAGGATTAATAACCATCTAGCAAAACAAAATCTTCAAGTGTAGAAAGGTATAAAAAGTTCATGTGGTTTGTTCAAGGCTAAAGGGGAATCTGTGTCAAAACCAAGATTTAGGACTTGAGAGTTTCTGCTATCTTTCTTTGGTTCTTTAAAAATGTGTAAGTTACATTTCTAAAGGTGATATACAAGGGGTAAAGTTATAAAGTGCACTGACCGGTAAGTTCGTAAGTACTGAATCGCTGAAAATTCTTAAATAGTGAGGTGTATTTAACATGTTTTGAGACTAGCTAACACTGCTTATTAACTTTGAGTCTGAGAATATGAAATAATCAATTTTAAGTATGTTGCAAGGAATATCTTATGCAACAAAAATGAGTGTTTGTTTAAACTTTTTCATTTTTAACACTCAGGGAATGTACATCAAATCAACTTATGATGGATTGCATGTCATTACTGGAACTACAGAACATGTAAGTGCATTACATTTAATTTGTGGTGGGCATATTTATAATTAAGGTGAAATTGTGATCAGAGCAGATTGCTAAATCGTATTCCTTTCATTTTTAGTTTGCTTTCTTCTGCTTTGGATGGCTCTCATTCTGTAAATTTTGTTTTGTATATGTTTTATTAGACTTCATCTCACTGCAGCACTTTCCATCAGTCGGATACCGGAATTGTTTTAAAACACATGTGCCATTAAAATATACACCTTCATTAGTAAAATTATTGTACATGGCAGAAAATTTTATGGTAGATTATCTAACAAATCCTTGTTGAAAAAAATCTACTCTCCCTTAATAAGAGCAGATGGGGTAGCAGCATGTTCATTCCAGGAATGAATGGCAAAGTTATAGAATATAATAGGGCAAACAATAACTTCATTAAACTTTCTTCTTTGGATTAGTTTGATGGAAAGTCAGATAAGATTGGTGGAAGGGAAGCTGTGCTCCTTGATGATAGTCACCTGACATGCTGGGACATGTCAGCTTAATAAACAGCTTTTTTATTTCATTCTTATGTTGGCACCCTGCATCTGCCTCCACGTGAGAGAATTCTCTCAGGTTTTCTCTCCAGGTAGAGAAACTTACAAGAGTCATGTGTATAAATATTTGAATGCTGAGGCCCTGATGAGTGGAGAGCTTACAGTGCTGATACTGTGTATTTGGTGGGGTGTGCGGTGAGGGAAGGCATGCTCTGCAAGCTTCCTTAGTCTGCTGGTGACATCACAGTAGTGCATAGGGAAGCCCTGATTGGCTGATCCTGACTGTTCATAGCCTGTGTTTCCCTGCAGCACAATGTGGGGATTATGAAGGGTGAGGGTTCTGGAACAGCAGAGTCCAGTGAGTGATGTGGTCTCCCTGGGGAGAAGCTGGAAGAAAGTGTTCTTCTCTTAGAGAGGCTATGGCATGTATAGACATTTGCCATCCTTGGAGCAACTCTCCTGGGAATGATGTAACCCTGGTTGTTCCTAGGTTATTTTTGTCTTGGAGTGACCATTTTTAGCCTGAAAATGATACCCAGAAAAAATACCTAAACATCTGTACACTCATGGTTTTTTCTGGAAGAACAGCAACTTTCCCAGGATAAACAATGTATGAGGCCACTTACTGAAGTGCTATGCAAACATACAGTGCAGTGAAGTTTTTTGGTCAATGACTAGGGCTCCTAGACAATATTGTAGTACAGATGCAGAGTAGTTTCTTCATATGGATGGTCTTGTTGTTGAAGGGAAGAACTGTGGTAGTGGTATGTGGGTTTTTTTGTGGTTTTGTTACTGACTAGAAAAGAACTGTGGTGGTTCCAGCTGTATTCTGGCTAAGTCAGAAAGGCCTGAGATGGATGGGATACAAATCTGTAACTTACTGTTTATAGAGAAAGCTGAAAGCTTTTATATCTGCCAACTCTTAATCTTATTGGATTGTTTGGCATAACTTGTTCAGCATGGGATCTAAAGTACAGATTGAGTCTACTTGGCAGTGACTTCAACATTTCATGTGATAAATATGAAAGATTGTAACATTGGCCACTGCCAAGTTGTATATGCATTTCATTTTAAACAAGGCTGAATGTCATGAATAAGATTCTAATGCTACTATAATTTTGGGCATAAAACAGAACTTTGTATCTGATTGAATTTGTAAATAACAGTTCCTCTTGAGGAAACTGAATTTCCCTTGGAGAAATTCTAATGGCTAGAAGTAATAATTGGCTAGAGCTACAAGCAATAATTAATCTCTCTTCCCATCTTCCATATGACAGTGGGTATATTTTAGATTGGTCTAAGTTGTATCTATTTTCTGTGTAGCTTTGACCATTTATTTACTTTATAAAGTATCTACTTTTATCTATGTTAATTAACATCCATCCAGATGTATTTTACTGCATCAACCCAACTGAGCAGTTCAGGGAAAGCTATACACTGTCAAATTTCAGTCAGTTGACAGGATTTTCATATTTTTCCTGCCTACTTACGACTTCCTATGTTGTATGAGAGTGCTTTTTCCAAAAGCAAATTTTCCATTTTCCTCTATATTTGCAATAAGAATGGAATTTCAGCCGACACTGGCTTTAAAAATACACTGAGAATTCCCCCCAAACAAATTGTTGATCATGTTGCATGATATTCTGGCATCGGTATTACGTATGTAAATTATTTTCCACATGTGCAATCTTAGCTTCAGATTTGTCATTAATTGTATTCAGACTCTATACACCTCCCTTTGTAGCAGGGCCAGGCCTCAGGGGTGGCTGTGATGCCCCCTGGTGGCCAAATAGATACTGCCTCATTTTGGTTCTAGGTACCTTCTCTTCTGCTCTCACCTGCCACACTTTTGATGCAATTGTTAAAGGGAAGCTGTTTGAGAGTCCTAGAACATACTCTCATCTTTCTTTGTCAGGACATCTCCTGGGCCCCACTAACCCAAACCCAATCCTTTGGCCAGGAGGGCCCACCTAGTGTATATGCCTATCCATAGCCTCTGACGTCCCCTACAGCATGCCTCTCAGGTATCATGCATCATCACTTTAGTGGGACACTTGTCTCCAAAGTCACTAGGTCACCTCAGGTCTAGACTCCCTTGTTGTGGCTTTTGCCTTCCAAGCTTCCATCCCTCTATTCTAGCTGGTTTCCTTTGCCAAGGCCCACTGTCCCAGAGCTTGCTTCTGGGCTGCAGCCCTGGCAGTTGTCTGTCACTCTGGACCTCTGGTCCATGCCTCTTGCTCTGGCCTCCCGGCTCTAGATTTTGCCCTTTTGGACTGCTGGGCCCCTAGTCTCTACCTTTCTAGGTTGATCTCATCCCCTTCTGAGCTACAGGTCCCTGATTCTTGTTCTTCCCCTCTCAGGCTATGAGTTCATCTCTCTTGGGCTAGGGGTTCCTGACCCTGGTTCTCACTGCTCCTAGGCTATGGGTCTCTAACCCTGGTTCTCTCTCTGCTTGCTCACTGGGTCCCTGGCTCTCTCTCTGCTGCTCACATAATTTTTTTCAGCCTCACTGTGGGCCAGGCTCAAGGCAGTCGGGGGCCCTTCAGGCAATACTGGGACCTCTAGACTTTTTCTGTAGTCCCCAACCACCAGTTTAGTACAACAAAAAGGAAAAGCAAGTGCTTAACACAAACCATCCCTTCTGAGCAAACAAGCATAAAGAAAGGAAAAGCACACTACCATTTTAAGAAGAAGCCTCCCCCCTCGAGGCAGACCCACAAACACCAGAACAGGTCTTACCCCTTGGTTTGCACTGCTCCACTTGGGGCATTACGCTCTGCTTCCAGGTCCCTTAGGTAGTCCCCTCTCCTTCTGGTGCCCATTCCTCAACAAGCTCTCCAGTCTATACTTGCAGTCCCAAATGTAACAGGTTCCCAGGCATGAGCTCAGCCACAACCACAGTCTTCTTCATGCAGGGCTCCTTCCCTGGTAGCCTGCAGGCTTACCATCAGTCTTACAGCAACAGCTACCTCTCAGCAGAGCTCTTTTCCCTTCTGGCTCTAGGGCTAGACTGACTGTCGTGGCCCAGGCTCTGTCCCTTTCTAGTCATGTGACTTCCCTGAGCTGGCTTCAGGTATCCTTTGATTAGGCTTGCTGGCTTTACCTATGGCAGCTTACAGCTGCTGCCTGGATGGTTCAGCAGTGCCTAGCTTCCCCTGCAAGGCTCTCCCCCTAGTTGTATTCTTGCAGACCATTTAGGTCCACATCTCAGGGGCAGGTTACAAGCCTGTGAGGCCTGTTCTTTTGAAGCTCCTAATAAGCAGCCTTACCCCATCTGAGGGCCTCCATGCAGCTGTTCCCCCACTTTAAAGTAACAGAGGCCTTATGCTCCTGTTACACTCTTCAAATAGACATTTACCTGCAAAGAGAAGTGCTATGCATTTAATTTGCAGAAATAGTTACTCTGAATATCTGGAGCCTCCCTTGTAATCCCAGAATCTTCCCTCATTCCAAGATTGACTCCTGTAGTTCCTTCTGGTAAAGACAATACTTGAGTTCTGATGATGAGGGAGGAAGTTTTTCTAGGCAAACATTCAGTTCTCCAGTAGTTTAAAAGGAATTGGCCTGTTGTCATGTTAAAGACTTATGGGGGAGGGCTTTGTCTTTAGCATTCTGTATTTATCCTAGCATAAGCACATGTGCTAAACTAGTTTCTCTCTGTCCAGTGTGTGTTGCTAGGGTTTCATCAGAGTTTGCATGTTATATCCACAACTATATTTTTAAATAATTGTGATTAGTTACTGGTGCATGATACCAGCATTAGGTATATCAAGGTAAATATTTATATGTTTAAACTGCTTCTTGCTAATGATCCAGCTGAACATGGCATCTGTGTTGAGAAGAAATTTATCTTAATGCATTTTTAAATATCTGTATCTCTTACACTTGGTGGTGTCCCTTTAAATTGTTTGTTGGCTTGATGCAGGCTAATTTAGGGACTCAACATGTAGCTATCATTTAAACTATTGTTCAGGGAAGAAAAGTGAAATAGTCTCTTCTGTCATTTAGGTTTTCTAATCAGATTTAAGCTCAGGAAGGAGTTTAACCCCATAGTCAGATTGGTGGGGAGGGGTATGGGGTAAGGAGTTTATAGCAGGGTGGGGAAAGAAGCCACTTGAGATCTCTCTAATATATTTTAAGAATCCCTGCAGCAGTTGGACATAGACCACTGTTATCCCCTTGCTTTACCTGAGGCAGGTTAGGATGCTATGACTTGCGCCTACGTGACAGGGTTGATTGTGTAGTTTTAGTAACTACAGTGCTTAGGTTGGATAAAGATTTGTATGGGATGATTTGGATAGGGAAAGACCCTCCCTCAGGCAGGCAGTTGGGCTAGATGATCTCCGGAGGTCCATCCCAGGCCTAGTGTTCTATGATTCTGTTTTTACTGTATTAGAAAAATGAATTAAATGTAGTTATAGTTGAATTAATTTTTAATCCATGGTAAAGAATACCTAATGTGTATAGGTATACATACACATATTTATGGACATAGTATATCTTTGACCAGTTTTTAAGGTCTTCTATGGTCATCTTCTCTCTACTAAAACTTTTTAATTCAGTGTAGGTTGGTTTTCAGTTAAGGACATAAAATAGTATGGGTTTAGAAACTCTTTGTGGCACTTTTCTATTCTACTTTACTGCAGTAATCATGCTTATTCCAGCTCCAGTGATTCGATTTCCTTAGTATGAAAAAATCTCCTGCTCCCAAATATTTTAACAATTGCCACATATGTATTTTTTTCTTAAGTTTATGTCACTGTATAACATAGGCACGGACATTTATTGTTGTGGGGCAGGGCCTAAAATGATGTTCATGTGGAAAGCTTTATGCATTTCGGGTGACAGCTAGGGTGGCCATCGTAGAAGACATTCCGGTTGTCTGCTACTCTGTCCTCTGTTGACGTGAAACCTGGCACCTTTGTCCTCATAAAGGCGTTGGGTTTCATGTCAATAGAGGACAGAGGACAGCCAGACTGTCCTCTATGATGGCCACCCTAGTGACAGCCCTCTTCCTGAGTTAGCCCAGGGCCCCTCAGGCCCTCACATATTCAGTACCGTTGCTGTATAATCATATTAATAGCAAGCACCAGAAGTGTTCAGATTTTAGCAGAGGAATGTTTGCCTTTGTGCTTCCTCACCTAGTTCTTCACCATTCTTGAGCATTCTGTGGGTTTAGGACAATTATTTGCATGGTATTCATGAAACCTCTCTTACACATGGCTCGTCTCCAACCACGGTGTGCACACTCTAAAACGAATGGTGAGAGACCTTTTCTGTAATACCCTTCAGTCCCCCTTTTTTGGTGATCAGAGTCCCCACCAGATGCTCCATTGTTACTCCCCCTGGAGTTCAAACCAGAATAAAAATGGTTTGCTTTGCTACTAGCCTCTTAGTCCATGGGGGCTTCTGTGCGAATAGTAGAATGTCAGAATTTAATTACCTTTTTTGTTAATCGTGTTAGACTGAAATTTCAAGCTCTAGTATAACACAAATGTATTAACCTATTGAAAAATGTGTTGCTGCTTTTTCTTTCTATAGTCTCCTGCTGATCGATCTCAGAAGATCCATGCTGGTGATGAAGTGATCCAGGTTAATCAGCAGACTGTTGTAAGTAATCAGTGGTCCTACCCATCGTTTCCCGAATCTTGTTTGTTTTAGAATATGCTCTTCCCCCAGCTCTGTAAATGAATGACAGTGTGTGGTTTTATCCTTAACGAAATGAGAATTAAAAAGGTGCATTTCAACATGAATTGTTCTTTGTCTTCAAATATTTGCAATCCATGATTGTTATCATGCATTTGTTTTCAATCCAGCCTTATAATATTTTAATAAATGTTCCAATTAAAAATATTTCATTTACCACATAAGAGACCTGTATAGATATTAAGAAAACATGCCTACAACCTTTTATTAAAAAAATATGATTTTGTCAAGTACTTTGTCTCAGAGAGAGCATTCAGGATTCCCTTTTATTGTAGGACGGTCTTACGGTTACATTTGTGCGTAACTTTACATGCTTTACTCATGAATGGTCTCACTGAATTCAGTGGCTTAAATAGACGTGGTATCTCTGTGGGACTCCCTGTATTTTTAATATTGAGCTGATGCATAAGTCCTTAAAGGACTGGAGTCTGATATCACTAAACCATTGGCACTTGAAACTAATATGATATATTTGTAAAAAAAGAGACCCAGTAAAGAGGAAAAAAGTTACTTTGAGTCTTGTATCTTTTTATTATTTATTGATTTTTTTGTTTGTATGCTGCCCTCTTCCTGAAAAGGCTCAGCCTGGCTTACAATAAAAACAAGATAAGGCAAAAAAATAAAGATGGGTTAAACCTTTTCATTTTTTTTAAATTTCATTTATTTTTAATGAAGAAACATACATAACAGGTGAGCTTTATTCTTTTAAAGGTGGGATGGCAGCTAAAAAACCTTGTGGGAAAGTTGCGGGAGAATCCTACTGGTGTTAAACTGCTCCTTAAGAAACGTCCCACAGGTTCTTTTAATTTTACTCCTGCTCCACTGAAGAATCTACGCTGGAAACCACCACTTGTGCAGGTGAGATGTTGTTGGAGGTATTTTACTTGCATATTATTGATTGGGTTATGAATTGTGCATGCATGTATTTTGGGGAGAGATGATATCCAAATACTCCCAAAATCACTTATTACTGATACCTGGCATTAACAGCCAGTATAACTGTAAATCCTTGACATTTTGGGGGTGCATATTCATGCTCTAAAAAGCATAAATTTTAATTTTTTGCCACTTACGTCTCACATAGCACCATATCAGACACCAGCTGTTCATTCACCTCAGGTTTATTTTATATGACTTGAGCCCCTCTGTGTGTTTTATCTATTGTGCAATTACCTTGTTTATTGCACAATAAGTTTTTACTGGCTCCACATGCAAATTAACTATCCCACCTTAAAAAGGTCCAACCAGCTATAAAGTTATTGCTTGGGAATGTGTAATAATTTTATAGCTGGGTTCTATCCAGGTTTAATTTGCACATGTCAGCAGTCTGCGGAGGGGTGGCAGCTGCTGTGATCTCCCAGGTGCTGCGGAGCACATCATATCCCTGGGGCTTGGAGATCACAGCCAATGAAGTCTCCTAGCTGCAAGGGTGCGCCATGCATCCCTGCATCTAGAAGACCACAACAGCGCCTCACAGCTGCAAGGGCTGAGAGGGCTGATGGGGCTCTCTGTCCCAGCTACTATGGGGCATAGCTGGGACAGAGGATCCTTGCACCTGATAGGGCTCTCAGTCCTGGCTGTACCACACACAGCTGGGACCAAGAGTCCCAGGCCTGATGGGGCTTTGAGTCCAAGCTGTGGCAAGTGAGGTGCAGGACTCTTGGTCCTGTTGCATGTGTGGCACAGCTGAGACTGAGAGCCCCATCAGGCAGAGGACTGTGTCCTGGCTGCCCCTGACCCTCTGGTTGGGAGCCTCCTCAACAAAGGGGACTTCCAGCCATGGGAGCCTGCTTCTTGCCAATGCA
Organism: Caiman crocodilus; assembly: GCA_030014935.1. NCBI lineage: Eukaryota > Metazoa > Chordata > Crocodylia > Alligatoridae > Caiman > Caiman crocodilus. The sequence goes on along the minus strand of JAGPOW010003648.1, from coordinate 15,141,687 downwards.
GTAGGAGCCTGAGATCAGGCTCCCCCTCTACTGCAGGTGCAGTTGGATCTAATGTGTGATCCCACAGTTGTATCTCCTGCTATGCATATCTGGCATGTCAGGAGGCGTGATTGTGTAGATCACACATTAGATCCAATCACTTATTTACCTGTAGAGGGGGCCTTAGTGTAGCGTGTTAATGTGTGTAGGACTTACTAGTTTAACTGAAAATGTTCAGTCCAAAGTTTCGTACGCCTATCTGTAATAAACAAATGTATCCAACACGGCAAACTAAACCCCTCCAAAATTCCTCAGTCTTCAGCCCACCCTCCATTCCAGCACTGTGTGACAAGTAGGTTTAAAGGTTGTTCCTTGTGATTCTTTCTTTGCCTGAAGGAAGGAAAGAAGAGCTAGTTTGCAGCGTTGCCTAAAGAGCATCAAAGCCAGGTTCTGACAAACCAAGGGCTCATTTCAAAGTTTAGGATATCCTCTGCAGGCTTGCACTCCTGGAGCAGTTGGTCAGCTGGTCCTGGCATTAAATAGAGTATTTTCCAGGTTGGCTTTTGCTTCCTGTGCATCCCATCAGCCAGCCTCCACAATAAACAGTCTTAAATAAATAATAAATAAACAAAACCTTTTTGGTCCTGTCCTGGACATGGGGAGCTCCTACCTTCACACCTATCTGGTTGTCTACACAGCTCAGTTCACCATTGTTACTTCCAGCTTTTCACTGCTCCCATGGCTCTGCTTTCTTGGGTTTTTAATTCCCGGTGTGTCACTCCATCATTAGTTGCCTTCTCTCAGCTGCTGATCCTCAGCCAGACTAGCTGACACTTCTCTCTTAAGCAGATGGGCCAACCTGTTACCAGGTCTCATAGCTTGAGTGCCTTAGATTACAAAGGACAAAACAAGCTCTGAGGTGGTTTGAGTCCAAAGTATTTAAAGACTTTTCATGTCAATCTGATTTATTTGTGAAGCTTCAATAGAATGGTCTGCATGTTTTGAAGAATATGGATATAAACTGGGCTGCATGCAAAATGGGTTTTTAAGAGAAGGGTTACCTCCTTGCATGCTGGCATCTTCAAAATGGGTTTTATAAGGTGTAGTCTTGGGTTACATCAATTATTTCTTGCAAGGAAGTACTGGATAGTTGTGGACAGGTCCTTATCCAAAGAAAAGAAATGCAGCCTCCTTGTCAAGTTCTTCTGCCCTTGAAGTGGACAAGAATCCAACAAGGCCCTGAGGTAGCAAAACTGAATAACAGAATACATGGCAAACTTTCAAATGATACAGATATGTTCTCTGCCTTCTTCCAGGTTTTCCTTTACATTAAGAACAGCATCTCCCTGTTAGTTGGGTAGAAAGTTTGCTATCACCTAGGTCTTGCTCAAAGACATATTTAATGGCTTGGATATTGAGACTGAGGGAATGAATTAAATCCCTCTCATACACTCTACTAACTAATGAGGACTTTTTATGCCTTGGACTATTCCCTACCCCAGGAGTTGTGCACCATATACTAAATCATTCTCTCAACCTCTTGTCACTTTACAACTCTGTACTGAGCCAGTTGCCATACACGGTTAGTTCTGCATAGTGTTGCATTGAAATGTTTTCAACCCTCCTTTTACCTCAGGCTAACGTGCGCTGCATGACTAATTGCATGTTCTAGATTGGGACCCTTCAGTATAATGAGGACACTGCAACTCTTACAACCTCAGTAACTTGCACAATGCCTGCATATGCTTTGACCAGTTTTACACCCCAAAAATGGAAGGTGTACAAATGCAAGGACAATTACTTACAGCTTTTTGTATATGAAATTGTTAGGAACAATATAACGAGGGAGGAGCAGAATAATTCTGAAAGTGGTGTGTTTGTTAATAGGATTTACCTTGACACTTTCTGTGAACTAACAGAATGTGTTCCTTGACATCTTAACACAATGACTCTTAGGCAGAGAATTTTTTTTTTCAGAAAGTGTGCCTTATTAGTATATATAGATATAGTGACATCACCAGTTGTGTTCATGTTGGGTGGTGAGAGAAGCTGGGCAAGGCAACAATTCAGATGTCTTACAGATACTATACTGCTCTAATTTCAGACAAGTCCTCCTCCAACTACAACCCAGTCACCAGAAAGCACCATAGATACCTCACTGAAGAAAGAGAAGCCAGCCATTTTGGACCTTTATATACCTCCCCCACCAGCTGTTCCATATTCTCCTCGGTATGTGAATACCCATGTACTACTGAACAAAAGTCTTTTCTTTTTTTTTTTTTAAAGAGATTTTTCTGAGCTGGCCTGCTTGCAAACTCTGCAGATTAACTTGAGGAAAACATAGATTTTCCTTGGATGGCTTAAATGTGTAAGCTACTTAAAAAAATACAGTACTTGTTATTGTTTGGAGAAACAGTTGCATACAGTTTTAGAAAATCACTGTGCCGCATAGATCAGAATGGCCCAAAGCACATCAGGGAATGCTATGACTTGTAAAACTATAGTGCCTACTAAAAAGTGCACTTGTCTTAACATAATTTTTTCTAGTCTTCGATTTTTAAACATTTTATCAAACTGCTTGGAAGAATTTTAGGAAAGAGCAGAACCTGTATTACGTTCAACAAACATGAGAATCATAATATCCAAGAATACCCTAAATAGTGTAAGGGCAAGTCAGTTGGAAGACTATTTTTTTTCTGTGTGAAGAAATCTGTTATAAAATCTAGACATAATCACACGAGAGAGAAAGTGATTCTTGCTAGTTTTAACTGGTTCCCAGATAGTGGGTTATCTGCCCTGCCTCATTCTTCTATGGTAGCACCCTGAGCAGCTGCTGGAGGCTCAGCACTACTAGAAATTGGATCACTAGTTTATTTGTATACTTATATATCTAGTAGCTTAGTTTAGATGCCTAATTTTTTTAATGATCTGATATTTGCAAATTTAAATGTGTGTGTGTGTGCCTGCAAACTTGAATGGCTGTTTGTGGACTGGGGTACAGTGGTTTATAGAACTGAAACTTTCCTTCTGAGGCAGATGGGGAGAGAAAGTGGTTCACAGAATGGCATTTGTTTTCGTTGTTTAAGCAACGTAAGATAAGGAAGGTTTTGGCATCTGAGATGAGAAGAGGTGGGGGGATGCCCATTTGCTTTTTCGTTTCCTTTGTTATCTCTACTCCTTTTTCTTACTTTCCTTTTGGCACTTTTCTCTCCTCTCTCCATACTTCTGTCTTCTTTCCTTCGTTATCTGCCGCATTTATTCGTTCCTTGTCTCTTCCCTCTTCCCTTTGTTTTGTTCTGCCTGTCTCCTGATGTGGCCTTCTGTGGATTAGCACTGTGGTACTTGGGAAGTAGAGGGAAGTGTGGGCATTTACCCAAACTGAGTCAGCGCCTGTCCAGGTGTGGTGGTGACATAGCTTGCAGCGTTTTTCTGTGGGTGACTGTCTCTGAATTCCTGCCTCTCGGTCTTTATGGAGGGTTGTATAGAATTAGATGAGCAGATCTGATGGGGATTGGCGACCACCAAGGTATGGACTGTGAGCCAGCTGTTAATGTTGCTGGCTTGTCTGGCTGGCTTTTCCTTCAGGTGATCTGATCAAGTGCCAAAACAAGAAGTGGGACAAATACCCATTGTGAGGTGGCTTTTCTTTTTCTTTAGAATTAATAAGGGCAGAGTCTGAAAACAGGTGATTCTTGCCTTGAGAGACACATGCTCACTCCTGAAAATGAGATTCTTGCACCCAAAAATTTGTAGAAATCTCTCTGGATTATTTTTATGAATAAATACTCTAATGGAGTTTTGCTTCTGAAATTGGAGAAAAGCTTACATAAATCATATTAGACCAATATTACATATATAATACCTGAAATGCTGAGCCTTGTAAGTAGGGCTGACGTATATACTTTTACAAAAAAACAGACACATAAGAAAAACTACTATAGTAACTTGCATTTCTCCTCTTCAAAGAAACCAGGTTAATAAAAATTTTGTCTGTAGAAGTCTCCGAAGAAACCTCTACGGTTCCTCATATTTTACATGCATTTAAACTGCTAGCTCACTGTTGGATTTTATTAGGAAGTAGGTATTTATTTATTTTCTTCCTCTATAAATGTGTTTAAAGACTTGCATGTCCTGGCATACTTTTTTTTCTGCAGCTTTTATGCACTTATTTGCACAACAGTTACAGTTGGAAGGAAAGTGATTATAGCCTGGAGTGATCATTCTAGATTCATGACTACAGTATTGAAGTGCCTTTTAAACTGCTAACTGAAGCAAATGTTCTTTCAGGGAAGAGAAGGGGAGTAATGTTTACAGAGGAAGCAGTAAACCCAATAAGCTGCTACCTGGTTCCAAGGGTGCAGAATCTCCCAACTCTTTCCTTGATCAGGAGAGTCGAAGACGAAGGTTTACTATAGCTGATTCTGATCAGCTGCCTGGGTACCCCATGGAAGCAAATATACCACGGGCAAAGATGAGGGAAAAAATGCCGTCCTATGGTGAGTTTGTTATTATGCCTCTTTTGTTGTTATTGAGATCCTAAATGTTGGGTGAGTGTATTTTTACTTTTTTTGTGAACTGCTGGCTGAACTTGGCAGACTTCTTGAGGGTAATCTGAAGGAAATAAAAACATCAATGAAGTTCTGAGTCTGAAACCACTTATTCATTTCACTAAAGTGAAACCCTGTTGAGTCATTACTTTAACGACTGCAATCAAAGCCCAGCTGGATGATATCAGATTTCGGTTTCCCAGTTGCGCAGTTGTTGTAACTTTTGGTGATTATGTTCAATGGAGTTGAAGATAAGCATCTAATGTGGCTGTTATTCCTCCTCATCATAATACTTTCTTATTTCATAAGCAACCTGTCTTTTCAATTATCTTATATTTCATTTTAAGTACAACCAACCTGATTTCCACCTGTCAAATTGTAAGGATCATATAATGTTAACTTAATGAAGATGTTCTTCTGAAGGGAACAGAACGTTGCCTTTGTAACCTTGCCTGTGTTTTCTTTAGGCAAACCTCGCCCTCTATCAATGCCTGCTGATGGGAACTGGCTTGGAGCTGCAGAGCCCTTCTCTAGGTCTCGAGCACCAGGGAGAAAAGGTGAGAGTGGGAAGGGGAAAGAAGCAGGGAGGATCTGGTTTAGAACTGATGTTTTGAAGATCAGATAGATATTCAATATTTTGATGCCATAAAATGGCTTTTATTAAGATTAGGCACTAGTTAGGGAATGTTTTAACCAAAGATACAAAGAAGATGGAGCTACTCAACAGCTACTTTGCATCAGTTTTCACAAAAAATATTATTAAGATGTCAGACACCTAATAGGGCTGATCTGGATAAGGAAGGGGGCAAGCTGAGGGAGGAGATAACAAAAGTAATGGTCAGAAAGCTTTTGTTGGGTCTGAATGAATTAAATTCTGTAGGGCAGGATGAGCTTTATCCCAGGGTCCTGAAAAAACTGGCAGAGGTTCAGAACCCTTGGTAATGATCTTCATGAAGTTGTAGGAAACTGTCCGGGCACCATAGGACTGGAAAAGGGCCAGTATAATGCCCCTCTTTAAAAAAGACAAGGAGGACCTGGGGAATTACAGACCAATTAGCCTCACCTCGGTATCTGGGAAGTTACTGGAGCATATCCTAAGGAAGGCCATTTGCAAGCGTCTGAAGGAGGAAAGGCTGATCTCAACCAGCCAGCATGGATTTATGAAAAACAAATGGTGTCAAACAAACTTGATCTTCTTTGACAAAGTAACTACATGGGTGGGTGGAGGGAATGCTGTGGATATAGCGTATCTGGGCTTCAGTAAGGCTTTTGACACAACCATCTCATAAACAAATTAGAGAAATGTGGGCTGGATAAAACTACTAGAAGGTGATGGCTATAAGCAAAGGGTAATTATTAATGAGTCCATGTCAAAATGGCAGGAGGTTTTGAGGAGAGTCCCACAGGAGTCTGTTCTGGGCCTAGTGCTGTTCAGTGTGTTTCTAAACGACTTGGATTCTGGCATAGAAAGCTTCTTGAGAAAATCTGTGGATGACATGAAACTGGAAAGGATTGTTGGATGTTGGAAGATGCAAGCGCAATTCAGAAAGATCTCAATTGATTGGAAAGTTGGGTTAGAGCTTACAGGATGAAGTTCCAAGTGGACAAATGCAAGGTGCTGCACCTCAGGAAAAATAATCAAAAGCACAAATACAAAATGGGTGACACCTAGCTCGGTAGCAGTTCTATGTTAGTTGAACTAACATAGAACATGGAAAAGGACTTGGGAGCTTGGTAGAATACAGATGCAATATAAGTCTGCAGTGTCATGCAGCCGCACAAGAGGCCAATGTTGTTTTGAGGTGCATCAATAGAAGCATTAGGTGCAAGGCATGGCAGGTGAATAGTGCCTTTCTACTTGGCATTGGTTAAGCCTCATCTGGAGTGTACTTTATGCAGTTCTGGGTTTCACATTTTAAAAGATCTGGAGAAGTTAGGAGTCCAGAGATAGGCAACTAAGATGATAAAGGGCTTGGAAAGCAAGTTACAGAAGGAGAGGCTGAGGGACCTAGGCATGTTCAGCTTGTGGAAAAGGTTCATAAGAGATGACATGATAGCAAATATTTGAAGGACTGCCCATAAAGAAGAGGGAAAACTCCTTTGCTGTCTTGCTACAGAGAGGAGGACTTGGACCAATGGCTTGAAATTGCAGCAGAATAAATTTAGGTTGGGTATAAGGAGAAACTTCTTTACTGGAGAGAATAGTGAGGCAGTGGAATAAACTGCCTAGGGAAGTTGTGGACTTTCCATCACTGGAGGTGGTCAGGATTATAAACTATATTATAATAAGTGGATTATAAATCAGGTTGGACAGCCACTGGTCGGGGATGATCTAGACATAGCAATGCCTATCTTCTACCATGAGTATTTCCCATGGTTTTGCTGATTTCTTGTACTCTTCCTCCCTCTTTTTTTCTGCTGTGCGTGTCTGGTTGTTTTTAAGTCTCCCCAGAGGCACTAGGTGTTAGATAAAGCCAAGGCTGGGGATGTCAACTGTAGTGTCCTGATTCTCCCACCAGGAGCAGAGCCAGAGGTTCCTGGCTAGAGAGTCTTGTCCTTCTGCTCAGGGTCAGACCCATCATATTATTTGGGGTCAGGAAGGAATTTTACCTGAGATTGGTATGGACTGGGGGGGGGCAGGCAGGGGGGTTGCTTTCCTGTATAGTTGGGGACCTCTTGAGTGTATATTGACAAATTTTATAGAAGCAGGTCATTGGCTGTTATTGTTCCCCTGCTTTACCTGTGGCAGGTTAGGGTGTTAGGTCTAAGTTGTGTCAGGGTTGAGGGTAGTCTTGTGTAGAGTTTAGATCCTGGGAGGACAATTATTTCAGCTGGAGGACTGCTTAATGAGTTTTGGTGAGCTGTTGAGGGCTGCATGGGTAGCCCTACCCCTTGACAGTTGCTCCACCCCCTAGTTGCCATATCGGGGCTGGAAGTCCTGCCTCTGACCCCTGACCTTTGCCACCAGAACACTTTTGGGTGGGGGGTTGTCATTTTAGAACCAGAAAAATAAGAAAACCAAATCATACACTAAAAGTCAAACACCTACTATAACATATTTTAACATCATTACAAAAAATACCTTTGTTATGATTTGTGTTTGTGTAACCTATATAGAGGTGATTGCATATTAACTCAAAAAGAAAGTGTTACTTTTGTATATTGCATGTGGGGTGTGGTTGGGGATGGGGGTGTGTGTATGGTGGGGTGGATTGTGTGTATGGGTGGGGCTGTGTGGGGGGTATAGGGTATGTTGGGCTGTGTGTGTATATGTTGGTGGAGGTTGGGGGCAGGATGTGAGTGTGTGAGGTTTGTGGGGCAGAAAGGAGGGCAACAGGCGGGGGGTCAGGCACTGGCACCTGGTGGGGTGCAGCTCCAGCCAGCAGTGTGCATGGGGGTGAGGAGCACAGCTTGCCCAGCCACCTCTGTCAGTGGCTTTATGCTGTATGTCTGCAGCTCCTGCACTTGCATGGGGGAAGCCCCGCACTGAAACAGGCTGCCTTACCCACCCCTTGCCACGCTGGTCCCCAGACTTCGCCCCCTGCTTCCCGGTGGAGTCCCCCCAGTGCGAATGGGGGAAGCCATGGGGCTTCCCTTGATGCAAGTGTGGGAGTTGCAGGTGCTTCTGTGGTAGAGGCAGCTGGGCAGACTGTGCTCCTTGACCCGTGAACAGCACTGGCTGGAGCCACACCCTGCCAGGTGCTAGCATCTGCACTGGACACAAGCACCCTGAGCGCCCCACCTATTGCTGCTGGCAGTGGGGCTGCGTGCCATGTGAGGAAGTGTGTTGAGGGGGTCTCCCCACCCCCCTTCACACCCACTCCCTTCCCAGGTAAGCTACATGCTCCTGTTGCTCCCCTGCTCTCCATTGCCGTGGTCCTCCCCACTTCCATGCCTGCTGCTCCACAGTAAGCTGGAAGCTGGGGAAGCCAAGCAGGTTCCCATGGGATGGCTGCAGCAGAGGTAGCAGCAGCCCACCCAGAAACTGTGCACTGCTGGGGCTGGGCCCTTCCACCCATGAGGGTAGAAGTGAGGTGCAATAGGATTTATTGGTGGGGTGGGTGGGGAGGAGGAAGTGGAGTGTTGGGGCCTTGCTTCTACCCTCATGGGCGGGCAGAAAGGCTAGGCAGGGTACAATTTGTTGATGGGCGCCTTGGGCCAGATGAAAGTGTCTGGTAGACCGTATTTTGCCCACCCCCTGGTTTAGATTATGGTTGTATGGGATGGCTTGGATAGTGATGCTTCTGCCTCAGGCAGGGAGTTGAACTAGGGTGTACTCTGGAGGTGTCTTCCAGCCCTGTTTCTCTATGACTTATAATTTTGCACCTGAACTGAAACCTCCATTATTCTCTCATGCAGTTCAGTTAAGCATTGCAAGTGGGTTGTAATAATTAAGGATTTTTTTGTTTGTATTTGGCACTATTCTCTGCAAACATTTTTCTTACACTTTCTCTCAATGTCTCTTACAATTGTCTTATGAATGTTGAAGAATAAGATGTTTCTTGATTAGGGTCTGTTTCTTGAACCGAATTGGGGACTGTTACTGAAGCAAGCTAGAAAAACTCTGGGAACTAGTTTGACTACTGTTACTATGTTAGTGTCCAACACGAACAGCTTTTGGAGAACGATTATTTGAGGGTTAGACATGGAAAGGGATTGCACAAGGTTGAAAAGACAAAAAGAATTGACAGAATTTTTATCCCTCCAGATTCAGTAACTACTTGCTATCAGACAGATGAGGAATACTTCTGCATTTCCTCTGAAAATACCAATTCAAGAATCAGCAAATATCTGTGAAAAGTCTGTAAAAAGTTGGGTCATTACAACCCTTCTAAAATTTTGAAAACTATTTTTCAATTGCTGTTTGGGAAATTCTCATTAGGAGTCTTTTAAGGAAGCTTCTAGAAAATGAAGCAGGCAATTAGCATTTTATAAAGTGATATAAATAATTTGCTAAACGAAGCAGTGAGTATGGAAGAGCCCATGAATTGGGATCAAGTTTTAGGAAGTGACAGGTCCTGAAGCAGCATGTACAGAATGGCTGAGATGCTTTGTCTGATGCCAGAGGATGTTGATTCTTCGGTCACATCTCAGTTTAGCATGTTTCCTATTGTTTCTCAAAGGTCAGATACCATAGTGCTGAGGCTAATATAAGAAGCTATGCAGAATACAAAAGCTGATAAGATGACTTGTAACCTGTTCTTTCTCAGTTACAGAAGGTAATATATATTTCATTATGTTGCAATATGATGCAGCTGGAAGCATGGGAGTTGCTAGAGTTGCTTAATTAGCAAATCTAACAGATGAGCAGCAGGTGGCAAGGCTACTCTTTGATTATACTTTAGGAGGCTTTGAAGTATACCTGATCTGATAACACCCTGTAAGTCAGCAATCGGAAATAAGAAAGTATTTTAAATTGTATCTGTATAGTGTAATTTTATTTCGTGTTTCTAAACTGAACGCATGAAATGTGAGTAAGTGTACGTCTGTTTTCATGCTGTTGAAAGGCATATTGCTTGAGTAGCATACTATGCATCATCTTAGTTTTAACTTATGTGAAATGTTGCTTGCAAATGTTCCATTTATAGCAACATTGTTCTTTTGTTTTTGGATCCTGCATAACCTTTCTGTCTGCCAAAAATATCTCTTATTGACTGTGTATAATGTTTAGATCTTGTTGGTGGCAGTCATCACTGCCTGGGTTCTTTTCTTGGATTGGCCACTGATTTGGCTGGGAGAAGGTCACTTAAAACTCTCAGGACCTCAGTTAATACATGTAAAATGGGAATCCCTTACTTTTTTTAAGTTAGTTTTGAAATGAGTATTTACGAAGTGCATTGAACCCTTCTGAATAGAATTAAAAAAGATGCAAAATACTGGATTTCAAAGTGGAAAAATAAGTGATTTCATCCTTTATGTTTAACACAGGTGAAGATATCCTCTGCAGGTACTTCAGTAATGAGAGGATACCACCAATCATTGAAGAAAGTTCTGCATCCCAGCATCCATTTTTGAAGCCCGTGGCTGACAAGCAGTTAATAAGGGGTGCTGACTACATCAGAGGCAGCAGGTGCTTTGTGAATGCAGATCTTCACAACAGCGCAACCATTCCTTTTCAGGAGGAAGGAGCTAAAAAAGCTTCTGTTACGTCATCTACAAAATCTTCCTCTGCAGAGCCCTCGTTACTGGTCAGTTGGATTACAAGACTTAAACTGTTGACTCATTGATTATTGTTAATGGACTACGCTCAACTGTTACCAAGTGCCTTCACTCCTCAGAGTTCTCTGCTTTTTAGCTCCAGTATTATGTAGTGACTGGTGTGATGCTCTTTTTCTGGAGGGCACTACACGTTTCTTCTTCTCTGTGATTTTTGGTGGCTCTAACTTACTGGATCAGAAAGGGTTTGTTCACATGAAGAGGAAAAATAAAGATCTTGTTTCTCTACCTGCCCCAGAATTGAGGGAATTTAGTTATTGGAAATGTAAGGCTCCAATGATTTCAGAGGCCACATCTGACCTGAAATCTGTATGATCTTTGCAGAAGCAATCATTGCATTACAGTGAGGTCCAGTAGCACTTCAGTTACTAGAATGCTCTGATGCTTTTCACACTACTGGTGTGCAGAATATGTAGGCTGAGCAAAAATCCTGACCTGCTCTCCTAACCAGGAAAGTCAAGAGTGGGGAAAAAACTTTTGTACAATGATGTGGGGCTGTAGCAAGTCTTGCAGCAGCTTTAACCTCATAAGGAATAAACAGTAGCTTCTCTATGTGCTCTCTGAAATCCAGGGAACTGCATTAGGAATTTATTAAGTCTGGTTTATAATCCAGTTATTGAGTTCTCAGTACAGGTAAATTAGTGCTCTCTATTGCAGGTGGTTCTCAACCTTTTTTGTACCAGGACCTATTTGTAAACATCAATGGCCAGTCCTGACCCAGTGCCCCTCACTCCTGACCTGCTGCCCCTTACACCCAGGCTCTAGCCCCAATTTTGTGTGGGTAAGGAAGTGGGTGTGTGGGGCTCCCATGAAGCCCCTTGCCTGCAAGGGAAAGGCCACGGTTTCCCATGTTTTTCTCCTTTCAAGGAGAATCCATTTTTAAAGTTTGTTTGTTCATTTTTAAAGTTTGTTCGTGATCCTTTTGTATAGTCTTGCGACTCATGTTTGGGTCATGACCCATGGGTTGAGAAGCACTGCTCTATTGCAACAGTGTTCATTCATAAAGACATGGATAGCTACCACATGACAAGGAGATGCATCTGTAGAGATGGTAAAAAAAAAAAAAAAAAAAAAAAAAAAAAAATTCCTCTTAATTGTTTAAGAATGATTTGCTGTTAACCAAAGTATTCTTTTAAAAATGAACTCTGTGGGGTTTATGTAACCTCTACAGTGGTTTGGTTTTTGAACTGATTAATATGTTTTTACAAAAAAAAAAAAAATGCTATGATAAATTAAAACTATAAAGACACCTTCCTGTTTTATATGTAGCTCATTTTTTCAGCCTCAGAATTTAAGTAGCATTGGTATTGGAAGAGGGAAAAGCTTGTAAAAATATTAGGATACTGAATGATCATTGGTTAAGACTAAATGTATAAAAATTATTAGTATGCAAAAATGTGTTTAAGATAATTTAAGTGTTAAATATAGCTGTACATAATTTTTAATGATATATAGTTTGTATTTTCTTGTTTACAACACCACTCACTAGTTCAGTGCAAAAGAAAAACATCCTGTTGTGTTCTGCACTCTGAGATGAGCAGCCAGAAGTTGCACTGGGTTATCTTAGAATAATGTCAGCCTCTTTTATACCAGAGCTGTTAAAGAAAGGAAGAACAACAGTCTTTTAGTCCTAGTTGACACTGGATTATTTCATATTTGGTCCTGCCCTAGTTACTGTTATAAAATTCCATGGTTTTACCTATTAATATTTAACCATCTTTTATACAACAACAAAGTATTTTAATTCTAAATGCTTAATTTTAAATGCTAAATTGGACATCAGTGGTGACCTAAATCAGGGGCGAGATTGGCTTCAGAATACTGTATTTATTTGAATATAAGACAAGTCCTTCCCCACTCCCTTACCCCCCCGTTAATGTGGCAGGGGGAGTTCCTTGTCTTACATTCACATATTAAGAATCCTCATTAAATACTGTCATTAAACTACTCAGTAATGGAAACCAACTATGACGCTGATAAAATGCAGTCAGCACTGAGCTATAAACACATAACTCACATTCGGCAAATATAATGATAGGATCTATTTTTGGGTTTTTTGTGTGGTCCTCCAAAAAAAAAAAAAAAAGTAATTTCCCCCAGGAGCGAATGAGCACTGGACCTAGAGGTATTGCAATACCAGGCCAGTATTTGGAGAGACTAGAGCAAGCTCCAGCTCTCTCCCTTGGTGCCAAAAATGCTGACAGAAACCTTCTGTTACCTGGTCTGCAGGTACTACAATACTAGGCTGGCACTAGGAGTGCCAGAGCCAGCCCTGATCCCCTACGCTTGGTGACAAAAATGCTCAGATTTTTTTGATTGATTTATTTATTAATATTTTAAGGAAAATTTTGTGCGTCCCAGGTCAAATTAGCCAGATTGGGTCCAAATCCATTTGAATCACACTGGAACCATATGTAGCCCTACTACCAGCAAGTATCCTCCACTGCAGCCTGGATTTTCAGATACTTCTAAATCCTTTGGCAAACACGCTATATATAGGCCCAAGCCCTGGAGACTTGGGGTTCATATGCCCCCAAGTTTCGCTTGCTCTCAGCCATATGGCCGCAGGCACAAGCTAGGGAGGAATCTCCTATTTTCATAAAGTTGGTGTGTAGCTGAGATCTTCCCACTGGAGGCTGGCCAGTGGGAAGCTAACTATGAGGCTGTCATAGGGAGGCCTGTCCGCAAGCATTCAAGGGTGCAATATCCACTACACAAAGCCATTGGTAAGGTACCTACTTGGTCAGGGTACTACCCCCTGTCACCTTTTGTGGTTATGGTATTTCCTCTGCCAGGTAAGTATGAGGGGAGTTTTTTTGTGTGTGTTTTTTTTAAGAAAAAATTCTTCACGTCTCAGGTTTAATTAGCCAGATCAGATCCAAATTCATTTGAATCATTCAAGAACCACATGTGGTCCTGCTACTGGCAAGTATCCTCCATCCTAGCCTGGGGCTTCACATACTTCCAAATCCTTTGCCAGGCATGCTGAGAGGTTAGTGCAGTCCATCTGAATAAGCTCATAGCTCTCAGTCCCCCTCAGCGTTGATTCTTTCAGTTCATGGTGAGCCATGCTCTCCACGAGGTAGAGCAAGACTAGGGTGCTCTGCAGCTCATCTGCATTTTTTTGGAGGATCCCAGGACTTGTGCCAAGAACACCTGGGGTGCTAATTAGCACATGACTCCTTTGTGGGGGATATCTGGAGGACACGCACACTGAGCAGTGCTGAGTTATGGGGTCACCATAACTTGAAATGCTATCAACTCAGTTGGAGCCTAGCCCAAAGAACTGTGGTAAATTGTGAGACTTTTGGCTTTAGGATAATATTTCGCACAGTTTATACTGTGTATTACTTGGTATAAAAGTGCTGCTTAAAAGTGTGTTTATGGAGTACCTGAGCTCAGACTTACAGCACTTTCAAAATAGGTAAAATGTATCAATTCTGGATGAACTAAATGTATGGATAAATGCCAATTACTACATTTATGCCTATATGCCAATTACTACAAACAGGTTTATTTCAAGGACAGTGCTTTCAAATTTTGCTTATTACCTCCATGTGCTCAAGGGAGAGCAGGATCTGACAGTACAGGGGGCAGAAGGGATTGCAGGGGTAAGAAGTTGGGGGGGCAAGTGGGCCACCTGAGCCCTCCCAAATTTAGTTTCTTGCTGTTGCAATCGGAGAAAGACGAATTCAAGGCAAAACTCCAATAATTAGATTCTACACCTGGAAAATTATAACACATTTATACATTTTCCATATATAGAAGCTAATTATTGGGGGTTGTTTTATATTCGGCGTCAGCTTGTATTCAAGTAAATATGGTAGTAACCTTACTTTGTGACATGGTTCTAACACGGTTTGCTCATGCCTGTGAAGATGAGACTAATCCATGTTGTAAAAGGGCATTGTTGCACTGTTCTACAAACTGCCATGTCATGGGAATATAGACAATATCAAACACCATTTGTATCACAGTAGTAGTTCTAGCACAACCTTGTCTGAGTTGTGTGAATGGGGCTCAGGCAAGTGCAGAAACCTCTCTGTTCTAAATAAGTAGAGGTCACTCTCAGACTCCAGGTATAATATAGTCTAGCCTGGAGTAGACAGAGTTCTGCTGCAAGTTCTTGCACTATAGTCTAATTCCAACAGCTGCTATTTAAATTTCCTACTTGGTGTACAGGGAACCTTAACAGTAGTTTCACTTGCCTTTTAATATTCTGTTTCAGCTGGCTTAGTGTATATAGAAGTATGCATCTGTGAACATGTAACTGCTTGTGTTCACATGAAAGAAACCAGAGATTACCACTTCTGCTGTTGTTATACAGCTGCATCCAAAGCACAATAGAGAGAGCTTTTCCCTCTCCTGGGTCTGACAATGATCCCTTATCCATTCAATTTCTCTGGAAACCTCATCTTTTTTTATTGATAAATTAGTGTGAACATCTTTCCCTAAAGTAATTAAAAAAAATTGGTAGCCATTACAACTTAATCTGCTCTGGCTTTAAACTATATCTTTTTTTTAACCAATACTTAGAAATAAGTCTTAACCATTGTTTGGTTCTTAAATTCAGTTCACTCTGTTACAGCTGAACTGTACACTGATCTGATCTGGTCAATTAGCTTACTTGTGTTTCAGGCACTATATTTTAACATTGTTTGGTCACAGTCCTCCTGTTTAGACAAACCATGTTGGAAATCTGTTTCTCTGTCAGCTGTTCCCTGTTCTTCCTTCTTTCTCCCCTTTTTTTTTTAATGGTAAGAAAGAGAGGCAAAGCAGAATTAAACTTCTGCTTTTGCCCTTACTGCTCCTTTACAGTATATAGCGCAAATACTTTTAGACTTTATAATAAAAAAACCCCAAAACACCAGTATTTAAGGGCTCTTGATTCTTTACTCTGGAACATAGCCAAATTCTTGGAAGACCTGATGAATATGTCACACAGCTATATGCATTACACAGCCATCAAATAAGGAGGGAGAAGATACTGGGAAGGCTGTATTTTTAAAGGTATTTATTCCTAGACACTTCTGAAAATCCCATTTGGAGTCTAAATATCTTATAAAACAAAATGAGCTGGTTCATAGTCTTCTGGTTCGAGTCTTCTATCTCTAAATCATGAAGCTGTTTTCCCTTTGAAGGTTTCTGGGGCTTTCTTTTTCTTTAATCCTGGCTGGCATCAGTTAGTGTGGTTTTAGATGGCATGCGTTGTTTTGTACCACAGCATTCCTGACTTTGGTTGGGCTGAAAAATATCATGAGAAGCATCTCTTTGTATTGTTGCTTTCATACTGGAAAAAAAGCCAAAATACTGAGAACCTGATCATCTTCCAAGATTTCTGAACCAAAGGGATACATAATAGGTCCTCGCACATCCTGAGGCTTGCCCATTACTAGTAAATAATTTCAGTTGCCCATTGTAGCTCTCTGACCTCCATCTTGTCCCCAACTTCACATGGTCAAGCTTTTAGAATATTTGCATAGCATGAAGTTCCTGTCAAATAATAAATAGCATCTGCACGTGTTACCTCAACCAGTTTTATCAAAATTTCAGCAGCACTAAGAAGGTTGAATTGGCCAAGTTATGGTTAAGACTCTCAGCTTTTAATAGGGAGAGATGGGGGGATGGGCAGGGATAAGATATGCAATCAGAAGAAACCCAGTTTTGCAAGGAATTGAGACTGAAGAAGATGCTGGTGTCAGTACTGCTGACAAAGAAAAGTGCTTCCAGGAGAGGAGGCAAGTGATAAAAATCTGCAGTCTCTTCACCCTAAGCATAACTGCTGTGACATCTTGGCAAGAGTCTGTGGGGTTTGCCATGGTCAATGAGTATCAATACACATGCTACAGTAGGTAGCAAGGTACCATGGCTCATTAGAGGTTGTGCAGTTCATATGCTTAGCTACCAGAAATTTAGTATATATTCTTGTAAGTTGCCTGAGCTTTCCCTTTCCAGGGGTATGAGTGTTTTTGGCTGTTGGCCAGTGGTTTGTAAAGTTGGAGGTCTTGACCTCAGCTGTGGTAGTGGCAGTTACAAATGGGCCCACAGTCCCCAGTGAACCCCTGAATGCCTGAAACTCAGTTAATCCATGTGTCGTAAATTAATGGTGTGTGTGGAGGGGGGGTGGATAAGGTAACCCACAGTAGTAATGCTGTGCATGGAGTCATCTGAAGTTCTCTGTAAGTGAGATCACAATCAGAAACTATTTGGGAATTACTGTCCTATGCTTATAGTCCTAGTGCAGACTGTAAGCCCCTATAGCAAATACTGCTGTGTCATCTGCAGCCTTTCTCTGTGAAGCTAGTACGATTTATAGTAGGTCAGAAACCTGAATGAGGATATTATACTAGACAACTCTCAACAAGAGTAAAAGGGCTGTCCTGCTATTGGATAGCAGTGGCAGAGATGGCATGCAGGTGTTTTTGAGAGAGAGAGGCTGCCATTTTATGAGCACAGTGATTTAGTAGGTCAGTACAAACTGCCCTGAACAGTGGCGCCTAGCCTACAGCACCACTTCTGATCTTCTGCATCTTGCATATATTGGTATGGCTCGCAGAGACTTATTATATTAGAGTTGGCAGTGTATGCTTGCTCCAATGTCTCTGCAAATACCTTATCTTGCAATTTTTTTCCCTTTGCTGGGGCAAATTCAATTAGCAAGTAAAGTAGTTTATCAGGGAAGCCAGAAATAAAATCAAGGATAATAGGCTGGGCATGTTTCACATTTTGATAGCATATGTAAATGACATGTGACACTTTGGCTTCTGGCAGATTGCCATTAAAGCCCTCTGGCATACTGGGGCCCACCATTTAGCAAATGTTTTGTTCCCTTTGAGGCCCTGGTCTTAACTTACTGAACAGGAATGCTTAACAATTAAGTTAACGGCTGAAAATGTAGTATAGTGAGAGAATTTCAGTGATAATGGGTATATTTCGTTAAACTCTTGCTAGGAACTAGGGTTCTCTAGAATCATGGTCTTTCACACATCTTTCATCTCTGAAGACCTTACATTTTGCCATATTGTACAAGAGAAGCATAGATTTTTGTGGGTGATATCTTTTACTGGATGAACAGCTTAGCTGTGATAGGTTTAGACTAGGCCTGTGTGTGAATAGGGAAGTATTCAATATGGATTTGGATTTGGCTGATTTGGAGGACTGCGATTCAATTCAGAGATTCGGATCACTGTCCCGAATCGATTCGGCTAAATTGGCTTCGGAAGATTTGGCACCGATTCAGGGTGATGGGGAATCACTGAAATACCTATAACTTTGTCATGTTTTCAGATTTGGATGAAAACAGCAGGGATGGTAGCTCTTTCTGAGGGCATGAAGCCTGCCAGGTTTAAAGGAGATAGATGCAGGGGTTTCTGGGAAACTGCACCTCAAACTGCTGAAAGCAAAACTCATGTCATGAGTGACTGTGTGTTAAGGCACAGTGGGATGGAACCAGCAGGGATGGTAGCCTGTAACAGGGCCTTCCCAGTGCTCAGGCAGGAATAGCTCACAAAAGAGACAGAAAGGCTGCAGACAGAGGCTTATGTGCTGTTTCTATGTCCCTCCCACAGAGCACTGTGATTGGAAGGGGACTCAGGAAAAGATTGCAGTTGCTGGCCAGCTACAGATGTCAGTCTACCCCCTCCCCCTCTCCTTAGTTCCTGTTTCCTTGCAAGACTGCCTTCCGAATCTTTTTCTGAATTGATTTGGAAAGGATTTTTTGTCTTCTCATTCAATCTGGATTAGATGATTTGGCCTCTGAACTGGGCTGAATCTTCTCCGAATCAAATCGGTGACCAAAGCTTAGCACACCCCTAATTTAGTCTGGGTATTCCTCTCTAATTAAGAGCAATACCCAGGCCACCTGAAATTTGCTGAGTTTGAGTGAAATGATGTAAAAAGCAATAGAATGGCTTGCAATAATAGTTTTAGCGGTTGTTTTTAATTTTAAAAAAATATTAAAGAAGATTAAGCTTATGAAAGGTATGGGAAATGGTGTCAGGACATTGTCTGCTGTTATTGGACATCTGTACAGGGCTGTTTTGAAAAATAATAAAGGAAATTAATTTCCCCCCCTCTTATTAGGTAAGGCTTACACTGATACAGTGTTCTATATCATTTAGGCCTTCATTCAACATAAGGAAATTAAACTTAAAGCTCCGCTAAACCAGGAAGCAGATGGTAAAGTTGGACAGCATTGCATTTGGATGGGCCAACGGAAATGGAAAATGATTTAAATGCTTTTTTTGCTTCCTTTAATAAAGTGAAAGTTTTAAGCCCTGTTTTATCCTGTGGTCTGAGCAGGTGTTCTTCCCACACTACTTTCACATGCTTTCATACGCTGCAGAGTCCAAATGACCCTCTTCCTCAGTTTGGTTTTAACAACAAAATTAATGGTAAGTTCTGCTCAGATCTTCTCAGGTTTTGCTGACTTCCTTCCTAGAACTTGCATTCTAGGTCCTTTCTCAGAGAAGCACCGCTTCTGTGGGAGGATAGCCAAACATCTGCAATCAGAGATTTAGTAGGTCAGTGAATCAAGCCCCCTGTACCAACAGGATTGATACCCCATCAAAGGATGAGCTGCCAGCTTAATGCACATGGTGTGTATGGTTTTTAGGGTTTTGTTTTTTTGGGTTTTTTTTAAGTAAAAGATTGTTGTATTTGTCTAATAGCTTATAGCCTCAGAGCATGGCTTAAAAATCAGATATTCCAATAAACATCCTGTTGTGTCTATACAGGGCCCACTGTAAGGTCTGGGTGATTGCTGGAAAATATTCTTTTCTTCCAACTGCCTTGGTGTTCTTAAAATGGACGCCCCTCCGTTATATTGGAAATAAACTAAAATGTAGAAGAGTGCTCGGAAAATATTTACTTTTTAAAGGATGGAGAATCAAGGTCTGGGTTACTCAACTGAAAGTACAGTTCTATGTTTTCTCCAACACACTTTCGGCAATGTAATGCCAAGTGGGCGGTGGAGGTAGGGAGGGATGACACAAGTGTTACCTTCTTATTTGGCATAATTTCTATGTTTGCATTGTGGTAATATCTGAAATGAGGACAGCTATTCAAAGTGGTTATAAATAATTCTGTACATGGCACTTGAGCTGGGGCTACATGATGAGAGAGTCAGGAGTCCCTGCAATAATGTATAATTTCACTAAACTCAACTGCTGGGCTGCTGCTGCACCATCTTTAACTAGAAAACTAACAAAATCCTGCAGGCTGCATAAGGAAAGGTCAGCACTTCCACAAATATGTAAACACATTTATTTTTTCTTGATCTTGGGGAGGGAAGAAGAATAAGGGTACATTAATTAAAGCAAACACAAATGGACATCAGGATAGATGACTTTTTTTACACTATGAACTGTGAGTGATTTTTTTTTTTTATATTCTAGTTGAGAGCCAGTACCTCATGACTCCTCTTCGATAGAAAGAGGATTACATCTTCAGTGGAAGGAAAATCAGACCTGTATGTCTTCCAGCTTTACCACCAGTGGCCAAAATGTGCTCACTGTAGCATGATGTAGAACAGATATAAACAGATCTTTTTAAAACTCTGTGTGTGGTCCCCTCATTTGCCACTGAGAAAAATACAAGCTACTAATTTCCATTCTTTAGTTGTGCAATAAACAGATGTGCTTGTAGGAAATTTTCTAGCCTTTGTGACTTGTTAATGATGGATGCTGAAGCAACATTTATTCCCAGAAGCACACGAGGTAACTCCAGACCTGACACATTACTTCTTACCCAGAACAGATTATTTTTGAGATCAAATTATAGTTAAGTTTTCAGTGCTTTCTTCAATTCCTGCCCTTAGATGAAGGTACAAGATCATCAAATGTCATGGCAGTTTTGGATGAGATGTCCAATCAGAGCTGGACTGAAACCAAGGAGATCAGTCAAGACTTGCTTAATGCAGCCTAGATTGTTAGGAGATTTTAAGATGTTAGCTGGCTCTGCATTCTGCCTTTGATGCAGGAGTGCAGTAGTATTTCAACAAGGAAAGTCTTACAAGTGAACCTTGAAGGGAAGGATAGTGAGTAGTAAGTTCCATCTTGGAGAGATTCTAATGAACCTCAGTGAGCTGCTGCAGAGGTCCGAGTGGTGCAGAGGAAGCATGTTTCAAGGAGTAATATGCTTCAAAAAATGTATATAAACCCCTATTTTTTAAATATTAACACCCATAGATAATATTTAATCTAGATAATCAGAGGCTTGATAAGCATATGTCTGTACAGTGTTTTTTCAAAAGAACACCATGGATTTAAAGGTTTGCCGCTGTTTGTGTCTCTATGCCATATTTGACCATTTTGTTATACATGTTTGCAATCATTTATTGTACTTTGTGAGGTCTTTCATTGTACATGTGCCTTCAAGCAGTGGACAGTGCAGCAGATGTTGCATGGTCTGAGGCTCTGTGCTGTAGTCACAGGTGGTTGAACCAATGGTATAGCCCCACTTCATTAGTTCCTTGGAGTGTCTGACTGGTATGTAGGCAGTTGAGACATTGCCACCTTTGCCATAGTTAGTCCCTGGTGGTAAGGACTTGGCTTCTAGAATGTCCATTTTTTCACTGTCAGGTATTTTCTCCGGCCTCTCATTTTATATCTGTAGTCGTGCTTTCTTGAGTGTGGCATCAAGAGGTTTGGTGCTGCTGAGAGAGCTCCTCTGTGACTTCAGACACTTGTGCACTGCGGTATGGCAGTACAGCTGGTGTTTCACATCTTTAGTTTTTCTCAGTTGCTGGCCACTGCCTTTCTGATGTCAGATGTAGAGATGCCAGCCAACAGGTACAGACTGTTTAGGCTGGTAGGCTTCAGACATCCTGTGATATATCAGCAGCTATCATTCAGAATGAGGTCAAGGTGCTTAGTGTGTATAGATCTCGCCCATGCAGGGCATGCATACTCAGCAGAGGAGAAGCTGGGAGCCAGAGTGGTGGTTCAGATGGTTGAGTGTCTAGCCCCCATTTCAAGTTGGTGAGCTTATGTAGAATATTGTTCCAAGTATTCACCTTTTCTTTCATCTTTATGATGTGTTCTTCGTATGAGAGGGTTTGATTGAGGGTGACTCTAAGGTACACTGGATTAGGACAGGGAGCTAGTGGGTTTCTGGACCATGTAATGTTGAGCTGGTGGTTGGTCTTCAATGGAAAGCACAACTTTGTGTTTTTCTGAGTTTGTAAGTAATTGTAGTAGTATGAGGTTAGGCCAATTTGTGCCTTCTTTAGGGATTTTTCAACATGATCAAAGTTAGTGTTTTGGGCTGTTATGCACAGGTCATTTGCAAAGATGAAATGTTTTAGTTCTAGACTGATTAGTTGGTCATTCCTATAGATGTTACATAACAGCAGTGCCAGTATGCTTTCTTGGGTAAGGCCATTAATCTGTCATCTCCATCTGCTTTGCTTCCCATCTAGTCTGACAAAAAAAAATCTGTATTTGAACAGGGTTCATATTGACTTCATAAGATGTAGATTTTTTTGTTATTTCCAGGGTCTTGTGGAGGAGTCATCAGTGGTTAACTGTATTGTAGGCAGCTGTTAGGTTGATGAACATGGTTCTGGGTAATTTGGCCTCCTTCAAAACCATCCTCAATACACTGAGTTAAACTGAACAGCTCACTTGTTGATTTTCCAGGGTGAAAGCTGCCTTGTTTGGGGATTAGGTGTTTATTCAAGTATGGGGCAAGCCTGCTCAGTAAGAGTTGTTTGTATAATCTGTATGTATGATATAGCAGAAAGAGAGATCTGAAGCTCTTTGGGTTGGATGGATCTTTCCCTGGCTTTTGAGGTGCTCCACCTACCTGAGCATGTTGCCATATCTTGGAATTTTTTGACTGGCTGTGCATGAGTTGTGTAAGCAGAGGAGCCATTCTTGAGTCTGAGGTCCAAATTGCTTGATTTGTTCAGTAAGGGCGTCATCAAGGCTGGCTGCTTTTCCAGTCTTCAGTGCATTAATAACAGCATTCAGCCCCTTCATTAAGAAGGGGTTTGTAAAACCTAGGTCTTTGAGATTCTTGCACCATTCCAGTCTAAGGGGGGAGGGAGGGATGTTTGGTTTATGGGCTTTTTTCATTGAGAAGCATCTGGTGAGTAATTTAGTTAGTGGTGACAGTATGATGTTGATTTGCCTTTTTTGGGCTGTCGCTTAGTTTATGTAGTGTTGGCCATGCTTTGATGGTTTTGACTGTGACATCAAGTTATTCTGAAAAGCCTTTCCAGTTTGTTTTTTTTAAGGTTGAAATGTTGGCAGCATGGCACTGTTATAGGTGTTACTGTGGCTTTGATCTGAATGCTAAGTGGTTGATATTGGGAATATGGGATAGGATCTAACACCATTTTATTTTTTAGCCCAGTGATGGGCTGCAGACAGTTGCTGGTGAATATAGGGTCTTGGTTGTATCCTTGTTTCCAGCAGCCATTGTTGAATGGTTTATTCATAGATGTTAGGGTCGGAAGGTCCCTAACATCTATGTTGGGGGTCAGAAGGACTGCAATAGGTCATCGAGTCCGACCCCCTGCATAGGCAGGAAAGAGTGCTGGGTCTAGATGACGCCAGCTAGATGCCTATCTAACCTCCTCTTGAAGACCCCCATGGTAGGGGGTCTCCCTTGGGAGCCCATTCCAGATCTTGGCCACTCTAACTGTGAAGAATTTCTTTCTAATGTCCAGTCTAAATCTGCTCTCTGCTAGCTTGTGGCCATTATTTCTTGTAACCCCCAGGGATGCCTTGGTGAGTAAAGCCTCACCAGTTCCCTTCTGTGCCCCCATGATGAACTTACAGGCAGCCACAAGGTCTTCTCTCAACCTTCTCTTACAGAGGCTGAAGATGTCCAGGTGCCCCAGTCTCTCCTCATAGGGCTTGGCCTGCAAGACCTTAACCATACGAATGGCCCTTCTCTGGACCCTCTTCATGTTATCCACATCCCTCTTGAAGTGTGGCATCCAAAATTGCATGCAGTATTCCAACTACCCGATAGAGGGGAAGTATCACCTCCTTGGTTCTGTTCGTCATGCATCTGCTGATGCACGATATAGTGCCATTAGCTTACCTGATGGCTTCGTCACACTGCTGACTCATGTTTGTCTTGGAGTCCACTAGGACTCCAAGATCCCTTTCCACTTCCGTGCCACCAAGCAGGTCATTTCCTAGGCAGTAGGTATGCTGGACATTTTTCCTCCCTA
>JAGPOW010003648.1:15074129-15117659 GCA_030014935.1 Caiman crocodilus | reverse complement strand
CCCATTTAGTAGGGGTCCTATTCCTCCCTGGGCCTTCCTTTTACTCCCTATGTATCTAAAAAACAATTTTTTGTTATCCTTAACTTGGGATGCCATCCTTAGCTCCATGGTAGCTTTGGCTTGTTTAACTGCCTCCCTGCAAGCATGAGCAGAGGAGGTATACTCCTCTTTGGTAATCTCTCCCTGTTTCCACTTTTTATATGCCCTCTTTTTAGCCTGTAGGCTGCTCTGCATTTCTTTGGTCAGCCAAGGAAGCCTCTTGGCCCGTTTCCCATTTTTCCCCCTCATCAGGATCGTCTCCCTCTGTGCCCAAAGGATCATTTCCTTAAGGCACAGCCATCCTTCCTGGGCTCTCACCTCTTCAAAACTCCTACTCTGCAATGCATCCTTGACTAAATGCCTGAGTTCATTGAAATTAGCTTTCCTAAAGTCTAGCACTTCCACCCTATTAGTTACCTTACCCACTCGACATCTTATGAATAATTCTATTACTAGGTGATCACTGTCCCCCAGATGACCACTGATCTGTAGGTCCCCTACCATGTCATCCCCCGTTTCCAGTACCAGGTCCGGTAAGGCATCCCCCTTAGTGGGACCATGTACCTCCTGCGTCAGATGGAGGTCCTGTACACAGGATAGGAACCTGCATGAATGGTGGGACTTTGCTGTCTGTGTCTCCCAGCAGATGTCTGGGTAGTTTAGGTCCCCCATGACTACTGCCTCCCTAGTTTTTATGATCTCTGAGAGCTGCCTCAGGAGCCCCAAATCTAGTTCCCTTTGGTGTGTGGGTCTGCAGCAGACCCCTACCACCAAATCCCTTTCTCCTTGACCTCCATGTAGCCTAACCCACAATCCTCCTACTTTCTCCTCCTCCAATTCCGTTTTGATAAGTGCCGATGTATACCGCTCATTGACATAGAGCGCAACCCCCTTCCCTCTTTTCCCCACTCTATCCTTTCTGTACAGCTTATAACTCTCAATGTGTACCACCCAGTCATGGGAAGGATCCCACTAGGTTTCTGTTAGTCCTACTAAATCATAGGTGTTTTCTGCAAGCAGGAGTGCTAGTTTATCCTGCTTGCTCCCCATGCTCCTAGCATTATTGTATAGGCACTTGAGCCCTATGAGCCCTGCCAAAGACTGGCACCTTTGTTGTCCCCCGGTTCTGATGCCCAAAGGGCACCTTATTGCTTACCTGTGGTGTACTGCTGGCCGCCCCGTGGCTTGCACGTTCCCAGTGTTTTCCTTCAGGCTGGGCTGTCCTTGTGGGTGCCACATGGTTTGGTGGTCCACAGCTTCCCCCACTCTCATCTTCCCTCCCCACAACGAGCCTAGTTTAAAGCCTGCCGGAGGAGATCCTCCAACTCAGAGAATAACACGCTTACTTTTGGGGGAAAGGTGAAGCCCATCCCACTTGAGCATGTCTCTTGTCGTGATGTTCGGGTCATTGTCAACGAAGCCGAAGCCTGCCTCAAGACATCATTGCTGAAGCCACCAGTTGGTCTCTCTAATGCAGTTCTCATGTCGTCTTCCACGTCCACTCACTGGTAGGACAGGAGAGAATACCCTCTGTGCACCTATCTCTCTCAGCATGCCGCCCAGAGCATGGTAGTCCATCATCTGGTGATCGGGGCTTCTCCTGGTTGCATCATTAGTACCCACATGGACTAGGACCATGGGGTAGTAGTCGGTGGGCTCAGTCACGGCCTGGATCATTCCCGTCATGTCCCAAATGTTTGCTCTGGGCAGGCAGTAAACCTCTCATTTTGAGGGGTCCTGGCGACAAATGGGTCCCTCCCGTACCTCTCAGGATGGAGCTGCCTATGATGATCACTCAATGCCACCTCCTCTGGGTCTGCTTGGTTCCCTTGACCTGTTCAGAGCATGGAGAATGTGGCGTTGCTTCCTGCTCAGAAGTTTCCTTCTGTCTTTCCATCACCTGCAGCATCACTAGGGCATCATAACTGTTTTCCACTTGGATTGGAGGAACTGGTACTGGTTTGCTGAGACCAGCCCTGATCCTGGATGTGAGGATGTGCAGGACACGTGTGTCTGGATCCTCTCCTCCCTGCTGCTAGTTTCTGTCAATAAAGACTGACAGCAATCTGTAAATTGATAAACTATGATTCCTGGGTCACAGTACAAGACTCTGCGCTATACACCCAGAGCAAAACTTGAGGTACTTTGTTCCACTGGGGTTCAAACCCAGGACTTTCTGCATGTGAAGCAGATGTGATAACCACTACACCACAGAACCACCACAGCAAGGAATGAAAGATCACTTGCACACACCCAGACTTGAACTTCTAGCCTTTTTTTGTTCCCAGTTCACAACTCAGGCCCTTCAGCTACAGAAGAAGGTGTCAAAATTAGTGAACGCTGTAAAGTGGTGTGCCACTATGGCAGGTAAAGAAAAAAACCAATATAACATGGCCTTACTAAAAATAGAACATAAACAGCAAAGCTTCGCTGCGGAAGCCAAGACCTGTGATCACCAATCAACACCCGACCAGGGAAAAAACCCGCGAAAGCTTTTCTCGCGAGCACAAAAGAACTCCTCGCATTAATCCCTAGTATAAAAGAAAGCTCCTGCCCTGAAGGGAGGGAGTGACTCTGGGACCTTGCCACTAGTCGGACGTGAACTTGATCACCTCGCATGTCCCATACCCGTAAACCCTGATATTTGTAAACCCGCTAACGAAAACCCGCGGCTGAAGCATCCTTTCGCCCCCTTTTGCTTAAACTTCTGCTTGAGCCCTGCTTTGGTCCTGCGACCCATCGCAGCTTGTAGACCCGACCCGCCGGTAAAGCATTCACCCCTCCTGCCTTGTTCCTGCGACCTGTCGCAGCTTGTAGAGACAGCGCGGACCCGACCCGCCAGTAAAGCATCCTTCCACCCTCCTGCTGCTTAAACTCTTGCTTTGTTCCCGTGGCCGGCAACTTCATAAGACAGCAGCTTGTAAAGACATTGTGGCTGCGACCTGCCAGTAAAACATCCATCCGCCCCCTGCCGCTTAAACTTCTGCTTAAACTCCTGCTTTGTTCCCACGGCCGGCAACTTCACAAGACAGCAACTTGTAGAGGAGCATGGTCACAACTCGCCGCTAGAGTTTTCACCTCTCCTTGCTTAAACTACTACTTCTTCGCTCGGCCAGCCCTTTGCTGGTTGAGTGTCTGTGAGTATATAACAAATAAAACGCCTTAAAATTAATTACCTATCTCATTCTTGAGTCCCCAAGCATCCGAACCCAGTAATACCCCTTGCTGACAGAAGGATCTTGGGTCTTTAGTACCAAGCAGATTGGCTTCTACCATTCAAGAAAGATTTGCCTTTTCTCTTGACTTCCAAATTATCGCGCCTATTGTGAGAAGGGGATGAAGCTATACGTGGTCTTTTCTACTCACTTTGCATTCTATCCTTTTCTAGTATCCCCTAAATTTGCTAGGTAGTCTATGGAGAAAAGGAATCTCACATCCAAGATAACTATCCCCTTTGCCTGTCGGCAGTTGACATTGCTCTATTAATTCAGAAAACACAGGAGTTTCAAATACTCCCCAGACAAGTAGCAAAAACTCATTTTAATCATTGTACAAATAACATTCCTTTTCACTCTCTAATGCAGACAGGGCAGAATTTCATTAACAGTTTGAATGACTGAATAATTCTTACTTCATATTAATGAAGTTATAGCCCTTGTTAGATTACATGGAATAGACTTGCAGCACTTGGGTTTAATTGACCATGCTTTTTCCATTGTGGGGTCAAACCATTAGTTAGGATCCTATCAAATCTGTGATGAAAGATTAACAGGAGCAAGACTATGTTCTTTTTAGCTAGTGAGTGTGGCTACATGTGTATTTATTGCACACTTAAACTTAATGTGCCTTTGCTTAAAGTGCATTAGGCAATTTAGGCATGCTTCTACATGTGAACACGGTAATAAGCATTAAGGTGCATTAAATTTAGACGTGAATAGCTAAGTCACATTAGCACGTGTGCAGGTGTGCTAATGCACATTAATGTGGTGCCTATCTGTTGACACACACTGCATTAATGTGCATTAATGTGTCTATATGTGCGGTAATGTGATTTGCTATTTGTGCCTAAATTTGATACCTGCTTTTTGCAGGTATCAAGTTTAGGCTCACATAGTCTTAAATTGCCATTTTTAAAGTACATTAAGGGTGCTCATGTGTAGACACATTCCCTTAATGTGCCTTTAAAATGGTGAATTTTGGCTAAGCCCACTTAAAGGGGGTACATGTAGATGTGCCCAACGTTGACTCTTTGTGATCCTGGAAGAAGGTCAGATGATTTGGTTTCTTCTTCCTGCTTTTCACACTTGTACACAGAAGAAAGAAATGAGATACAAAATAGTCCTTTTCCAACTCCTTCTATGACTGATACTCATAATTTTTTCACAGGTCAACTCAATTGTTGGCTAAGGCCAGAGCTGAGTTGAGCAGGGTGCGGGGCACAGGGCAAATCAGCCCATGCAGGGCCCTGCCCCCACTCTGATCCCACATGCCCTGGAACCAAAGAAGCTGCAGCTGCTATCAGTGGTGGTGGTGGCAGCAGTGGCGGCAGCAGCGGCAAGGGGAGGGTGCTGAGCGGTCAGACACAAAGGTGGTAGCGGCAGTGCGAAGTTGTTGTAGCCACTCTACCTAGCTCTGTGGGGCCCGGGGCAGTTTTTCCTATTCAGCACCCCCAGGGGCAGCCTTGGCTAGTGCCACCAAGAAATTATAGATGGGATCAGTAACAATGATTTTCTTTTGGTATGCTGATGAAAGTTGTTACTTAAGTAGGAAAGCTACCTGAAACAGTCTGCCATTTCTGGGTGTTTTATTCTCCCATGATATACTAAGGTTAGGACAGCAGTAGCAAAGAAACCAGAGATGCAGCCTTGAAGATGAAATCTCCCTCATTAAGTATATTTAATTGTAAAGCTTGTTGTTTAGAAAATGTAGTAAGTCTCTCTAGCTGCAGAGGAGACAAGAAGGCAAACAGTCTAATAAGACATGAACTCTGAAATAGGAAGCAAAGGCCATAAAGTCAAGAGTACCTCATTAATTCCCAGATTGGGCTGCATCTGAACTATGGTTGAAGATCAATCCATGAAATGGTAGACCATTAGCTACTATTATGGAGCTTTTTATCAAATAACATGAATATGGTGGAGTCTAAGGTTGTGGACATGTACATTTGGAGCCCTTTCAGAAGGGCAGCCACTGGTGTGTCCTAATCATTATATCTGAAAAAAATCAAGAATCATTTAAACCAACATTAACACTGGACAAAGCAGTGTTAATGTTGGAGTAGTTTTGCTACATTTGAATCTTTCTTGGCTTGTACTAATTTAAACACAGCCTTTTCTAAACATTCCCCTTTAGAAAGGGTTCCAAGTAGTATGTAGGGCCATGCCCCCAAAAAGTGTTCGGGGTCGCATTCAGGATGTGCTTAAATAGATTACATTGTTAGTCAAAATTTACAGAAAAAAAATTGCAAATAGTGTGTTTCAGTGGTTCTCAAACTCTGCTATACCAGGGTTTTGCTTCTCCTTGGATGCATGACAAGGTACGGTTGGCCTTTCTGACCACTTCCGCACACTGTTGGCCCATGTTCATTTTGGCATCAATAACGACTCCAAGATCCTTTTCCACTTTTGCACTGATGAGAAGGGAGTTCCCCAGCCTGTAGGTACGCTGCTGGTTCTTCCTCTCCAGGTGCAGCACCTTGCACTTGTCAGTGTTGAAACGCATCCTATTCTCATCCGCCCACCCCTGTAACCTGTCTGGGTCTGATTGCAGCCTATTCCTCCCTTCTAGCATGCCCAGGTGGTTAAACAATTTCTTGTTTTGTGAGCCCCTTAATTAACTTTTCAATAGTTAAGGTACATTTTAGTTACTAGTACATTTATAGTTACCACTGTCTTATTATTTATAACTACAAATAAGCTCTCAAGTGCAGGAATAAAAACCTGCATCATACTTATAGGCTCAGCAGTACTACACTCTCTAGCACCATGACCAAAAGAAACTTGGGGGTCATGATGGACTGCAAGATGAACATGAGCCACCAATGTGACGCTGCAGTTGGCAAACAAACAAATCTTTGGCTTGCATCTACCGATGCATCTCAAGCAAGACCCAGGATGTCATCCTCCTGCTGTACTCGGCCTTGGTGAGGCTGCAGCTGGAGTACTGCATCCAATTCTGGGGTCCATAATTTAGGAAGGACGTGGGGAAACTTGAAAGAGTCCAGAGGAGAGCCGTGTGCATGATCAGAGGGCAAGTGAACAGGCCTTATGATGAAAGGCTGCGAGCTATGGGTCTCTTCATCCTGGAGGCACCCCTGCAGGCTCAGCGTGACTTGGTGGCAGCCTATAAGTATATAAGGGGTGTGCATTAGGATTTGGGGGAATGCCTGTTCACCAGAGCACCCTAAGGAATGACGAGGTCCGATGGTCACAAACTCCTGCAAGACCATTTTAGGTTGGACATAAGGAAAAACTTCTTTACTCCAAGCCCCCAAGGCCTCAAAAAGACTCCCCTCAGAGGTGGTGCAATACTTTTAAGAAACATTTGGGTGCTTATCTTGCTGGGAACCTTTGACCCTAGCTGACTTCCAAGGACCTGATGATCTTACGAGATCCTTTCCAGCTTTAATGTCTATGAGATCTATGAAATATTAAAGCATCACTGTCTACATGTGTGCCCATATTAGGGCACAGTAAATTAACTCTATCATAGGATAGTACTGTCTGGAACAGTTAAGGTTCTAGCTGTCCTGTCTACCCCACATCGGCATTGCTTATTTACTTTGTGAATCAGCAGAAATGGACTTATTCTATAACTGAAGGGATGCCTTCCCTAAATTAAAGCATTAGGCCATGCTATTTTCATTGTTGTTCTTTGTGTGTTTATACCATTTCTTGCCTGGAATAATTCATTTAAAATATCATCTACTCTTTTTTTTCTCCAATGAGATTATTAGGATTGCTGTAGATAGCCAGCTTGCAGTTGGGCTGTGGCTGTTATGTTCCTCCCACCATGCTAATGATGGTTCATCTTTATTAACTAACCATCTGGTTCCATTACAAGGACTTGCATTTCGTGAAGTGCTGTACTTTCAGGGAGAGCTTTATGTTTTGCAGGACAATGGTAAAAAACCAAAGTGAGTAGAATAAGCAGAATCAGTCTACCAGTGAGTGCTTACCTGGATTATTTTCTCCCACAGTGGTTTTACTCTACCGGGTTTAAAGGCTTTAAAGGAGTTGCTCTTTATTTTATACTAGCATGAGTGAGATGACAGTTAGAGCCTTGGGAAAGTTTTAAAACAGGCAGTTCCTCATTGTTACAGGAAATTTTCTAGAAATATATTTGTGTTTGCTAGCAATCTTCCACTGTCTTGCAAGCTTTCAACTTAATGTGATTCTAAGAATATAACTCATATTTTCTGACTTAAAGCATCGCAAGCTTTTAAAATGAGATTCCAGTGAGGGTCAGAGGGATCGTTCAAAACACCTTTTCTTCTCAGCATGCTGTCTTGGGTAAGTACTACTTCTCTCAAAACGGAGTGAGAGATGGTCTGGTTTGGTTTCCCCCCTCTTAGCCCCTAAAATCATTGCATGTATATCAGCTGGGTTTTAAAGTAATGAATTCTTGCCTAGATTCTCTCACAACTCAAACTTAATTCATTGTCAGATAAAGTTTAAGACAAAATCTTATATGTATTTAAAAGGTGAAGCTATGGCCACTAGAGCTGCATACTGCAATGAGGGAATAACTCGGGGACAGGGTTATTAAAAATGTTGGTACAGCAGGGGCCATTGGTACCATCATCCAATGACTTGAATGAGGTCCTGTCAGTATATTTAAACATGCTGTTTCTCAAATAGTCCAAGTACATATCAACACAATTTCTATTCACTATGCCCTTGATTCAGAAAAGCATAATGCATCATTTGTGAGTTTTCTGTAAAGTTCACATGGAAAAAATAAGTAATTGGAGTTTTCTGAATAGGGCACACTATTTGGCTGTTGTTTTCTTCTGTGCACAGCTGGTGATGCCTCCCTCCTTTACTGACCCAGGGAAAAAATAAAAAGACATTAAAAGGGTAAAGTTGGGGGTTAAGAGGAAGGGAGATGGGAAAAAATAAAATGTTCCTGCTTCAAATATATAGACGATCTGAAATGACAGAAGGGTGGGATCTCTGCTTATTGTAAATCAGAAAAAAACCTCAGGGGTGTAGATGTGTGGAGCAACTCTGAGCTCCTTCTTGTCATCCTTCATGTATAGATAATAGAAGTTTTTCTAAGTCTTGTTAAAATAGAGTATGTTTTTAAAATAGTGTTGTTTGAGCCAGTTTGATTAGCTAGCTGTCCTCTGGCAGAGGTCCTTCAGCCTGAGGCAGGTCCTCTGGTTGGTCCTTACCTACTTCAGAGGAACTTCAAGGCTTAAAGGTAGATGGCAGTGGCCTTAAGGGTGTGTGCCTTTTATTTACTAGTCAAGGGGTGCATCTTTATGTGCAATTTATGTGACTGAGTATACTCCAGCTCAATCTGAGCCAGAATAAACTAATCCTGATGTCACCATCTATGTGTGTGTTTACGCACAGTAATTTAGTGTGCTGCCAGATATCACTTGTATCTGACAGGGCTATCTGGCAGCAGAGTAAACTAGTTTACTGTACCCTAATTGCTGTGCATGCATAGATGGTAACGATTTACTATGCAGCAAATTAGTCTGCTTGCAGTAAGGTGTCTTGTGTAGACATACCCAAGAATTGCCAGAGTGCAGCATACACTACTCCCAAGAGTGCCTGTGTCAGGGGCTGCAGGGGTAAGAGAGGATAAAATTTGTCTACATGGCTGTGTACCAGATGTATGATGCTAAGCAGGGATCCCCAGCTAGTGAGCTTTGACTGTTCTTTGCCCCTCCCTGAATTACTAGAATGGAATAATAGGTGCCTAGGATCTGGTGTCATATGTAGAATTTGGTAAAAACCATGAGATTTGAAAGAAACAGCTGCTCTTCAGAAATTGTCACATGGAGCCAGTATCTCCTACCAAGTTTTTCACTAGGGTCACCAACCCTCCTGGACTGGCCAGGAGTCTACTGGAATAGGCATTAATCTCCTGGTGCCTATTGAAAGCAATCCAGGAGATCGATATTGTGAATGGGTTGAATGGTAAAATTAATGACATTACCTCATGATGGAAAAAAAATCTCCTAGAATAGCTTCAATCAGAGTTGGCAACTCTATTCTTCACTTTTGCATATTACATTTCACCAAGTAATAGAACATTATCAATTTAACACATCAGAGAATTTGTTTGCAGGTGTCCATTTGAGTCCAGGTTCCTATTTAAAGAGACTACTAACACTTTATTTGAAAAGTAATGGGTTTAGATGTAAATAACACAAAAAGCAGTGGCAGCAACTGACAACATACTCCTTAGCCCACCTTTTTTTTTTTTTTTTTGGTAGGGGAGGAGAAAAGACGGAGAAAAAAGCTTGGAACGAATGCAGCAATTGTACTCTGTTTCTATGCTATGTCTTTTCCTGTGCCTGTGTTATTTTTTTAGATTGTAAGTTCTTTAGGGCAGAGGCTGTGTCATACTCTGGGTTTGCCTAGACCCTAGTACAAAGGGCCCCTGATCTCACTTGGCACTGAGGCACTACAATAATAAATAATAATACAGTTCAAAAAGACTTTTAAAGGGCAGCAGTAAATGCTTTGGATCAGAAAGCAAATACTTCATAGATGAAGATGCCTTTTCTCTGGCTCAAATAATCACTGTCCTAAACATGTCAATTGGGTATTGAAGTATCTTGAGTAAATGCCAACCAGTTAGGATGAATAATATTTGAACTATGGATTTATTGTGAACCATTCAAGTTTTCTGCTGAAACAAATCAATGAGAGGAGTATAGAGTGGGAACTTTCATCTTCAGCAAGTTCCTTGGGAGACGCAGTTTGCAGGAGTGACATCCAGAGAAGATGTTGACAGGAATGGGGAGAAACTGCAAGAGGAGGAGTTTCTGCTCTTTTGCTTAGGGTATGTCAATAAAGTACAATGACTTGCCACGATACAAAGATATCTGACCAAGGTCTGAGTGAGCTAGTTGTGAACCAACAGGAGTTTAGCCTGTGGCACTGCTGGACTGATAGACCTTGTTTCTTTGTAGAATTAATTAGCCTCAGGGTATCACTGCACTAGTATGGGAATACTGCTTCTGTTACCCATACTAATCTGTTCAGAGCTCGTGCAGTTATCTCCACATAGTGCTTAACATGTCATTTAGAAACTCCCCTTGGTGTCTTGCCTGCAGAAGGATGACTGGGCTCAACAGCTGGACGTTCTTGGTAAAGCTAATACAGCAGTTTCAGCTACACTTGGATGAAAGTTGCTTTATCAGCTGAGCTTTGCTCAGGTTGCTACATCTGCTACTTACAAAATTTGTAATGAAGAAAGTTTAATGATGCCAGGCAGAGACATAACAGGCAGGGTTTGCACCCTGGGCAAACCTTGTGGGAGAGTGGGGGAGCCGGGAGGGGCTGCTGAGCTCTCGGGGGTGGGAATTCTGAGAATGGGAGAGGGGGTGGGGGCACAGGAGTGGGTCTGCCCTGGATATTGCTCCTACCGCAACATTGTGGCATCAGTGCACACTGCTGCTGCAAGAGAGAAATGGTTTGAGGTTTCTCTTGCAAAGTCGTGTACTCTGTGGAGGGCGAGCGTGCAATTCTGGTGCCTCTTCTAAATTGACACCCAGAACTAGTGCCCTACTGGCTTACCTGAAATTACACTATGGTTGCCTCATGTTAGGCCCAGTTTACTTTCAAAAAAATAATCTCATATTAATAATGACCCATTTTTTTCTTAATTTTACAGCTATTTAAAATACAATCTTTTGTGCATCTGTGAGGCACTTGCCTCAGAGAGATCATGCAGGGAAGAACAGGGAAACTATTTCTTATTTTCAGCAGCTAACTACACTTAACACTAAAGCAGAAGAGCAAAGAGTAACACAAAGTAATGCAGTTCAGGCAGTGCCCTCTGCTGATGGGGTCCAGAACATATATACAGCCATTCAATACAGCCCTCATCTACTGTAGTAATGACTATCATTCCAAGAGTGATTATGACTAAAAAAGGTGAAAAGTAATAATTCTGTCATCTTCAGGTACTATTTATATTCTTCTCATAGATAGATGAAGTATTATTGATTAGATTGGGGGTTGGCAACCTATTGCCCGTCACCTGGATCCAACTCATGGAGTAATTTTTATCTGGGTTGCAAAGCCTAGCTAAGTGGCAATTGGACAGTGGAGGGCTTTTGCAGCTAGGGGACTTGTATGCACAGCAGCAGCTGGGAGAGGGGTGGTGGCAACCGCCAGGTCAGAAACTCTGTTCTTCCTTGGAGGGAGTGGCAGTATTTAGACCTGTCACTCCCCTGGATAAGATAAGAAAGTACTGACTCCTCTGAG
Organism: Caiman crocodilus; assembly: GCA_030014935.1. Lineage (NCBI taxonomy): Eukaryota > Metazoa > Chordata > Crocodylia > Alligatoridae > Caiman > Caiman crocodilus. The sequence goes on along the minus strand of JAGPOW010003648.1, from coordinate 15,106,167 downwards.
GTACATTTTGCTAGCAGTTTTTAAGCAAACATCCTTTAATAACATTGGCTTTTTTAAAAGTAGACACCAGGAGGAATGATCACTGAGGCCATGGACATTTATTTGTAGTACTACAGGTGTCTCAGGACTTTGTAGCTCTACAAACGATATTATGACAGGCCTAGGTATATTCACAGCTCCCTGGTTGGATTGCCACAGAGTTGCTACTAAAGCAAGCTCTTCAGCCAGGGGGAGAGGTCCTTTGCTTTCCCACTACCAATTTTTCAGTGATGCCAACCACAGGCAGTTTACCCTCTCTTCTGCCAGATAAGGGGGATCACTATTCAGGCTCTCCTGTGGTGGCTGGTGAGCTATCAAATAGTGAACTGCTGTCCCTGAGGATAACAACTTGATGGGTTACCACCACCTGTGGCAAGAAGAGCTGCTGCTACTTCAGTGACCAAGGAAGCCGCAAACTGTCTAAAAACTTTCTGTGGCAGTAGCATGCTAAGATCAGGGCAGCAAGCAGAGCTGCAGCCCCTGATTCTGGCTGGAGTGATGTGGGTGGCAGGTGTGGGGAAAGGAGAGCAGACTGGTGTGGGATGCTGCAGATCTGTGAAAACCTGTACTCCTTCATGTAACTGTAGAGATGTGATCAGTGACACTATAAAAAGCAGCACTGCAGAAAGTTCCTTTTTCAAACAGGAATCATTTAATAGTGTGTCTGTTATTTTTATAGCACTTGCACCACATCTGTAGTGCTATAGGGGGCTGCATGTCCATCCTTGTAACTTCTGTAGTGCCACAAAGCTGTTTCCAGTGCTAAAAATGCACATTTGTCCACAACCTGACACTACAGTGATGAGGTTAAGCAACATTTTTTATTTTATTTTTCCTATTCCAGGGTTGATTGCCAGCTTCAAAAGAGGAAAATAATGTGGATGTTGGAGATGGGTAGAAGCCTAGCCAAGCATTTTTCTAGATTGATGTCCAGTTGTTTTTTTTTTAATAGACTCTAGACTTTCCATTCAATATGAACTGAACAAAAAAGAAGTTTGCTCTCTGGCTAGGCAAAACTAGAAAATATATAGTCCAGGATCTAAAGGCAGGGATGGGGAGCACTCAGTGCAGGCATGTGTATGCAGAGGTGGCTTTAAATTGCCTTTGTACTCCTTTTGCTGACTGCCAATGGACCAAAGGGGAGAAGGAGCCATTGTGGTGGTTCTCCACCACCAGGTGAATCTTCTGTGAGGGGTGAATCCACCAGGTAATCCTAGGTGCAGGCTGACTCCATGTGATTTCATTCAATGATTAGATCCACTAGGTAAAAGAATGGGAAGACTCTTTGTATTAGGTGGCAAGAGTCACATAATGCATTATTAGAGGGATGAAACTTTATTTTCACCCATATTATGACAAATGTGTACAAGGATGACTTGCAGTAAGAGGCGTGCTTGAATCTTGGGTTGTATCATATTTGCATTCTACTAGCTGAAACATTAGTCTGCCCATCCTACAGGAATCAGTGAAATTGTTAAATAATATGTGTCCTTTTCCTCCTCCTCAGAGGAACTAGTCACTCTTTCCATAAGTAACATGTACACCCCCTCAGACCTGTCGCCGTCACCATTAGGCAGGTTGTAAGATGAGTGCAAGAGAAGAGATAAAGCAGCTATTTATTTGAGAGGTAATAGTTCAGCTACACTTCTTTAACATTATAAATTTTAAGTTTTAAAATAATTAATTTAATGGCAATTAGTTTGTAAAGGGCTTTGATGCCATAAAGCATTATGAAAATGGCAAGTCCTGATTACACAAGCAAAAAAAGAGAAATATTTTAATTACAGTACTTTAAAAGTGACGAATGCAGGAGGATCTTCTTCCTGCATTGGCCACTTTTAAAGTGCTATAATACAACATTAAAAATTAGGAAGAGTATTTAATTTGTTGTTTGTCAGAGCGGTCTGCGATTAGGAGGAATTATATTTTAAATTTTATAAGCATGTATAAAATCAAGATGCAATGAAAAATAGCAATCACTTTTCAGAATGATTTAAAAATAATATGCAATGCATGTGGAGGAGTTGGCTGTTACTCACTTTGCAAGTGTCAGCTTCGGTATAATTTAGAGCAGTCTCTAGGGTGCGCTAAAGTATGATAACCCTTGTGGATCATCTTGTTAGCTGAAGATTATTGGTACATAATAGTGCTGTACCTATTGCTTCTTGTTATCTTTAGGCTCTGTGCATTGGGCACTACAAGAAAGGTGATATGACAGACTCATGCCATAGGGTGGTGGTTCTATATGCCAGTTGAATATTTAGCTCATGTGGTCTGTCAGTTTTCTGACCAGAAGCAGCTGACCCTTCTCTGACTTTCAGTCCTGAGGGCTAATCAAATTACAGGGGCATTCAGCACCACTAAGAAATAATCTCATTATGCAAAATAGTTCAAAGGCCTTTTTATGTTTGTGAGAAGCATGGATCTTTCAACAAACACAAAACTCCAATAATTTTGGAATTTACAACAAAAGTTTTTCAGCATGATTTAGATGATAGACATTATCTTCAGTGTCTTGAAACTATTTTAATTTTTGGTCACAGGCTTTTTAATATTTTGATGTACAAGGTTGTGTGTGAAATTTTCATACTCTTCAATCCTTTTCTTTTCCCAATAGATTTGCTCTCCTACAGCAACTGTCCATCACACCTGAATCAGGTTTAATGCTGATGCTTTGGGAAACCAGAAATTTGTGAGATTTGCATTTAGTTTTGAGCTGTGCTTTGGAAAACACTATTGTGATTTTTCATGACCTTTCTGAAAGTGGTATCCCATGCCTCTTAAACACAGAGTTCACTTGAAGGCATTTACAACAGATTTTCTTTTCAGCCCTTCACACTTCAATTTTGGCCATGTTCCAGAATGCAGAAACTTGATTTGTAATCACCTTATTTACAAGCTATTTTTTTCCCTTCTGTTTGCTTAACTTGACAGCTTGTAGACTGTGAGGCGCCACTTGGACTTTTTAGAAAAATGTTTTATTTTAGTTTCTTTTGTTGAATAGACATACATTCATCCTTTGGATCAACTCTCCTTTGCCCATTTGGGAAGTTTAAGATGATCTGAATTCTTTACAGTTCTATGGAGGTGATGGATCCAAATTTCTGCTGGTGAAAATGAATGTACATCCATTGAGCTGTACACAGTTCATCAGTTGTTGATTTACCCCCCCACCCACCCCCATAAATGCATATCTTTGAGAGTGATTTTCAAATTGATTTGACTAAACCAAGAACTGGCTTAAACTTATAGCAGATTTGAAGCTTTATCAGTAAATTGGCCAAGTGTGGTAAAGGTTTTGAAAAAAATGTTCCCAAGTTTTTCTGCCTTTTCTGGGTTGTGAGAGCTTATGTTGATCTTCTGAGCTGCAAATTCAGCTACTGACACTTGGTTAATATTAGGACACCAAATAAAATGTGGGCACATTAATGCATGTAGCCCAGCACAAAAGGAATAATTTATGGGAGTGCTCATAAGCTGCTTTTACAAGTGTGTCTGTTGCCATTACTTCCTTTACCTTCCCTCTCACCATTACTTGTTCCATTACCCATTTCCTGAAGCAGAAGACACTATCTTTTCATGAGGGAAATATCCAGTGGACCTGCTATTGATTCTTTTATTTCATTGAGGTGAGAGGGTGGCAATAAAGTAGACGTGGTCGTCTCTGGGGGAGCTCTCAGCTCTCTCATCACCTGTTGTCCATGAGCCCCACAAAATTGGGTTGGGAAAGGACCTAATTTTATGTTGGGAGCTATTCCAACTTCTGGAGCAGCCCAGAACATGGAAGGTGCAAATATGGCTATAAGTCATCCCTGCTCCTCACCATGGTCTAGGATTGGCCAAGTAGCTGGAGCAATCTAGCATATCTTTTCTGGTATTTTTTTTCTATAACTGATTTATGAGATGCCCACTGTAGGTGGTATGTATATAAGGCCTTGCCAAGAGTAGTCCCAGAAAGGGCAAGTAAGGACACTGTAGAATGGAGCTGAGAGGATCTATTTCAAGGGCATCTCTGCCATTTTTCCATTTTCTGTTTGCACTAATACTGCAACATGAGGTCAGCTAGACCAGTCACTGCTATTTTCAATATTTGTTTATGGCTGGCATTGATGGTTCATTCATTAGCATCTTTCAGGGCTAGACATGAAGCATTTTCCAAACATTTCAGGCATCTTAGCTAATGATAGCAATGTCTTAATTCATTGTTTTGATAAACCTTAAAGATATGTTTAAAGAAAAGGAAAACAGAACTACTTTTACAGTTACTACTTTTAAGATTTGGTATCCTAGACTTAGAACACGATGCATTTGTATATTGTTTGCCTCTTCCAGACTGGACACCTGATCCATAGAGAATATGAGTTTATTAAACTTAAAGATTTAACTGGAAGGTCTTGGCATTTAATCTCAAACTATATCAACTCACACTTTTTACCTTTGCTAGGGACAGACATTACACACAAACCAGTTTAAGTGATCAGAAACTGGTTTAAACCTGTAACAGAACATAAATTCAACACACATAAACCAGTTTCAAAATGGCCGAAACAGGTTTGATATAAACCTTGTTGAATGTAGTATCAGACTTAACTGATTGAGCTCAAACTGACTTATGCAATGTCTGTCCCAGACCCCTTCCTGGTTTAATTTAAACCAGAGTCCCCCAGCATCCTGGCACACTCTCTGGGCTGGACTGTCTGCTTCAGTGGAGTGGGGCTGGCCCCACCCCTCTGCAACCCCAGCTGCAGCAAGGACAGGAAGGGGCAGGGACCTGGCCAGATATTGATCCCAGGAGTGGGGCAGGGAAGAGGTTTATAGCCTCTGTCCCACCTGGGCTGACCTCCATGTCTTTGCTGGCTGTTCCAGCAGTGGGAGCGTGGCCAGCCTGGCGGTAGCTCAAAGTGAACTGTCCAAGGAGTAGGTTTAATTTGCCCCTCCCTGTCCTACCACACAGACCTGGGCTGGGGTCTCCTGAGGTCTTCCCTCTCACTGCCACAGCAGCGGGGATGGGGGACACTGGCTGGCATGGACCCTGTGGCAGAGGAGGAACAGAGGGGAACTATTCGCCTCTGTATTCCCAATGCCCCTGGGGTACTGCCATGTGGTCTTCCTGCCCCAACCACCACCGACCCTGCTTACTCTGTGTGTGGGGCAAGCAATGGGATAAGCCCCCTCCTGCCCCCTTTGCCAGACACCGGAGGGAGGGGGGAATAACCCTGCTCCCTGCCCCTCACCCAAGGGGTCCTGCCAGCCAGGTTCTGGCCAGGCCTCTGACCGTGCTGCTGGAGCAGTGAGGGGCCAGGGCTCTGATGGGCACTGCAGACCCTGTCCTGGTGTCTGGGGAGTGCAAGCCTCTTCCTGACAAGGGGACATGAATGGAAGTCAGAGCTTCTGTGGGCTGTGTGGGACAGGTGGTGGCACCATGGCTCGGATGGGGCCATCACTGTGACAGCCTTCCTTGCCCTGCCCCCGGTCCCGCCCTCAGTGTGGCCCCCTGCCGGAAAGAGGGTCACGCTCTGGGACAGTCACAGAGGTTGCATCCCCCAACATGGTTGCTTCCCCCTTACCACTCTGGGGGCAGGGGTGGGGCCAGAGCACGGCTGGCCTGGCTCCATAGGTGGGGTAAGGAGGGGGGTTATTTCTTCCCTCCATCTGGTGGAAGGGGCTTATCCTACTGCTCGCTCCTTGTGAGCAGGAATGGTGATTGGAGTGGCCAGACCCTGCTGTAGTCCCCTGGGGGCAGAGGGGAATAACCTCCCTCCCTGCTCTCTGACTAAGGGGCTGTGCCAGTTGGGCTCTTGCCCCAACCCTGCCCCAATGTGGTGAGAGGGGAGTGACTGTGATGAGGAATGCAGCCTCTGTCATAGTGTCTTGGCTCGCATGGTAGGAGGGCCATGCTGTGGACAGGGGCAGAGAAATCTGCCAGATGTGAGTGTCAGCAGCAGCACTAGGGGTGTTTGGGGGGTGCTGGCCCTCTCTGAGCCCCAGTATTGCTGCCCACCCTGTGTTGTTTTCAGCAGCTCTGACCCCTGCTTGTGGCCCCCCTCCTGGGAAGAGGCTTACACTTCCCGGACAGCAGAACAGGGCCTGCAGCTTTTGTCAGGGCCATACCCCTCACTGCTCTAGCAGCAGTCGGGGGCCCAGCTAGAGCCTGGCTGGCAGGGCCCCTTAGGTGAGGGGGCAGGGAAGGGGGTTATTCCCCCCTCCCTCCAGCATCTGGAAGAGGGGTCAAGAAGGGGATTCTCCTCCCACTTGCTGCAGGCACAGAGTGAGTGGGGATGGCAGTGGTTGGAGCAGGCAGACCCCAATGCAGTGGCCCGGTGCAGTGGGATTAGTGGGGGGAATAACCCCTCACCTCTCTGCCTCCTCTGCCTTAGAGGCCATGCCAGTCAGTGTCCTCCAGCCCCCCTGCTGCAGCAATGAGGGGAGAGTGGCTGGTGGACCCTGGCTGGGATGGATGGGACAGGGAGGGAGAAATTAAACCTTCTCCTTGCCTAGTTCACTTAGAGCTACTGCTAGGGCTGGCCATCCCCCCCAGCACAGCTTTTCTGAAGTTGAGGGCTGCTCTAGCACCCCCTGACTCCTGGCCTGAGTCACTGTAGGCATGTACCTGCATTTCCTCTGTCTGGAGTGCATGTCTGTACATTTGTAAACTGATTCAATCTATTCAGGTTAGACTAACCTGCAAAGATTGAATCAATTCAGGCTCTGGCTTTTTGAATGTCTGTCTCTAGCCTGAGGGTCCCTAGATCTGTTCCTGGTATATTGGCAAAGGTGGCAGCTGTCATGAGTGCATGCTAAAGAAACATACTCAAATAAGTCTGTATTTCTATAGTTTAAATAGAACTGTGTTTGAAGGCTGACTTCTTCACTCCATTTAGGACAGAGTGCTTTGCTGCTGTCTTCCGTGCTAGTTTGCTGTTTTCCATCAAATAACTCCTCTTAATGACAGCTTTTGCTATTTATAGTATGACCACATGGAAAAAAACTATCGGAAGTATTAAAAGTTTTTATCTTCTTTATGGATTGGGCTCTAGAGGATGAAATTACTTGAGTAGATCTGGGATTTCTTTGAGAAGATGTTGGTGGTGATTAGAGCTGGTCTATTTCTGGTCACAAACAGATCACAAATGGGTGTTGCCTTTCATAAATTCGTTTAATATTTGTAATTGATCGACAAGCAGTTCATATGCATAAATGCCTGCTTATGAATTGTTCACGACTATTGTTTCCTGTTTTGTTTTCATGGTATTTGATTAGTTGCCTGACTGTTTCTGCGCTCCACATCTCTGAAACTTTGAAAGTGACAGAATCGTGAAGATTCTTCTTTGCAAATGAATACGAGTGTTCACAAAAAGAACAGGCACTTGCAAAAATTCATGTAAATAAACTTCTATTCAAGAGAACGTTATTGAGCAGCAACTAAAATGAACACATCCATGGTCAAAATGTAAAGGGCCTTGTGCTTATAAGCTATGGGGGTTTGTCTGATTCGGGCCTTAATCCTACAAATACATACTATCACAGGGTGCATCTACATGTTCATTAATAAGGTACCATACTTACTGCTCCTTAATGAAGTACTAATGGAATGTGCAGTAATTACATTTACTGTGCAGTAGCACTGGTGCACAGTTTTTTTGTGAGTTACTCTGCAGTAGCCTAGTAACACTGCGCAGTAGCTTATTAGCATGCTTTTTTTACCAGCATGCTACTGTGCACTGTTATTAGGCTACTGTGCAGTAAGTGTCTTATGTAGATGTGCCCACAGGTACCCAGGGAGCAGTTGCTTGCATTTTCCCAGCCTTGTATACTGTCTTTGAGTTCCCCTTGAAGCCAGGCTAGGCATAGCTCTTAGAATGGAGAAGCCTCTGTATCTCACCTCTAAGACTTGACCCCTTGGTCCCTGACCCAGTTATCCCTTCTAGTTCTGCTCCCTTTGAGGGGTCTTTTCCTCTTCAAGGGTGGTAGGCGTGCACATTAAGTCATCAGCTGCAAGGCAATCAGCTCTTCTTAAAGTAAAACAATTGTTCTTGGCTCATGGTAATACAATGGGCACAGCCCTTCTGCCCCAAAGCACAAGCATTCACTGTCCTGGAAAAATAACTGTTCTCTCTCCAACCAAGAGGTCTCTCCAAGCTGTTCTCTTCCTGCCTACATTTCTCTGTGTGCCTCTCTTTTTGGGACCTCCTCTCAAAAGTAATGGTTTTGGCTTAATGATCTCCCTGGCACCAGAAACAGCAGGGAGTGTCTTTAGGTGTGTATCTGGAATCCATTTGATGTGTCAACATAATCCAATTAGCTAGTTGTTGTTTGATGGCTCAGTTTCCATTAACAGAGGACTTAGGCAGATCTCCCCAGCTCTGGGTTCAAGCATATTTAACCCCTTGTTTCACTGAGTACAAGCTGGTCAGAGAAACATGAACTTTATCATAGCATTAACATTTTATCATAACATTGTCTGCCATCGTAATATTAAGACATTTTAACTAGAAAGATAACAACCAAATTATACTGAGTGCAGAACATGAGTTACTTATTCTATGTTGATAATATCTGTGACTTCAAGGGAATGATTCTAGAGCATAAAGTTACATGTGTAACTGAGTGCAGAGTCAGGGGTCTTAGTTTATTTAATTGCACCTGTTTCTAAGTTGACTACTGCTGTAGTGTCCTGCCAAACATATGTACTCAGCTTGCTTTCACCTGGGAAGAAAGAAATGTAGCAGCTAGCATGTGAATTTGGTACTTGGAAGATCTTGGTGAAATCCCTGTTCTCCTGCAGATTTCCTGTGTGATCTTGGAAAATTTAGTTTTTGCTTCAAGTACTGAACTGCTCATGAGGATAACGGCAATTTCCTACTAAGCAGATGTGATGTGAGGATGAACATGTTAAAGATGGTGAGGTGCTCAGAGACTACAGTAATGGGGGCCATATAATTCCTTGGGTAAGTGGGGATTCCCATTTTTCACATGTTTAAAATTCAGTACATGTGTAATCCATTGAAGGATTAAGAAGTGTTATGAACAAATACTCTTGACTCTCACAGAGGGAGATTTCAATGACTTTACAGATCCCTTATGGTTTTTTCCATAAAGCAAAAGCAACAGCCAAATCAACCAAATTTTAAAAAGCTGAGGAACTGAATTGTGACTGCATCAGGTTATAACACTATTCTAGTATGTGAGGAGAAGGTCACATTATTTATTTTTAGTCACATTTCTAGTCTCAGACTAGACATCAGGAGGCGCTACTTCATAGTCAGGGTGACTAGGAGCTGGAACCAACTTCCAAGGGAAGTGGTAATGGCTCCTACCCTGGGGGTCTTCAAAAGGAGGCTAGACAGCCATCTAGCTGGGGTCATTTGACCCCAGGATCCTTTCCTGCCTATGGCAGGGGGTCAGACTAGATGATCTGCTTAGGTCCTTTCTGACCCTACCAACTATGAAACAACTTGTTTAAAAAAAAAGATTTAAATTCAACCACAAATAAATTTAATAATCATTCTTCACTCTAATTGTTTCCGCTATGCTTTCAGGTTCTATCAGAAATGGCCTTCTAATTGATAGGTCCTTATATATATGGAGCAGGAGGTCATTGAACTTTTCCATCATAAACATTTTAAAAGTGAATTGGGTGAAACATCTCCCTCTGCTGCTTGCTCAGGGGCTACTACCACATCAATTGTTTTTTTGCTTCCTTATGCTCTTTTTTAAACATAAACATCTCACTTAAATTTAATGTACAAATAAGCCATAACAAGAGCCTGAAAATGATTAATAATGAGACAGGATTGTGAAGGAAAGGAATGAGAACAGGAAATCTAATCTTTGGTTTTTCTATATATAGCAAACACCTCCAGCATAAGCACACAGTGTTTTGTATAAATACATTTAAAATATGTTTTGTAGGCACATATTTTCAACATGTTGTCATGATCTGAAACACATGTAGCCTCTAAAAAATTATGTGAAATATGCTGAGCTTTTGCCCATGCACATAAGTAAAAGTTATGCTCAGTGTATATGTGTGTGTAAATATTTAGCTGGAAGAATAGCCGATGAGAACTACTTCAGAATGATACTCGAGTCAGAAAGCCACAAAATATAGCTCTGGAATTTGCCATGGTTGTATGTCCACATAAACAATACCAACTGGGAAGACTGGAGGGGGGAGGAGGAGAAGGGGGAGTTTGCTCTTTGTGGCAAATCACATAAGAAAAGAAATTGAAAACCAGTTTTCTTGGCTCTGATTGAAAGATACAAGATTATAAGCAGGGGCTTTCCACAACTTTAAACAACTCTCCCAACTTTGAGTCTGAGTCCTGTCTTTAATGATACATGCAAAAATAATCGATTTTATTAAATACTCTAGAGTTCAGTTAATCATCATTTTGGCAAAGGCCTAAAATGGCTTGGTTCAGGTATGTATGGACAGGATTCACCCATCATCGTTGCAGGGCCATAAGTTATACAAAACAAATATCCACTCACTTGTCCTTTCAAGCTTGCTTTTGTCAGTTCTTTGAGGCAAGATCATGTTTTTCTATTGTTTATTCAGCAGAATGAGACCCTGATCCTGGCTGAAGGCTTTAGGAGATAATATAAATATTTAATGGTACTGCAGTGGGAAAGTGGCATGAAGAAACCTCACTTTCCATGGTAAATTTCAGCAGTTCGGGCAAAGATTAATTATTTGTAAAATCTCCAAGGCCGTTTGCTGTCAGAAGGTTTTAAATGGTCAGTAAAAACTCAGAGTATTCATAATAAATGGCTTCTTACAGTGTAAAGCTAGAAAGGCTATGTCTAGCTATCTCAGTCCTCCCATCCATTCCTAGCCTATGTCATAGCTCTGTTCTTGTTTCTGCTTCTCCTGGTTACCGACTGATACATCTGAGTCTTCAAATGAGTTTCAAATGGGCCAGTGGGGGTGGGGACCAATAGCAGTTGCCACCAAGTAGTTGCTTCACAAATCCAAATATTTCCTGGGTAAAATTGGAGAAAGGACAGCAGGTAAAATAAAATCCTTTTAGAAAGGGGAAGAAGTTTTTTCTCTGTGGCAGTATTGAATAGATAGATAAAACACCATTCATGTTCAAGAAGGTTTTGTGGCAAAGGAGTTTACAACAAAAAGGAATATTCCTGGATTTGGGGTGGGGAAGGGTAGTGGGGGGAGATGGGTGTGCTGCCCAACAAGGAAGGTCATGGCAAGAAACCCTACTTTTTCCTTACATAAGTTTTTTGCACATGCATTCTGTCATCTCCTGATGAGCTCTGAGATCTGAATGGAGACACAAAGTATTATTTAAATAGCTACTGGATGGAAACGTCTATGAGAAGTTGATCATAGGAGTCTTCAGGCTAACTTGAGCTGTTTTAGGTGTGGTAGCGTGGGAAGGGTTTAGCCTTTTGTACCAAAGTACTATTCCCAGGGGTGACCGCAACATCCTCTGGGTTAGGCACAGAAGTTACACATAAACTGGTTCAAGTGACCAGAAACTGGTTTAAACTTGTAACACAACCCAAGTTCAGTGCACATATACCACCTTCAAAATGGCTGAGAATGGTTTAATATAAACCTGGTTGAATGTTGTATTAGACTTAACTGGTTGAGCTCAAGTTGGTTTAACTTAAACCGTAGTCCCCCAGCATCCTGACATGCTCTGTAGTCCTGTGTGGGGATGTGCTCTCTGCTCCCTAGCTGGAGCAGAGGTGGACAGGGGCAGGGATGTGGCTAGATGCTGGCCCCACTAAGGAAAAGGGGGCAGGGAAACGGCTTTTTCCCCCTGTCCCTCCCCTGTCCTACTATCATGGACCCCAGCAGGGTCTAACAGGCAGGAACACAGCAGACCCTAACCGGCATTTTTCCATTTGGTGCTCCAGTGGTGGGGATGTGTTCAGCCCCAGCAGTAGTCTCAAATGAACTGGCAAGGAGAGGGATTTAATCTCCCCCCTCCCTGTCCCACCAGCACAGACTTGGGCCAGGGTCCACCTGGCACCCTTCTTGCTGCTGCAGAGGTGGGGGCATGGCCAGATGCCGGCCAAGCTGGCCCCCTGAGGCAGAGGGGCCAGGAAGGGGTTTTATTTCCTCTCCAGCTCCTCTGTCCCTGGGGGACTGCAGCTAGGGTCTGTCTTCCCCAACTGCCTGCATGGGGCAAATGGTGGAATAAGCCCCCTCCCTGCCTTCTCTGTGAGATGCCAGGGGGAAGAGGTAAATAACCCACTCCCTGCATTCTTGCCTGAAGGGGCCGTGCTGGCCAGCCTCTGGCCATGCCACCACCCCTGCTGCTGGAACGGCTAAGGGGCAGGGACTGTGATGCGGGCAAGAACCCATTTTATGGTTTCCCAGGGAGTGAAAGCTTCTTCCTGGTGGGGGTGGCTGTGGTGCAGGGTGGTCAGAGCTGCTGTAGACTGCACAGGGCAAGTAGCAGTAGTGTGTGGGAGGCCTTGGGGGGTATTGCCACCCCTCCGAGCCCCGGTGCCGCTGCTCATCCCACCCAGTCTGTGGCAACTCTGTCTGCCCTGCTCTACCCACCCCCGCCTGCAGCATAGGCCCCAGCTGGGAAGAGGCTTGATGTCCCAGGAAACCATAAGAGGGGCTGCTGTCCTGCCAGGGTCACTCCCCATTGCCACTCCAGCAGCAGGGGCTGAGGTACAGCTAGAGGCCAGCTGGCATGGCCCCCTTAGATGAAGGGGAAGTGATGGGGGTTATTTCCTTTCTCCCTTTCCCCCACCTCCCTCTGGCATTGGGTGGAGGGGGCTTATTTTACTGCTCGCGCCACACAGGGAGTGATCAGCAGCAGTTGGGGTGGGCAGACCCTGGCTGTGGTCCCAAGGGGGTGGAGGTAGGGAATAAACCCATCTTCTTGTTCCCTCTGCCTCAGCAGGCTATGCTGGCCAGTGTCTGGCCCTGCACCTGCCTCCACCACTGCAAAAGTGAGAGGGGAGTGCCAGGTGGACCCCAGCTTGGGTCCGTGCTGATGGGGCAGGAGTGGAGAATTAAACCCCCTCCCTGGCCAGATCCCCTGAAGCTACTGCCAGGGTTGTCCACATCCCCACTCTTTTTCCTCCCCCCACCCCAGCACAGCTTCCTTGCAGCTGAGGGCGCTCTCTAACACAGCACTCAGGTTCTGGCTTAAGCCACTGTGGGCGTGTGCCTGTATTTCCTGAATGTCTATTCACTTGCAGAACAGTTCAGTCTAGGCAGGTTAGATTAACCTGCGAAGATTGAATCAATTCAGGCTCTGGCTTTTTGAATGTCTGTCCCTAACACTGGTGGCTGCTTGGCCCCTGCTCTGCTCTTGCTTCTCAAGCTTCACCTCACCTACTATGCCTTGTTCCAAGGTTGTTTCCATCCTTGGAAAGGGAGGCTGCCCAAGAGATTCCTGATCCCATGCTACTGTTCAGGTGTCACTACTGAGTGCAGTACATGACTCCAATTGTCCCTTACACTATGCCCATACCTCACAGATGTTGCTAATCATGCTCTGTATCCAATTCAATAAGTGTCTGTCTTCAGGGGCATCGCAGCACCCTGGGTCTGCATGTCTCTGACCCTACATCAGCTCTAAGGCTGCCTTCTTTTAACCCCTGGGAGAGTAGAGTCTCTCTCTGCTGCTTGCTCAAGGCCAGGATGTCAGCAGCTAGGATGAGACTGTCTACCCCAGCTCTGGCCTTGGGCTTATCTCCTGGTTAAGCCACATCAGGTGCTTCCCACCTTGCTGACTCAGCTCCTTCCAGAGCCTTCACCCTTCTTAAAGTTGTTACCTGTTAAGAATACCTGATAAACCTTTACGCATGTGACACACCACAGTTCTTTAGCATGCCCTTTTCTCTTTGAATTTCCCCAATTATTCTGCTAGTCATGAAGTAGACTCTGCCATTGACTGAATATGACTGTAGAATGGCTATCTAACTGATTCAGGTGCTTGTGTGGGCCTCCAAACTATAGCCTCTCAACAGTTTGGCTGTCTGTAACAGGTTATCTTCGTGGTATCTATAGATGATGCAGGGAAGTGTTAATATCCCCATCTTAGGGAAAATTTAGTCAAAGAGAAACTAAGTGGCTTGTTCAGTGTTTCAAGAGGAAGTCTGTGATGGAGAAGGCACGAGAAGTGGCATCCCTGGGTACTCAGATAGAAGTCTAGCAACTGAACTGTCTTTCATCACAAAGGTACCTCAGTTTCAGTGCCAAAATACTATTTGTCAAGTCAATGCCAACCACTTAAGTTCTGATCCTGCAAAGCTTTCTGACTGACCCCCTATGCCAACAGAAAGCTCACTTCTTGGTCAGGCTCCTACTTCATGGAGAACACCTGAGGTTAAGAACCCATAAAGTATTACTAAGGAGGAATAGGGTGGGATTACTGTCTATTTAGTGAGATTGTAATGTGACTTCTTACCATCATTTTGTTGCATAAGGGCAATTGCATTGGTATTTTTCCTTTGTTTTTTGGCAGTGACAGTGATCACTACTTTATAAAGTGCTGTTGTAGAGGTTGGTAGAATCTGTTGATTCTTAACATACATTTCTAGCATCTCTAAGACTCTTGTATCCTTTTTTTCTCCCTGGATATTTACTGGTTTTTTGCTTGGTATTTTTCTTAACAATATAGTTCTCCTGTGTTTCTTTTTCTGGCAGATGAACATGCTTAGTTTGATTTGTGTTATTGGGCAGTTGTATAAGAGAGGTTTGTGATTTGTAGTTTGATGTCACTATTCCACACCTTAGCTGTGCTATGTTTTGGGGCTAAATGAGTTCCCTAGATTGTCTGGGAACCCCACTACTACAGAAGTTAAGATCTATAGGAGATGGAGCTTCGTATTAGATTAGTGGCATTCAGCCCCATCTCATGTTCCTATCCAGCCTCCAGTGCCATGTCATCCATGGGCCGTGACTCTGCGCACTAGATTGGGCATGTGGGGTAGTAAAGGATCTGATCCTGGTGTGCAGAGTCAGGCAGGAGCAGTGCAGAGCCCCTGGAGCACAATACCCATACATGGGAATGGATGGAGGTGGCACAGGGCTCCCAGAGCCTGATTCCAACATGTGGGACCAGACAGAGGTGGGATGGCACCCTCGGAGCTCAGTCCTGGTATATGGGGTCTGATCTGGCCCAGAGACTGGGCCGACACCTCTCATCTGGCTGGTGGGGGCAAAGGATTGAGTGCCTCTGTAGTAGATTACAATTGCTTACATTATGCTGATATATGATCTTTATATTTATTTACCCAGGACCTTTGATTTTGTGACACTTTTTTCATTCCCCCCTCCCCTCTTCAGGCTCTTAAGATGAGTATATATTTAGGCATATTTGATTTTATTCATAGCTCCTGTGTATATTGTAGGGTAGAACTAGGAAAGATTATTAAATGCTTAACTTGAATATTATTCAGGGAATTTAGAGCTGGTTATAACTACTACTCTCTTGATAATTTTGCGTAACACCAATGATAACTTTTAAAACATTATATAACTAAACACTCTTCCATCTTAACCAGCTTCTAACAAGGTCTGGCCACCCACAGTGGATGGGAACATATACAAAAGCTATTTTCT
Organism: Caiman crocodilus; assembly: GCA_030014935.1. Classification (NCBI taxonomy): domain Eukaryota; kingdom Metazoa; phylum Chordata; order Crocodylia; family Alligatoridae; genus Caiman; species Caiman crocodilus. The sequence goes on along the minus strand of JAGPOW010003648.1, from coordinate 15,090,569 downwards.
AACTCCCTTTATGTATTAATAGCAGTACCTGTTATCCTGACCCTTTTGGCATTCAGAGCAGAGACCAGGCAAGGGTACATCTTGATAAAAGTTCTCTGTAGTTTGAACTCTGCCTGATAGTAGTAGGTCCACCCAATCTCTCCTTCGGCTCAGGTGGGTCACTGAACCACCTGTCACATCGTGAGTAATATTTTTAATGGTAGTCATTCCTGCTATAACACACTGAATAAAACAGGACTTATGTGTATGCTAAAATCCTTCATGGTTCAGAAAGTAGTTAATAGTTAACATCACAGCTAGAAGAGGTGATGTTGTGTAATGCTTTACATTTGTTATATGCAGTCAGGCTACAGATAAATCCTAGAGAATTGCTCTTTTTGAATGCTTAAGGCAGATGATCCAAAGATAGGTCTAGAAAAAATTCTGTTTGCTTCAGAAATATACCACTATGCAATATGTGCTCAGTGTATTTATGAATACACAGGGTGCATTTATTAAGGAAGCAGATTTGTGTAGCAACACTGGCATGTAGCTATTTGTATTTTACTGGAGCATGCTGCTGCCTTCCAGCAGAGCATCATTACTGACCTTTTATTCCCATGAATACAGCAATGTAAAAGATTAACTTAACAGCAGCATAATGTTCTTTGGTGCTGCCACCTTGTGGAAGTTCCCTGGAAGCTTTTTTGTCAGGAGAACCCAGATTTCCTCTCAATCCTTGACCTCAGAACTGCTAGAGAAATGCTAGCTTTTGTTTTCAGTTTCCTGTTCAGAATCTCTAAGGGAGTGAACATGCAGGATAATAGAATGCATTACACAAAGACTCTTTCTGAGGACAGGTAAAGTCTTCAGACTAAAGGAGCTTGATGTACAAATGCATCCAAGATGAATTTGGTCCAGAAGTTTGAGCAGGCGAAAAATGGTATAAGAAAGCCTCTGTTTCTGGACGTGAGGGCTAGGGACGGACATTCCAAAAGCCTGAGCCTGAATTGATTCCATCTTTGTAGGTTAGTCTAACCTGCCTAGGCTGAATCATGTAACCACACAGACATCCCCTCTGGATTGAAAAAATGCAGGCACATGCCTGCAGTGGCTCAGGCTAGAAGCTGGGGGGCACTAGAGCAGCCCTCCCATTCATTCCACAGTGCTGAGCTGAGGCAGGAAGCTCTGATTAAGGAGGGTTCCCCACCCCTCTTTGCTGGTCAGCAAGGGAGTCAGCAGGGGCTTACACAGCAGTTATCACCTCATCAGTAAAAACAAAAAGATATCTCAATTTTTCATGCTCTTCTTAAACAACCTTTTCCAAGAAAGGAATGGAGGAATGTTACCAGCTACCTGTTGATCAGCTCCAAAGAGCCGTAAGCCACTGTCCTTACAAATGGCAAGCCCTGTCTTGTCTCCCACAGCACGGACCGTAGCCAGCACGTGATCTGCTAGCTAATGCTGAGAGGTATCTGTGTAAGGCAGAGGGAAGAGGGCTCCCTGACTGAGCAGGGAGTGGTGGTGTGTGTGTGGGTGGGGGGAGCAGGAGGAAGCCAGGCAGATGCCCTGTACCTGCAGCCAGGGAGCAGAGGGGAGGGGCCAGACCTGTTGGACTGGAGCAGAGGGCAGAACCCTGCCTAGTCAAGCATCTGGGATTCTGGGAGACTCTGATTTTAACTTAAACCAGGTAGGGGTCTGGGATAGACAATGCATAAACTGGTTTGACCCAAATCAGTTAAGTCTGATACTACATTCAACCAGGTTTATCTCAAACTGGTTTCAGCCATTTTCAAATTGGTTCATGTGCACTGAACTTCTGTTCTGTTCTGTTCCGTTCCAGGTTCAAACCAGTTTTTGTTTACATAAACTGGTTTGTATGTAATGCCTGTCCCTAGCTGGGGAGATGAGGATGTTTCACTGAATGAATCAGACAGAGACACAAGTCAGCTTATACAGTGTGCCGTACTGAAAAATTGGGGATGGGACTGGGTTTGGCACTTGGCTGTCACAGCCCTGTCCCCTGCTGGCAGAGCCAGTTGTGTCACTTGCAGGGGATGGAGCCATGCCAGTGAAGCACCAAGCCTAGCCCCAATTTATATATCATGCCTATGGAAATCCTTACTTTTCAGACTGGAAAGTTTGGGGGTTGATTTATACACCATGAAATATGGTAGGCTTCAAACTATGAGGGTGGCAGGCTACCTTGGAGAAGTTATGAAATCTCCATCCCTGGAGCAAGTTGGACAGACACTTGACTGGGATGGTTTTAATAAAAAATGATCCTTCCTAGCAAGGGGTTAATCTAGATGACCCTATGAGGTCTCTGTAAGCCCTGATTTCCTAGGATTCAATGTTCCCTTTTTTCTGAATATATAGTAGCAACATTACAGCTGTGAGCCACACTGAGGATGAGCACTGAGGATTAAATCCACTCTGCTTGCAAAATCTTAGAAAACGTAGGTTCTCTATAGATGAGCATAGAAGCCACGTAAATTAAATCTGCTTTTCCAATCCAGTCCTGCAGAGCTACAGCACTACTCTTTTGCAACTACAGTTCCATTGTCTATATGACAAAATAGGTGCTACAGGTGCTACCTTAATTTTTTCAAAGTACCCATATATTTGTACAAATTCAGGGATGAGCACTTTTGAAAACCTGTCACTTAGTTGGCTGCCTATATGGAAGCTGAGATGTCCTGAAATCTTGGCATGACCTCCTCAATTTAATAGAGCTGGAAACCTCTGCTGACCATGTCAGCTTTCTTTTGCAGTTCATTTTTAACTGCCTCGGAGACTCTTACCACATTGCAAGGATGTGCTTAATTACCTCTATGTTCAGACTAATCATGCAGATATTTACCATCCAACTTACCTTGGCGTGCCCACGGTACTGTGGCAGGGACGTCTGCCACCTGGGGAAAAGCCCACAGTGGCAACCTGCCCTCGCCCTGCACACAAATCTGCAGGGCACATGGCTCCCCCACATGCTTGCCTGGGAGTGCAAGCTGTGGTGGGAGCCACCCTCCCCCCATCCCTGCATCCCCCCAAATGAGCCAATCATGGCTTCGTCCTGTGTCCTACCCTGGCTGGGCAGCACCTGATGTGGGCAGCTTGCTCTGGAACCAGGGCAGAGCCACAATCTGTAGCCTGCATGCTCCGGGCAGGTGCACACAGGTGGGGAATTGCGCTCTGCCCCGGCTCAAGACCAGGCTGTCTCTGCTGCAAGGAGCCAGGGCAGAGCCCCAATCCCTTGCCTGCATGCCCCTGCATGGAGCATTCAGGCTACAGATTTCAACTCTGCCTTAGCTCCAGAGCAAGCTGCCCCCGCTGCAAGATCCCAGCGGCTGCCTTGCTCTGCCATGTGCCCTGCCAGACTGGCTGCAGCTGGCCTCCCTGGCAACCCCAGCCCTGAGCTTTCACATGCAGCTATGGCTGGGGTCTTCACGGAGACCAGCCCCAAGCATGCACGGGGCGGCTGGGAAATGGAGTCCACTGCCAATTGGATTTGACCCGCAGGCTGGACTTTGACTCGTTCCTGCTCTAAGATGAGTAAAGTATTTCTTTATTTATATTCCAATTGGGTTGGTACCTCTTTGTGTCAAGTGCTGTATAAATGAAGAATAAAAAGTCTCCTTTTGAGGACAGGTCACATTCCAGTTTTATGAAATGTAGCACTAGTTGAAATGTTGTTTTACCTTTGTTAATCACTTCATTTAAAATGAAAATCACTTCATTTGAAAAGTGGGCTTAGAATCTTTTCAATTTTAAAGAATGTTCCTAAATGATGTTTTTATTTTGTTTTCTTTCAAACTTTTGTTTAATTTAATTTCATGTTTTGAAAACAAATACATTTTAATTGTGTGTTTTTTCTCTCCCCCCAGCCTTTTTCCCCTTCCCTGTATTGACATTAAATGCAGGAGAATTGATGATTCTAGAGAGTATAGGTCCCCCACATATTTCCGCCCTGCATTTTCTGTAATGTAAAGATGTTTTGAAAAATAAAAGTGGAAAAATGAGAAATTAAAAGTGGAAGAATAAAACCAGCTGGTCAAACAACCCCATTGTTCATGTTGTTGCATTCAGGTGGAGATAAAAGGGAAAGGGGAAGAAAACACTCCACATTTCAACCTTTCATATTTATTTTTTCCATAACTAAAGTGGAACAAAAATTTGAATAAGCAAAAATATCAGTTTTGTTTCTAAAACTGCCCATCAAAAATTAAAAGCTTGAAAATGATATTTTCCCATAATGATAGGAAAATCCCATGGTTTGGTGAGAAAACTTTGTGGTTAAAAAGCTTGAAGAAACGTTGATGATTAGACAGGACACACGGAATATATGAACAGGGGAGAACAACATCTACTAAAAAGGGTATGCTTTGCATAATATACAGTCTCAGTTCACCACCATGTCTACTGTTATGTTCGTTAAGTGTTACTTTGTAGTTGTCTGGTTCTGCAAGGGACTGTTACAGATAATCATGACAAAAACAAGCACAAGCACTTTCATAGCAATAATGCAGATTGTGAGGCTAATACTGTAAGTGATAATGAACAATACACAGTGTTGTGTTACCATATCTGTGTGACTGAAGAGGCTGTAAGTCTGTTTTGTCAAAGGTAAAAAGATACAGTGGCATAGCACCTATGCAGTATGTGATCTGAAAACATTCACTGAGATTTAGATTTTTGCAAATCTGCCTGTAGTATCCAGCTCCTTCATCTCAGCTGGGTTCAGCAACTATATTTAGTTGTTTTTTTATTTTGTAGCATTTAATCAACTTTTTTTCTTTACTCTGACAAGATCCTCTACCCTAAGCTCTGCATTTTTGTTGTTGCTTTTAACGCTGTCATTATGAAAACATATAACAATTCTATTTTCTCACATTTGACATGCCCCCAAATTAAATGCACACCTTGTTTTTGGAGGCAGAACATACTAAAAAAAAAAAAAGACTTTTCCAGAGTCACGGCTGACAGTGTGACATGGGGTAATCCTCTTGGGAACATAGTGTGTCCAGGAAGTGTGGTGTCAGGAAGTTCCTGGTTCCAGCTGCCTCACCCAAACTGTTTCCTTTGATGATGTACTTTCTGGATACTGTATGTTGTATGTGAGAAAATACAGTATACTGCCCTCCTGTGCAGTTCCAATTTAAGGCCCTCTAAATACTACGTAAGCACTGATTGCTTAGCAACATTTATCTGAAGTTATTATTGTATTTTCTCACATATGACGCATACCTTTTTCCAAAATTCAGCTATTGGAACTTAGAATATACATTATAATCTGGGAAATACAATAATAGCAGCTTCTGTCTCTGCTGGGGAAAAGCAAATGTAGCTTTGCACCTTTGAGTGTGAGACTCTCACTGATGGCTGTGGACACTTTCTGTTTCCTCTGGCAGTGGTACCACCTACAGAAGTTGCTACTTAGTTACTAACATTTTTGAGGAAAAATCTTTTTTTTTTCCCATTCTGCCTATCAAAAACAAAAAAGGTGTGCATCTTACCTGTTAGTGAGAAAGTATGGTATTTATAGCCACTTTGCAGTGGAGAAGCTAAGATGCTGAAAAGTTTGCTGTTTTGTCTAAAATCATGTACTAAGTGTCTGACTTGGGAAGAGATCCTGTTCTAAAATAATCTTCCAAAGTTCATTGTATGTTTTCAAAGCTTTAGGCAGGGACTTAGCCAAGACCTGGAATGCTTAACTTCAGGCTAACACAGTCAACTATTTTTTTTCTGCAACTAAGAGTTTGACTTGAACCCAGGAAATGTGGAAATGTAAAGTTTCAGCTGAAATGAGTTAAATCCCTCCATCCTCGTTGTATCATAGCATTACTAACGTTTTCAAACATTGGCTGGTTTTATGAGTTACAAAATTACTTTATAGTGGTGTGAAAAGAGAACAAAAAGCATGTCGAGTGTTACTTGGAACTTTCTTAGTTTGGGAGATTAAAGTATTATCCTTATGTCATGTGGTTTTGGGGGGGTTGTTTTTTTGGGTGTTTTTAGATACTGGAAGAAACTGGTTCCATACGTATGGCAAATCTGAATCATATTGTTTGAAAACAGTTGTGTCTTCCCACTTGTGGTTTGAGCAGTCTTTGGTCATAATTACAACATTCTGCAGTTTTGTGTGAAGCATGGTGAGCGGGTTGTTCTCTGTGGGTTTATTGTTTCTCTTCCTATATCTAGCAGCTATTTACTTGAATAGGCAATCAAGATTGGAAGGGAAGGATTGCTGGATACCCTCTTTTCCCTTTGCAGTCAGAAATAAAGATTAGCAGAACATTTGTGTATAATAAAGACATTGACGATTTCTGGTAAAGAATTTTATTTAAGATACTGAAGTTGCTTCTTTCCTTGAGGTGCATATAATACGTATTACTGTTAATAGAATATGTATGGAGGAAATATTATATGTTGGCCAAGATTTGTCCAGAAGAACAATTTTTCATTGGAAAAACGCTCATTTGCTGGATAGAAACATTCTGCAGGACTGTGTCAAAGCTATTTGAATTTTCAATGGAAACAAGTCAGGCTCTCCCCATCTGCTTGGTTTCTTGAGAACCTTTGTTTTCTGGCAGCATGTCTTCTAGAGTTCCCAGGATGCTCTCTTCCACTCAGTCTTCTAGCTGTTTTCCTGGGGCTTCTACCTGTCTTGTTTCCTGAGATCCCTGGCTTCTTTCTGGCCCACTTAGCAGGCTGCCAGAGATGATGCTCATTAGATCTTTGGCTCCCCTCCTGCCTGACTGGGGAGCTGGGCCAGAAGTTTTAAGAAAATTGTAATTAATTTCTTGTGAAATGGGCCTCCTCCTCTAAATATTTCCATCCTGTGGAAAAAATTTTGTTTGGGTTTCGAATAAAGCAAATTTTTTACTGAATTTTTTTTTTTTTCCTGCAAGATGGAAGTCCCCTTTCTTGGAGTGAATTATAATCCCTATTTGCTCCACTTCATAGACCCAGTTTTTAATTAGTACTGATTCTTGCATTTGGCTAGGGACAGACATTCAAAAAGCCTGAGCCTGAATTGATTCAATCTTTGCAAGCTGGGGTCCTCCCCAAGAAGCCTGAGTGGGGCCTGCCTGGGTCATGGGGTTGGGGCCCTCCCCAGTGGCTGCAGGTCAATGACAGCCACTTCCCATGCCCAGACTGGGTTAGGTTGGGCGGTGCTGCACAAAGCCCTTTCCTAGGGTAGGGGCGGGGTGGGAGGGAAGAGTCCCCCTCCAGCACCACACAGAATCCCCCCCCCCCCCCCCCGTGCTGGTGTGGAGTGGCGATAAAGAGGTGGGTGGGCACTCTGCCCTGGCTTTAGTCCCCTGGTGGGAGAGGGGGAGGAATTAGCCCCCTCCCTGCCACCTTACCCTTAACAGGGCCATGCTGGGTTGGCTGCGGTCCATGCCAGTGGGCCAAGGAAGGGAGAGGGGGAATAAACCCCTTCCATGCTTGCATTTCCTGGGACACCGTGACAGAGACTGCTGCACCTCCCCTTCCCTTTACTGCTCCAGCAGTGGGGGTAGAGACATGGCCAGACACCATCCCAGTATGGTCCCATTAAGGTGAAGGGGGCAAGGAAGGGCTTAATTTCTCCTTCTGTCCCTTTTGCCCCCAGGGACCACAGCTGTGGTCTGCTAGCCCTGACTGCTGACTCCATCTCTACTGCTTGCCTGCAGATAGGCAGAACCCAGCTGTGGTGGGCGGGGGGTGGGAGGGAAAGGAGGGAAGAATTAACCCTCTCCCTTCTTCTTTGCCTTAACAGGGCCATGCCAGGATGCGACTGACCATATTCCCACTCCTACTTGGGCTAGAGAGCAGAGGGGCGGGGCCAGCCCTGCTCTCTGGAACAGAGAGCAGAGTCCAGCCCAGGGCTGCAGAGCATGCTGGGATGCTGGGGGACTCTTGTTTAAGTTAAACCAGAAAGGAATCTGGGACAAAAGTTGCATAAACCAGTTTGATTCAAATCAGCTAAGTCTGACACTACATTCAACCAGGTTTCTCTTAAACCAGTTCTGGCCATTTTGAAACTGGTTTATGTGAACTGAACTTATGTTCTATAAGAGGTTTAAACCAGTTTCTTATCACTTAAACTGGTTTATGTATAACTTCTGTTTATAGCCTTTGTGTCCCTAATGCAAGCATTCTCATGGCCAGACGTGCTTTTTCACTTTGCATAACCACTCCAACTTATTGAACTATCTGAGTCTCTAGTAACTCTTGCTAGGTGTTTATACTTGAGTTAATGCCTGTAACTTATATTTTTCAGCAGAAGAACTGCTTCCATAGCTATCCATACACAATTATCCAGCATTTGCTCTGTTTTCACAAGTATAATAATTCTACTTCTGTGCCAGTTCTATATTTGCAAAGAACTCCTGTCATACTCTATCATTACTTGCACAAACTACAAAGTAAATTTTTAAAATGCAATTCATACAAATGCTTGGAGACTTGCCTGTGAGGATTGCCAGTCCAATATTTTTTTTTCTTACTATCTGCAAACTTTTTACAGATAAGACAACCAAACTTTTTTACTAACTTACTTTTTATTTAATGTAAAAGGAGTGAAAAGCACAAAAAGACATGCTTAATTTGTGTAGTTCATAGGCAAGAGTACTTTATTCCCCTCACCTACATCCCATTCTTGTCAAGTCCCAATGTCATTAAATACAGCAATTCATAACATTTTTTGTCACACCCACATTCTTGCTGTGTTTCTATAAAGCAAAATACTTCCTCTACCAGTAAGACCTAAGGTCCTCCTGGCCAAAGGATAGTGGGAAAAGAAAAATCTGCTGCTGAACCCACAAAGAGACAACTTCCCAAACTTCATCACCTGATAATTGTCTGCCTGCCTATTTGCTCTAGAAACCATTTCAGGCACTAGCTGCTCTCCCCCAAATAAATCCTCTCAGTGCAAGGAGCAGGAAATCTAGGGGTGTATCTCTCCCATCCCCCTGTTGTGTAACGTTTCACCTCTGCCAAATCATTGCTTGTTCCCTCAAGAGGAAGACTAAGGAGCAATGGATCACCTGACTGCCCCACTCTTCTGCTCTGGACATGCTGTTTGCTAGCCAAGCCTGCCTTCACCTTGCCTACCTTCCTGCCTCTTTCCCTCCCTCCCTGAGAAAAGGAGGAGGAAAAATAATTTCCCTTCCTGTACACACAACATCCAAAGAATTTCTGCATATACCTGAAGGTCCCAGTGAACAGAACCAGGGTGACCAATCATCTGTAAATTTTAAGGACATGTAAATATTTTTATTTACTTTACACATCAGTACTTTTAGCCATTTTTATGGACTGTCCATAAGGTTATAGATTGTTGGCAACCCTGTTGCCTGATAACCAGGGCTTGGGGACCCACTTTCTGTTTATCTGTAAGAATGTAGGAGTTGCTGTACTTGATCAGAGCAAACATCCATTTGTGTCTATCTCTTATGGCTAGGGACAGAAATTACTCAAACTGGTTTAAGTGATCAGAAACTGGGTTAAATTTGTAACAGAACAGACATTGAGTGCACATAAATCAGTTTGAAAGTGTCTGAAACCGGTTTGAGATAAACCTGGTTGAATGTAGTATCAGACTTAACTGATTTGGCTCAAACCAGTTTATGCAATGTCTGTCCCAGACTCCTTTCTCGTTTAAGCTAAATCAGGGACCCCCAGCATCCCAGCATGCTTTCTGGGCTGAGCTTTGCTTCAAAGAGCTGGGCTGGTCCCTCCCCTCTGCTCTCTAGCCCAAGCAGGGGTGGAGCATGGCCAGATGTTGGCCTGCCACGGCCCCCAAGGCAAATTCCTCTCTCCATCCTCTCTCTCTCCTGCTGGCAAACTCTGTGGACCACAGCTGGGGTTTGCTAGCCCCAGCCACACATCCCATGGCTTTCCTGCAGCCAGGTAGAAATGGAGTCAAATCGACCTCTGTCCAGTTTGCCTGCAGCCAGTGAGCCAGTTCTTCCACAGTGGTCCCAGAGTGAGGGAGAGAGGCAAGCCAGTCCCCTGTGTGCCCAAGACCTGTACCTGTGAGCCCAGAGCTAAGACCTGCAGGACCAGACTGAGAGGTGGGAAGTGTTGTCAAGGACCTGACAATCATCACACTTGTGCTGGAGATGGAGTTAAGGGAAATTGCAGATAGCTTCTGGCTGGAAGTTGCAGGCCAAAGAACACAGGCAGCTATATTTACATTATAAAGCAGAACCTGTAAAACCTAAACCAAGCTTTTTTGAACATCGGGCTGTGAGGAGACACTCTGCCCTCAGGATTAGTAAGACTTATGCAAGGCTTTCTCTTGTCTTCTTGCTCTACATTTTAGACTAAGTTGTGTATGCTGTGTTTTACTGGGCGGTATTTTAGCTTAGGCAAAATTTTTTGGTAGTCCCCTGTTGTATGCTTTGCAATTTGCTGTGTTCAATAGTTACTTGCTTCAGAGAAAGGACCTTTTTCCCATTCCCACTCCTCAGTCTGGCAGCAGCAAAACTCATATGCCTGTCTCTGGGGGCAGTACCAGAGGCTTCTAAGGGGTATAAGCATGTATGGCATAATAAGCCATGATAAGCATGTATGGTGTAATCTGTTCTCTACAATGAGCTTCATTTGGGCACATCTATAAAAGATATTGCACAGTAAACTAATTAGCTGTGCAGTAGACATCTCAGCATAGGTCAACTCCATAGGCGCTCTGCAGCTCAAGCGCCCACCAAAAAATTTAGCAGGTGCACTGTGCACCCAGGATTACAGCATGGAGATGCTTGCAAATATTAAAGAACAAACAAAAACAAAACACACTTTACTGGAAGCAGCAATATGTGACTTCAACTTGGCTCTGCAGCTTCTGAAAAGATCGAGTGCTTCAGCAGGACTTTTTGGTGCTTTTAGCTAAAACTGATTCAATCAGCTATTAGATAAAAGCACCAAGAAAGCCCCAGTAAAGCGCCTGATCTTTACAGACATCACAGAGCTGGGTAGAAATAATGCACTTCCTCTTCTGGGCATGCACAGGGCTTGGCGCAGGAGTTAAAAGTAAAGTGCCAGGGGTTTTGGGGTTTTTTTTTTAAGCACCCACTGGTAAAATCAAAGTTGGCACCTATGCATCTCAGTGTTTACATGTGTGCCCCTGTTAGACTGGAGTAAACTAATTTACTCCGTAACAGGATGGTCCTTGGATAATATAAGGACTGTCCTGCTGTGGAGTAAAAAACTCTGCAGCAGCACATGTGTAGATGCTGCCTGGCTGGATGGCGTACAAGGGTGCTTCAGTGAAGGGGCTGCCTGCTGGTTAGCCCCACATTGAAGCATATTTGTGCCCCAGCCAGCCCCTCAGGATGTTGACCTGTGGGGGAGCAGGCCCAGGTTGGTAGGCTGACCCCCTGCATCCCCTGCCAGCTGGGGCTGCTCTACCCTAGCTCAACATGCTGCAATCCTGGGTACACAAACAGATGTGCACCTGGGAGCAATGAACTCTGGAGTTTATTGCTGTGCATTAATAGGCATATATAGATATGCCTCCTGCTCTTTAAGAGTAATCAGTTTAAGCTCTAGAGCCTGAGGTTTAATGTTCCATCCAAGGTCATCATTAAATATGATACCTCTGGATGTTATGGATATCTAGATAAATGTCCAAAACTTGTTTTAAATATTAAGGTTTTTACTTCAATTTACCATGACAATGGGTCCACATTTTATAAGCACATTTTTATTTTTATTTGCATTGATTTTGAATATGCAATCTTGTGATTTCATTGACTGCCTTTTTTCTGTTTTATGAGATGGGGGAATAAAAGTTCAGTACAGATTGTTCTGCTGAGCATTTTGCCCTTCAAACATTTAAAGTGGCAATGCAGATCTAAATATGCATGTACTTATCTTTTCTCTCATTATGTACCCTCAAGTTATAGAAAGATGAAAGTAGTCTTTACTCTCTAGAAACATCTTTGTACTTTAAATAGTTAGGATTAGGAGAAACTGAAATGCTTGTGACATTTATTTCCACTTCTGTTTCAAATTCATTTCTCCCTTGAATGAGATATGGAAATCTCCTCTATTTCTGGACAAAGGGTGGAGCCTTTGTCAATGAAAGCTGAAAAAATATAACACAGTAAGAAACCTACAATTCCTTCTGATCAAAAGATAATAGTATTGATCATATAGCATGTTCTTATTCTGTGGAATGTAATGGTGCTTCTTAAAAAGTACACTGGTATGAATTTCCAAATGTTGACTTCTTTCAGCATCACTTTAACACGGTACAATAACTACTAGGTATTTAATAAGACATTTTTGCTCAGTAGAAAAAGTAAACTTGACTTTAAAAAAAGCCTTCAGTCTGGTATCCCACGATCACCTCTTAGCAAAACTGGCCAACCGCAGCCTCGGCTTCACCATGATCCACTGGCTGCGGAATTGACTCCGTGATCAGACCCAGAGGGTGGTGGTTGATGGAAGTCAATCATCGTGGTGTGCTGTGACCAGTGGGGTCCCTCAAGGCCTTAATGATGTGGACAATGGTATCAGAAGCGGACTGGCCAAGTTCGCTGATGACACCAAACCTAGGGGTAAAGCATCCACACCTGAGGACAGGGAGAGGATTCAGGCTGACCTTGACAGGCTCAGGAAATGGGAGGACAAGAACCCAATGGTGTTTGACACCAAAAATGCGAAGTTCTCCACCTTGGGAAGAGAAACCCACAGCATGCTTATAGGCTTAGCAGTGCTATGCTGGCTGGCGCACTATGGACAAAAGGGACTTGGGGGTCATGATTGACCACAAGATGAATATGAGCCCATCAATGTGATGCTGAAGCCAGTAAAGCAAGCAAAGCACTGGCTTGCATTCATAGATGCTTCTCAAGCAAATCCTGGGACAACATTCTCCTGTTGTACTAGCCTTTGGTGAGGCCTCAGCTGGAGTACTGCATCCAGTTTTGGGCTCCACAATTCAAAAAGGATATGGAGAAGTTTGGGAGAGTGTAGAGGAGAGCCACATGCATGAGCAGAGGTCAGGAAAAAAGACCTTATGATGAGAGGCTGAGAGCTATGGGACTCTTCAGCCTGGAAAAGCACAGGCTCAGGGATGATCTGGTGGCCACTTATAAGTTTACAAGGGGTGCTTACCAGGATCTGGGAGAACACCTGTTCACCGGAGTGCCCGAAGGGATGTCAAGTTCGAATGGTCTCAAACTCCTCCATGACCGTTTCAGGCTAAACATAAGAAATAACTTCTTTACTGTATGAGCCCCCAAGGTCTGGAATAGACTGCCACCAGCAGTGTTCAAGCACCTACTTTGAACGCCTTCAAGAGAAATTTGGATATTTATCTTGCTGGGATCCTATGACCCCTGCTGACATCCTGCCCTTTCTGATGTCCCTTCCAGCCCTAATGTCTATGAAATCTATGAAAATGTGACCATATAAAACAATCTCATGTTTTCAGGGGTCCCTCTCCTTCCTAAGATGGTCTTTCTGCTCTTAGTTTACCCTTAATATCAATTCTCCTGGTTGGCATGGCATTCAGTCTTTGCTGTGACTACAAGCTTATGGCTTGTGGTTTGCGTAGTCATGACTTTTCAAAGACGCACGGATTTCCTCTTGGGCAATTTCAGCATTGCAACCAATTTGTGTAAGAATTTCCTCTCCATTTTGAGATGTATAGTATTTGGCAGTACAAGAGTGTGGCTGCTCACTGAACTTCCTAGCTAGTGGGTATGTAACTTTCAACTCTTTCAGCCTAAATTATAAGCTTTATCTTTACTGAATGGCTATTTAAGTACTGATTTGTTTTAAACACCCCCTTTTTTAGTTGATGAAAATTACACTTATACAATAAAGAAAGTTGTCATATAACTGCTCTGTGCTATATAAACAGCGGTTTAAAAGACATGCTTCTTTGGATGTCTTACATGGATTACATGGAGTAACACTGTAAAATGGGAATTCAGCCATTGCTATTTTGGAAAATGTCTCATTGGTTTATCTTTAAGCTAAAGCAAAAAACATCATAAAGTACTTCTTTTAGTTATTTTAGTAGAATCAGGTGTTTATGCAGATTAATTTGATATGGAAATAAACATTGCTGAACCAATTTCAGTTTTTTAGAGAAAATGTGCACGTTTTATAACATGTTCTATATGTTTAAAGTGTTACATCAATAATGGGATGTAATCTGCTGCAGTGACAGGTAAATGATTTTCTATTTTTTAAAGAAAACAAATATATGAATATTCTTATCTGTCCTTTTTTGCTAATGGACATGACTCATGTGAGGTCTTATGTGAATGGTCTTAGCCAGCTAAGATTTTAACTCTATCTTTACTAGCATTCAAATCTTCTAAATACCTTTCTGCTCTACTAAAACAGAAAATTGCAAACACTTGGCTCAAGCCCAAACCCAGATTCCCCCAAATGGAACTCAGACATTCTGACAGTTCAGATATGACATTTGTCCAGCCATCTGTGACTCCAAATAGATACCCATTAGGAAGTGCAACTTCTTTCTGTACTGGAATCAAGTAACATGCAATGTACCTCTTGCAAGTACATTATGTTATTTCAACTAAGGAATCTAAACACAACTAAAACAAGATTGGCTAGGTTTTCAGTGGTACTACTGTGTTCCAACATGGCATTAAAAACAAGTTTTTTGTTTTTTTTTTTTTTTAGATATTATGTAAAATAAGGAGAGACATTTTGGTAATGTGCTATGGAACTGTATAATTTCTGAACTTTTTCCAGACTAACTTCTTGGGCACATGCAGGAAGTGTTGTATTCACTATTCGCTTTCACTATCTACCTAAGATAGTGCTTTGCATCTCTCTAGCTAAGATCCTGCTCCAGTCTCTGTTTCAAGGTATTTTCCATAATCATGGATCCTCACGGGAGGTGAGAGGCTTCATACCAGCTATGAACTGATTGCCCAGAGGAGTTTTGCATCTATTGACTCCTCTGTGAAATCCTGTGAAATATGAACTTCCATTTCTACCCAGGAGAACTTTACAATCTTTTCTCCAATGCCAGATGAAGGGTGTTTGTGCCCCCAAACTTGCAATTAAAGATTTTTTTTGGCAAAAATCTTATTGGTCTAATAAAAGATATCATCTCTATTATGAGTCCTGATTGCCTTCTCTCTACCTAGGCCTTCAAGCCGCATTCTTATATGTGTGTTGGTGAAATGGAAGTTCCATGTTACAAGGGAATGGATTTCTGTGTGTGGATATTTTTAATGCATCTTCATTTTGACTTTTTCCAGGTTGCAGACTTTACTTCTGACAAGGAAATAATAAGCGGGTGCTGTTCTCCTTGCGAGTAAATATGCACGTGCTCATTTGCTGCATTCTTCACAAAAGTCATACTTATTTTCATTGGAAGGAACATACCAATACAATCATTGTATGTTGTGCATTTACAAGCTACTTGTCAGCAGTATTCTAGCTTTCATGGGATTGTCCTGCCTATAAAAAGTAGGGTTTTCACCATTTTAAGGTGAGTGGAGAGAGTGAGAGAGAACAACTCACAGTAGAAAGGTATAGGATTTCAACAGGACATTGTCAGACAAGGTTCTTTGGGTGAATCTGATATCTTTTATTAGACCAACTTAAATAGCTGGAAAACAATTTTAAAGCAAGCTTTCGGGTTCAAAAATCCTTTGTCAGGCTAAGGAAGTTTCAGCAGTGGGTGTGTGCTTTTCCTGGATGGAATGGAAAGTAAAGAAACCAGCAGTTGGGCTGGTATGCATACAAGACAGGCAGTCAGTGAAAATGTAGATTGAGGAGTCAGTGGGTGAGAGGCAGGCTGGGTTTGGGGTGGGGAAGAGAGAAGGGGGATGAATAGTGGAGAGATACCTGGGGAGTCAGATGTCAGGCAGGTTATAATGTGTCATAAATCCGATGTCTACATTGTCCATGATTTTTAGTATCCAGGAGGTTGATGAAGTGGAGTTCATAGGTTTGTCTCTGGGAAGTGTTTTGGAAGTTCCCTTTGAGGATCGGGACTGAGACATTAGAGAGAGAGTGGTTTTCTCATGAAAAATGTGCCCCCACAGGTAGTTGGGTATTTCTGTCTTTGATAGATTTCCGATGTGCTTTCGTTCTGGTGTGCAGTTGTGGTTTGGTCTCTCCTACATATTTTCCATCAGGGCATTTGGTGCATTGGATGAGGTATATTACATTTCTGGAGGTACAGCTGTAAGATCCAGGGATGCTGATGGCTCTGTTGTGGGGTGCAGCAATTGTGGGGGTGTTGGATAGGTGTTGGCAGGTTTTACATTTCTTATCATGGCACGGTCTGGATCCTTTTGGTGTTCTCTAGGTTTGAGGAAGTTTGCTTCTGGTGATGAGGTTAGTGAGGTTTGGTGCTTGTTTGAAGGCCAGGATCCTCCCCCTCTATGCGGCACTGGTCAGGCCGCAGCTGGAGTGCTGCGTCCAGTTCTGGGCGCCGCACTTCAAGAGGGACGTGGATGATATGGAGAG
>JAGPOW010003648.1:15060647-15074029 GCA_030014935.1 Caiman crocodilus | reverse complement strand
GCTCTTCAGTACAGATGCGGTGGGATCTGAGGGCTTGGCTGGATATCACAGCTTTTTTGGTGTGTTTCGGGTGATTGCTGGTTCTGTGCAGATACGTATGTTGGTCTGTGGGTTTCTTGTATAACATGGTCTGTATTTTCCCCTTCTGGATACTGATCGTTGTGTCTAAAAAGGAGATGTTGGTGCTGGAGTAATCTAGAGACAGTCGGGTGGAGGGATGGGGACTGTTGCATTTCTGGTGTAACTCCATCAGAGACTGCAGGTTCTCAGTCCAAATGATGAAGATGTCATTGATGTATCTTAAGTATAGCAAGGCTTGCACGGCACTTCCTGGAGACGAGCCTACGAGCTCCATTTCATCAACCTGCTGGATGCTGGAGATCATGGACTGAACCCAGACATTGGGTTTTTGATGCATTATAATCTGCCTGGCGACTGACTCCCCCACCCAGCCCAGCCCAGCCCGGCCCAGCCCAGCCCCCGGCTCCTTTACTTTTCATCCCACCCAGGAAGAGCACACACCGACTACTGCAGCTTCCTTAGCCTGATGAAGAGTTTTTGAACCCGAAAGCTTGCTTAATAACCATTCTCCAACCATTTGGGTTGGTCTAATAAAAGATATCAAATTCACCCAAGGAACATTGTATGCCTGTGTCCGTAGACCAACACGGCTACAACCCAAATCCCTGCTTCCTGGCATAGCACATCCACTTCTTTCCCGGCATCCACAGAATCAGTCACTCATCACAGAAAGCAATCAGGTTGGTTGGGTATGATTTGCCTTTGGTGGGTCCACGCTGGCTGTTCCTGATCACCTTCTTCTCCAAGTGCTTAGAGATGGACCCACAACTACTTCACGATTGCCAAGGTGGATGACTTTGTGTTTGCCAAGTACCACAGTGGCACCAGACCCACTCAGGAGCGAGTGAAATGGGCTCTGGGCGATGCCTACATGCCGGAGCTGACCACAGGGGTTGAGAAAGGATCCCTAGCTCCTTTCATCCACGGAAAGAGGTGGATGAGGCTGTATAACCACATGGATGGTGAGTGCACCAGGCTTGTTCTTGACATAACGGTACACTGAAAGCGCTTGCAGTGCACTTGGTTTGTCAGCTCTTCCTGGCAGCTGACAGCAAACACAGGGGCAAGGAGGCATGCTTGATCACAGCTACAACTGCCTGGGTATGAAAGCAGAGAACCAGGAAACAGAGAGCAGGCTGCAAGCTCAGCCCTGGAAGGAAACGGAGGGAAGGCTTTGGCTAGAAGTGGGCCTGGGCTCCTGAACCAAGCCCTGTGTTCAGGTGAACAGGTCCTCGAGCTTACGCTCTTTACATGCAGGGCCTGAGAAATTCCTCCCGCGATGCTGGGGAGGGAAGCAAAGAAATCCTGGAGGCGTTGGCGGAAATGGCCCCGAGCCCTGGGGGAGAGGGGAGTTCCCAGGGGCTGGAGAAAGGCGGCACAGTGCTTGTCTTTGGGGACCTGCCTGAACTTCTGGCCCCCAATGTGCTCCCAAGCCAGGGTCGAGCTGCACAGCTGGCGAGGGTCCCTGTGGAGACTGGCTCCAGCCATCCCGGCAGGGGCTGCCAGGCAATGGAGACCAGCGGCTCTCCGGATCTGCCATTTTGCCTACCCATGAATTAGAGCAATGTTGGTTGTGGTCATTGTTGTTGTTGGTTGTGTTGCTTTGTTTGCTTTCCCTTTGAATAAATACCCCTTACCCCCTTTAGTGTGTACGGTGGGTTTTGATTAGGGACTCAGCCAGCTATTTTAGGGTCTGGTAGACGGTCCATGCCCACACCTGCCCCAGTTCTAAATTTAATTGTTGATTGGTTTTTTGGCCAATAGGTTGGCCACCCAGGTGGAGGAGCCTGATTTGCATGATTTGATGAGCCACTCGAGACAGAGAAAGGCAACCCAAATGATCAGGGGCCTGGAGCCCTCGCCAGAAGAAAGTATACAATGCTGGGACTCTGCCCTTTGGAGCGTGGGGTGTAGCGAGGACGGAGCACTAGACGTGGTGGAGGGTGAGGGCCAAGTGAGCAGGGACCTGTTGCTCCCCAAGCCCCAGACGACTAGAATCAGGGGGCACCAGGGCAGTGAGGTGGCAGCAGGTTTAAAACAAAACAGGGAAAGGACTTTGCACTGTAGTTAGTGTGGGGGACTCATGGCTACAGGAGCAGGCAGAGGCATGTGGAGCAGGGGTGGGACAATGCATTATAGGAGAGCAGCAGGAGAGGGCTAAGCGCTGGGAGGTTGGGTGGAGGCTGCCTGGGAGTCAGGAGTCCTGAGTGTTGTCCCAGGTGCTGGGAGGGGAGCTAGGTCTAGTGGTCGGAGCAGGGGGTGTTGGACTCAGGACTCCCAGGTTCCCTCCCCCACCAACCCAGCCCCCTGCCAGCCTCCTTGCCCCCCCCAGCCCGTCCTGGGGTGCTTTTGCCACCCAGCACACTCGGGGGGCGCGGGTGTCAAACCCTCCTCAGCACGCCCAGCCCCTGGAGGTAGCCTGCCTGCCAGGCATCCCGTCCGGGCCGAGCCCTGCCTCCGCGCCCCCCGCCGCCGCCTCCTGCACCAGGCAGCGCTCCCAGCCTGGGGCTTTCCGGAGCGGAGCTGAACTCTGGACCCGCATCACCAGCGCCTCCCCGGGCCCTCGGCCGGCGCTGCGGGGGGAGGCGGGGCGGCTGCCTGCCCGTGGCAGGACCGGAGCTCGTATTTCGCCGGGGATCCCGCGCGGGCCGGGCGAGCACAGTCCGCGGTCTTTGCCCCGGGCGCGGCGCTCGGGCGTGCGGGCGGCCGCGCCGGGATGGACGCGGGGCTCCGGCTGCTGCTGCTGCTCGCGGGGGCTGCGGCGGCGGCCGGGACAGACGGTGAGTGCGGGCGGGTGGGGGATGCGGGGTCCCTCCCGGGGTGTCCGCTCCCCGCCCGGCCCAGCGAGGAGGGTCCCACCTGGTCTGGTTTCATTGCAGCGGCTCCCAAAACCTCCGACCGCCGCTGAAACCGCCCCGGCGCGCCCCGGCGCCTGGAGCACGAAGCCCGCTTGCTCCCCCGCACCGCGCTCACCCCCGGCGCCGTGCCGTGAGCCCGCGCCCCTGTCCCGCCGAGCAAGCAGCCCCGCCGCCCGGGGCACTGAATCTCGTTGCTTAGTCCTAGTTCCTTACTGCATTCCCAGCTCCCGTTTCCTTTTTCAAAGGTAATGCAGCCCCACTAAAAACTTGTTATTGATGAATTCCCCATCCTAAAGAGAAAATTTCATTAGGTATGCAGATGTACTAATTAATATGTAAAATAGTGCCCCACATCAAGTACAGAGCCCTAAACGAAGGTCAGATTAGGATGGGATTACGGGGCCAAATACTTCTTGGGCCACCCTAAATTTCCTGGCGATGCCGCTGGGGCAGCATCCCAAAGAACCATGACCACAGTGCCATCCGGCCCAAAGCACAGTTTGGCCGTGCCAGGCTGCCAGCTAACAGCCCCCATGCCTCCTAGACTAAGTATAATGGCTTGAATAAGGAACTGGTTTTGGGGCTGGGATTAGGGCTAGAACAGCTGCTTGGGCCGCCCATCAGAATACCTCTGTGCCGCCAGCGGACTGTCCTAGACGTCTCTGACCAGAGACTTACTCAGCCCAAAGTGTGGTTTGGCTCTGCCAGGCTGCCAAAAGACGGCACCCCAACCCCTATGCTGGATATATAGACCCGAATAAGGAACTGGATTTTGAGCTGGGATTGTAGCTAGAAATCCTTCTTGAGCCACCCCACACTGTGACCTTGTGGCACAGTGCCACAGTGCCCTTGGGGACTCTGCTGGACATCTTTGACCAGAGACTTGCCCAGCCCAGAGCGCCATTTGGTCGCGCCAGCCTGCTCATTGGCAGCACCACAGCCACTGTGCTAAATATATGGGTTTGAATAAAGAACTGGTTTTTGGGGCTGGGATTTGAGATGGAAGTCCTTGTTGGGCCGTCCCACTCTGGGTCTCTGGCACTGGTCAACTCCCCCAGGCATCCCCGACCAGAGTAGTGTCCGACCCAAAGCGCGGTTTGGCTCTGCCTGCTGTCAACTCAGAGCCCCCCTCCGCCCCCTCCTCCAGGGACTGTGCTAAGGGCAATGGCTTGAATAAGGAACTCTTTTGGGGCTGGGATTATAAATCCTTCTTGGCCACCCCACACTATGCCTCTGTGGCACCAGTGGACATCTCCACTAATTAGTGCTGGAGTGCACTAATTAGCAGCAGACTCGATTAACCAAGTCTGCTCTGATTCATGCTATATACTGCATGCTATATCCAGGCATCCCTGACCAGAGTCTTGCCCAGCCCAGAGCATGGTTTCTTCATGCCGTGCTGCTAACTGCAGCCCCCATACCCATTAATATAATAGAAGGCGCAGTCTGCGTGTCTGTCCGTCTGTCCGTAACACTTCTAGACAACTGCGTGTGTGCCCCTGAGAGCGCGGGCAGTGATTGGCTGGGCGCCACGTTCTGCGCGGGCCCGAGTTTGCTCTGTGCCAGGGAATTTTGGCAGTGGGAACGTGCCCCAGGCGCCTGAGCAGCCGGGCTGCCCCCCGCCTCCCTGCCCGCGGGCCAGTGGGGTATCACGGTGGCCGCCCGCCCTGGATGCCCCCCAGAAGAGCTGCCATCCTTCTTGACAGGCAGTGAGTACTAAGTATATTGGCTTGAATAAGGGTGTAGGTTGTAGCCGTGTTGGTCTAAGGACACAGGCAAACAAGGCTCTTTGGGTGAATCTGATATCTTTTATTAGACCAATTTAAATAGTTGGAAAACAATTATTAAGCAAGCTTTCGGGTTCAAAAACCCTTTGTCAGGCTAAGGAAGTATCAGCAGTTGGCGTGTGCTCTTCCTGGAAGGAACGAGAAGTAAAGGAGGCTGGGCTGGTGTGCAGACAAGACGGGTCGTCGGTGAAAATGTAGATTGAGGAGTCAACGGGTGAGAGACAGGCAGGGGGTGGGGGTGTGGGGCGAGGGGGAGAGAGAGAGAGAGAGAGAGAGAAGGGGGATGAAAGTGCAGAGATACCTGGGGAGTCGGATGTCAGGCAGGTTATATTGTGTCATCAATCCAATGTCTATGTTTAGTCCATGATGTTTAGTATCCAGGGGGCTGATGAAGTGGAGTTCATAGGCTCGTCTCTGGAAAGTGTTTTGTATGTTTCCTTTGAGGGTCAGGACTGAGAGATGGGGGAGAGAGTAGTTTTCTTGTGAGAAATGTGCCCTCACGGGTAATTGGTATTTCTGTCTTTGATAGATTTCCGGTGCGCAGTTGTTGTTTGGCCTCTCCTATGTATTTTCCATCAGGGCGGTTGCTGCACTAGGTGAGGTATATCACGTTTCTGGAGGTGCAGCGGTAAGATGCAGGGATGCCGGTGGCTCTGTTGTGGGGAGTAGTAATCGTGGCGGCGGTGGAGACGTGTGGGCAGGTTTTGCATCTCTTGTCCTGGCACGGTCTGGATCCTTCTGGTGTGTTCTGGGCGTGAGGAAGTTTGCTTCTGGTGATGAGGTTGGCGAGGTTTGGTGCTTGTTTGAAGGCTAGGATAGGGGCTCTGGGAAGATCTTTTTAAGAACAGGGTCTCTGGCTAGTACGGGTTCCAGTTGTTTGAGGATTTTCCGTACAGGTTCAAGGGAGCGGTGATACGCCATAACCAGCGGTGTGCGATTTGTGGGAGGTTTTCTTCTGAACTGCAGCAGTTCTGCACGTGGCATCCCGGTGGCTCTTTCAAACGTGCGATCTATCTCTCTGGAAGAGTGTCCTTGCTGGGTGAAAGCCTTTTTAAGATTGCTGAGGTGGCGATCCCAGATGGTATCTGAGGGCCTGGCTGTTTATCACAGCTTTTTTGGTGTGTTTCAGGTGGTTGCTGGTTCTGTGCAGATGTGTATGTTGGTCTGTGGGTTTCTTGTGTACTGTGGTCTGTATTTTCCCCTTCTGGATACTGATCGTTGTGTCTAAAAAGGAGATGTTGGTGCTGGAGTATTCGAGAGAAAGTCGGATGGAGGGATGGCGATTGTTGAATTTCTGAAGGAACTCAATCAGAGACTGCAGGTTTTCAGTCCAGATGATGAAGATGTCATCGATCTATCTTAAGTATAGCAAGGGTTTGATGGTGCAGTTCTTGAGGAAGTCTTCTTCTGGGTGGCTTATAAAAGGTTGGCATGCTGTTGGCCATTTTGGTGCCCATAGCTGTTCCCTTCATCTGGAGGAAGTGTTGATTATTAAAAGTGAAATTGTGTGTGAGGATGCAGTGTATAAGCTCAGTAATACCTTTGGGTCTGTATTCAGAGTTGTAATCCTGTTCCTGTAGCTATGTAAGGCAGGCTTGGATGCCATCCTGGTGTGGGATGTTGGTAGATAGGCTGGTAACGTTCATGGTGGCTAGGAGGGTGTTGCTGGGAAGGTGGTCTATGTTGGCTTGAATAAGGAACTGGGTTTTGGCCTGAGATTATGATTGCAAATCCTTTCTGGGCCAGCCACACCATGCCTCCGTGGCGCTGGGGGACTCTCCTGGATGCCCCTGACCATAGTCTTGCCTGGCCCAGAGTGCGGTTTCTTCATGCCACGCTGCTAGCTGGCTGCCCCACGATGCCCACTGCACTAAATATGCTGGTTTGAATAAGGACTTTCTGTTGGACCGCAAGTGGTCGAGTCCCTGGATGGCAGCCATGGGTGAGACTTCCTTCCAAAGTGACTTGGCGAGGAGGGAGCTGCCCAGGTTGGTTTGCCACTGACTGTCACTGTGATCCATTCGGAGCAACAGTTAAAGGAGAATAGTTAAGGTTTTGCTTAGGGAGTACCACTGTTCCCATTTTCCCTTGTAATAAACCTGTTTTAATTTAACATTTGCTAGTGGGTGAGCAGGTTGCTTTAAATTACAACATCCAGTTTAAAGTTATCTTACCAAGTTTCTGGGTGATGCCTGGAGGTAAATGTGAAATGCTGTAGAAAAATCGCTAGGGGCCTCTATGCACGTGCTCTGGGATGGGGAGAGGGGTGCTTTAAACAGAACGGCTCTGAGAGCCACTGTGATTAAAGCACCTGCGGTGTCATGTGTATTCAGCATCCCGCACTTCAAAACGGCAGCGGGGGTGCTTTAACAAAGCTGGTTCGAAGATCTTCACTTGAAGCGCGGCTGCTGCCATTTTGCAGCACGGGCACAGTGAATACATGTGATGCAGAGGCTGCTGGAGTGCGCTAATTAGCAGCAGACTCGATTAACCAAGTCTGCTCTGACTCATGCTATATACCGCACATCGGAGCAAAGGTCTGTCCCTGGCGCCCTGTGCATGCAGCGATTCGTCCTGCGCTCCAGGGCCCGGTGGAACAGCACATAAAGGCTTTAGAGGTTGGGTGGCAAGCTGACGCCCAGAAAGCGAGCGTCGCATTGGGCAGGGCCATGCCCAGATTTCCTCAGGAGGCTCCTCGGTGGTGGGGACGAGTTTGGGAGGATTCCTTGAGGGTTTTGCTCCATGAGCCCAGCAGAAGGGCAGCTCCTTATAGGTAGCAATGTAAATAGCACAGGCGGATGGCAAGTAAATTGGTGCCTGGCATTCTTTGGGCCAGACAAAAACATGGTCGGGGTGTCTGGGGGCATCCCCCAGTGCCACAGAGGCTGGCGTGGGGTGGCCAACAAGGATTTCCATTTCTAATCCTAGCCCGAAAAGAATTCCTTATTCAAGCCGTTGTCCTTAGTACGGTAACTGGGGGCGGGGGCGGGGGGGGCCCCGAGTTGACAGCGTGGCAGGGCCAAAACGGTTCCTTATTCGAGCCATTACACTTAGCACAGTGGCTGGGGGGGGCTGTCAGATGGCAGCTGGGCACGACCAAGTCTTTGTCCAGCCTTTTGGGCCGGACATCTTTGACCGGAGGCTTGTCTAGCCTTTTGGGCTGGACAAGTCTCTGGTCAAAGATGTCCATGAGAGTCCTCCAGGGCCCCAGAGGTGTGCCATGGGGTGGCCCAAGAAGGATTTCTTGCTGTAGTCCTATCCCAAAAGCCTGTTCCTTATTCAGGTCCATATATCTAGCATGGTGGCTGGGGTGCTGTCAATTGGCACCCTGCAACGGCCAAGGCGCCTTTTGGGCCGGGCACGTCTCTTGTCAGATGTCCAGGAGAGCTCCCCAGTAACGCACAGGTATGTCAATGAGTGGCCCAGAAAGGATTTCTAAGTATACTCCCAGCCCCAAACCCAACTTCGTATTCAAACCAATGCATTTTGTACAGTGGGAATGAGGGGCTGTCGATTGGTAGCCTGACATAGCAAAACCATGTTTTCGGCCAGGCAAGGCTCTGGTTAGAGGTGTCCGGGAGAGTGGCCCGGTGCCACAGAGTCATGATGTGGGGTGGCCCAAGAAGTATTTCCATCTCTAATCCCAGCCCACCAACCATTTTCTAATTCAAGACCGTATACATAGCACAGTGGTTGGGGAGCTGTCAGCTGGGAGCCTGGCACGGCCAAACCACGGCTTGTGTCAGGCACGTCTCTGCTCAGGGGCATCCAGCGGAGTGCCCTGGGGGCACAGAGACTTGTCTGGGGGGCCCAAGAAGGATTTCTGCATATAATCCCAGACGGAAAAGCAGCTCCTTATTCGGGTCCATGAATTCAGCACAGTGGCTGGGAGGGTGGTGTCAGCTGGCAGCCTGGCACGGCCAAACTGCGCTTTGGGCCAGGCAAGTCTCCGGTGAGATGCATCCGGCAGAGTCCCCCTGTTGTGCAGAGATATGTTGATGGGTGGCCCAAGCAGAATATCTAGCCATAATCCCAGCCCGAATGCCAGTTCCTTATTCCAGCCTTTATATTTAATATAGCGGGCATGGGGACCGTTAGTTGGCAGCCTGGCACGGCCAAAATGTGCTTTGGGCCAGGTGGGACTGTGGTGAGAGGTCTTTGGGACAGTCCCCCACTGGCATTGACAGGAACTTTCGGGTGGCCCAAGAAGTATTTTGCCCCATAATCCCATCCTAATCTGATCTTCATTCAGGGCTCTGTACTTGATGTGGGATATTATTTTACATATTAATTAGTACATCTGCATAGCTAATGAAATTCTTTCTCTTTAGGATGTGAATTTCATCAATAACAAGGTTTTATTGGGTCTAGATTAGCTTTGAATAAGGACCTGGGAACTGGGACTAAGCAACCAACTTCAGCCTCATGCTAGGCACGAGTTAGTGAAAAGGCAGCGGCTGTGGCACATGTCCTGCCCCAGCGCACACCCTGGCCTCACCCCTTGTAGCCCAATCCCCCTGAGCAGCAGCCCCGGGCTCAGGGCAGGGCATCCACGGGCCACACCGATGGTGCCCACGGTGCTGCCCCCAGCCCCACAACAGCAAAGGCCCCTCCCGGCCCCTCTGCAAGAAATGAAATAGTTCCCAGGAGCGATGGGGCTGGAGTGGGTTGTGTGGGCAAAGCACATGCAGCGCCGGGCACCGCTGCTAGCCCCCCTGGGGCTGGGGGAGGGGAAGCAGATGCCTGTGTTCAGCCTGGCTCTGATGGGGAGGGCTGGGGCAGCAGAGCCAGGGAGGGGAGCCTGGACTCTGCTCACACACGTGCCCCCTCCTGTACCACCCTCTCCATCCCTTCCTGTGCCCATGTGTCCATGCCTGTCTGTGGGCAGCAACGGGGCAGTGCAGGGCATTCCTGTCTCCCCCACACGTGCCAGACTGGGGCAGGGACTCGCACCTGCATGGACCCTCCTGGGACAGAGCAGCAGGCTCCAGAGGGGTTGGCTCCCTGGCAGGGCTGCCCCAGCCCTGAGCCGGGCACCACTGCCAGCCCCCCTCTCCCTGCTGCCAGGGCAGGACCTTGGGGCCAGGCTCTGCAGGCTGGGAGTCTACCATACCTAGCTCTAGGTGAGAGGTCACGGACCTGATCCTGCCCCTGTTCCCATGTTGGGGCACCCAGACACCTGGGACAAAGGGAGGAGAGATGGTGAGCCAGGCTCGCCCTGCCCCTCCTGCTAACGGGGGCCATGGCCGTCCCGTGAGCACCAGGGTTACGTGTTACCCTCCTGGCCAGGGTTAGAAAACAGGCAGCTGGCTGTGATTCCCAGGGGTGCAGCTGTGTCCTGGATGTGACAGATGTGGTGTCCTGTGCTCCTTGTGGGCATTAGTGGATGGTAGCCTTGTTGGTGCCCAGAGCTCGTGCAGGGCACACAGTGGTTGTGCCCGGGCCCTGCCAGGATCTGCTGTCACTTGGCCTGGCAGGGTCTGGACCCCTCTGGGAGGTGGGGGCTGCCTGGGGAGATGCAAGCCCGGCTCTGCCCAGCCTGTGACGGGGACTCTGGCACCAGGTGCTTGTGGCAGGAGCTCACTCAGACCTGGTGTGCTCACACCCTGGATCAGCAGGGCGGACTGGGGCAGTGCAAGGGGCAGGGCACTTGGGTACAAGACCTTGTTTTCCATAACCAGCTTGGCTGGAAACAGACAGTTTGGTGCCAGTTAGGCTGTGGCAGGCAGGTGGAGAGTGCTCCTGCATTGAGCGACCCGCCTCCCTGTGCCCTAACATCTTCCAGGCTCTGAATGCCTCCCTGGGGGTGCCTTGTGTCTAGCCAGCCCTCTTCCTGGAGCACACACACAAGCAAGCCTGGAGGTGACATTGCTACCACCTAGGGTCTGGACTCACCTTGGACCTGTGCCCCCTGGGAAACGCAGGCCTAGTGATCCTTGAGGGTACTTGACCCACTGCAACAACATTGGGTGCTTCCCTCAGTCTGAAGCAGAAATAGTGGTCTGCCTTAGTTATCTGAACCAAGGGGACCCTAAGGCATAATCTAGGCCTGTTTCCCATGCTAGGTACAAAGGAGAACTGTATTGGTTACAAGGAGTAGGTTTAGAATAGGGTACAGGGTAGAGCAATATCAGAAAAATACCTTAGCAAACAGTGGCATGGTGGCCTTTGATCAGGCATCTGAGTTACTGCAACTGATATATCTAGTTAGATCTCATTTAGCTTAATCTCAAGTATCATCCAGAGGCAGGTGGAGATTCCCTCTGGAGGCAGGCAGTTCATTGATCATGAGTTTCCAGACAGAGCAAGGGATCTTAGAGAAGCTGGAACATATGAAGTTTCATCATGGCTATTGCCCTTTCTCCTGGGATGGCCTTCACTAATATAGCCTTTATGACCTCATTTACCTGATTAAAAGACGGCCAGCAACTCTTGGCTGCCAGCTAACCAATTTGAAATGCATTACTGGTTGCCAGGTAGACTGGCAGGGTCTGTAGCCCCCTCCCAGTCATGTTGGCATTGCTTAGACCAATAGGGATCTTAAGCCCCAACCCCCAGGTGTGTGAGGCCAGTCATGTAGGCAGAGGGAGCAGGTTTCCCCCCTCCTTCAGGAATGTATTCAGTTCAGGTTACAAGTCAGGATTACCAGAAATGGATGGGGTCGGAGGTTCCTGACCTTTGCAGTGACCATGGTAACCAAATTGTCAGAAAGCAGAGTTTGGGAAGAGACAGAGATGGTTTTCTGCCGCATAGGCTGCAGAGGAGATGGCCATGCTTGGGGCTGGAGGTGGAATGGAGAGGCTATTGGGCTGGTCTGCGTCCAACATTGCGTTGGCTGTCTGGAGGAGAAGCAGAATCCCCATCCCCAGTCTTAGCCCGTTCCCTCCCCTGCCCCCAGTCCTGGGCCAGACTGCACTGCCCAAGCTGGGTTGGAAAGCCCCAGGTGGAGGCACAGCGTGTCCTGGTAGGAGAAGTCTGGTCCTCCTCTAGGTCCCCTCCCTGGATGAGAACTGACCTGGGAGGGAGACCGTACACTAGTACCAGCCACATCCACACTGGGCTTGGAGGCAGTCTTGTACCAGCTACGGGGTCTGAGTTCTTTACAGTGGGGGTGCTCAACTTCTGGTCCCCAGGCCAATCACAGAGTCACAGAAATGAGTGTTGGGAGGGACCTCAGAATGTCACATCTAGTCCAACCCTCTGCTCAAAGCAAAGCCAGCCCTAACTACATCATCCCAGCCAGGACTTTGTCAAGCCGAGCCTTAAAAATGTCCAAGGATGGAAATTTTACCCATCATTATCTCTGGGTAGCTTGTTCCAGTGCTTCACCATCATCCTTGTGAGAGTGCTTGCTGGGCACTCCTCACTTAGAGCCAGAACCTCTCCCGGGTCAGTAAAGACAGGTTATAGGTTGGACGAGGGGTGGATTGAGATGGAGTTGAATTGATCCTGCAGGAAGCGGCAGGAATGGATAAGACCAGCTCTGGCCTTTGTCTCCCTGTCTTATTCCAAATCTCCCTCTTGTTGAAGGTCTTCTTGATGTGCCAGAGAGCTGCAGTGGGGAAGAGCACTTTCTTTCCAGCAACAGCTGTTTGGGCTGAGAAGACCCTTGTCTGACCACATGCTTGCATCATTTAACTTGGGAGGGCACACTGTGTCTGTGTCAACATAGATTTTCCTTAGTTTTGCCCAAGTTGTCTGAGAATCAGTTTACATGGGACTAGGATGTGCCAGTTTTAATGCCAAAATAAACATGTCTACACAAGAGGCTTGAGGAAATCAGCTACACTGGGTTAACCTAGCACCTTTTGTTACTATAGGAGTACATCTTGTGTAAGCAGGACCTGCTTGGCTTCAACAAAACTCAAAGAAACCAGTCTTACTTTGGAACAGCTGCGTCTGCACAGCCACTTGTGCTGGTTTAAGGACATCAGCGTGATGTTTACGCCTTAGGGATACAATTAAAAGGGCTGATTACTGTGAAGTGATCTGCGGGTCGATTTCTAATCCATCAGCTAACCATGGGAATTGCCTGTACTCACGCAGCCACCCCTTTGGTGAATGTGAGATGCCTCCTTGCTGTTTCTTTGGGGTAGAGAGGTTGTGAGCCATGTTAGGCATATGTCAGGCCGGATGGCACCTTGGAGACTATCTGGTTCATTTTATATAGACAACAGCCTACTCTGTTGCATCAGTGAGCTTACAGGAATAAGACATGCCAAGGAGGTGGTGCTGTGCTGATAGCAGGGGTCATAGTAGTTATAAAGCTGTTACAGTGGTCTCTGTGTTGGATCTGGAGGCAGACTCTGTGCCTGCTAGGATTGGAGGCCTAGTGTGCACACAGGCTACCTCCAGACTTAACGTGGAGGCAGAGTGCTGTGAAGCATGGGCTGTCCCTTGCTCAGGATCAAAGGTCTGTAATGCCAGCTCTTTGCTGCAGGTCTGGATGGGTGCAAGCCTGAGCAGAGCAGGGCCTGGTGTCCCTCCTTTGCAGATGGCTGGGTGGCTGGCAGGGACAGCAGTGAGAGAATGCAGGGGTGCTCAGCTCCCTGTGCCAGCCTGTGTATGTGTTCAAGCACACGGCCTGACTGTGGCCTGGCCCAGCCCCTCCTTCCCTGGTAACTCCTCTTTGGACCTATTCCATGGGTTCTGCTCC
>JAGPOW010003648.1:14995756-15051372 GCA_030014935.1 Caiman crocodilus | reverse complement strand
GCACAAGAGGAGTACTCCTCCTTGGAGACAACTCCTCTCTTCCATAGGTTGTATGCCTCCCGCTTAGCCCTCAGGGTCCCCCGAATATCCCTATTAAGCTATGGGGGCTTCCGGGCACTTTTGCTCATCTTGCATCGGGCAGAAATGGTCGCCCCTTGGGCTCAGAGGATCGTCTCCTTGAGGAACATCCACCCTTCATGGACGCCCATGTCCTCAATCCTACAGGCCCTCAGCGCCTTCTCAGCCTCCTGAGCTCTCTGAAATTGGCTCTTTTGAAGTCTGGGACCCTAGTCATAGTGTGGGCTCTAACTACACTGTGCCGGATAGCAAATTCTATCAGGCAATGATTGCTATCTCCCAGGGAGTCACATACTTGGAGTCCTCCAACCAGATTGTCCCCCGAGGCCAGGACCAGATCCAGCAGCGCATCCCCCCTGGTGGGGCCATGCACCTCCTGGAGCAAGTGGAAGTCCTGCAGCTCTGCCAGGAACCTTCGGGACCTCTTGGACTTGGCTGACTGCTCCTCCCAGCAGATATCCAGGTAATTGAAATCCCCCATGACAATGACATCCCTTGTCCTAGCTGCCTCCTTGAGCTGGCCAGCAATTTGGAGGTCCGGCTCCTCCCTCTGGTTGGGTGGTCTGTAGCAGGCCATTAAGTCCTTTTCCCCTCGTCCTCCTTGCAGCCTGACCCAAATTGCTTGTCTTTGATTTCTGTCGCTAGTTTAAATTCAATCACCACCTTAGCTTTTCTAATTTGCTTCCTGCAAGTGCAGGCTGTTGTTGTACAGTCCTCCTTGGGGACTGTCCCAAGCTTCCATTGTCTGTATGCCTCTTTCTTCTTTTTTCAGAAAAAATTGATGAAGCACACTGCCCTGTGCCACTTCTGTTTGGTGCCATGCAAGGCAACATGCTAGGGCAGCAGGAGGCACTGTAGAGACTCTGGCCGCATTCCAGAGCATCTCTGGAGGTCTGAGCCCTGGCTTGCCTCAGGGCATGGTGGGGAACTGTGCCCTGAGCTGCTTTTTTTCTGAAGCATTTTTATTTAATTCCTGAAAATCCAGGGATCAAATTTTGAGCCTGCCCTGCAAATTTTTTCATTCTTAGCGCGCCTTTTGTGGCATCTCAAACTGGTTTGAGACACTGCAGGAGGCACATGCATACTTATCTCAACGTGCTCTCTGAGTTCTTTGGTGTTCTATTTTTCCTGTTAAAAAACAAGTGTAAACTAATGAAAACAGAGACCTGGCATTGTTTACTAGGTGCTTTGAACCTAAAAAGGTTGAGAACCACTGCTCTATGTATGCTTTGTATCTGTGCATAAATGGAAAGGATTTGACTAAAATCCACCTTTTTCTCTTTATTTCCTTAAATCAGATTTATAGATACTAGGGTCAGAAGGGACCTCAATAGATCATTGAGTCTGACACCCTGCTTAGGAAGGAAAGAAGGTGCTGGGGTCAGATGACCGCAGCCAGATGCCTATCCAAACTTCCCTTAAAGACCCCCAAGGTAGGGGAGAGCACCACCTCCTTTGGAAGCCCATTCCAAATTTTGGCCACCCTTACCATGAAGAAGTTTTTCCTGATACCTAGCCTAAATCTGCTCTCTTGTCAGTTTGTGACCATTGTTCCTTGTTACCCCAAGAGGTACCCTGGTGAATAGAGCATCTCTGATCCCTTGCTGCATCCCCCTAATGAATGTGTAGGCGGCCACAAGTTCACCTCTCAGCCTTCTCTTGCAGAGGCTGAAGAAGTCCAGGTCCCTTAGTCTCCCCTCCTGTAAGCCCCTAATCATACAAGTGGCCCTCCTCTGGACCCTCTCAAGTCTATCAACATCCCTCTTGAAGTATGGTGCCCAAAACTGGACACAGTACTCCAGCTGCAGTCTGAGCAATGCTGCATAGAGGGGAAGTATCACCTCCTTGGATCTATTTGTCATGCATCTGCTGATGCATGATAAAGTGCAGTTAGCTTTGGTGATGACTTTGTCACACTGACAACTCATGTTCATCTTGGAGTCCACTAGGACTCTGAAATCCCTTTCTGCTTCTGTGCTGCTGAGAGGGTCACTTTCCACCCAGTACATGTGATGAATATTTTTGTGCCCTAAGTACAGCCTTCCGCACTTGTCTTTGTTGTACTGCATCCTATTGTGTATTGACCACTTTTCTAACCTGTCCAGGTCTGCCTGCAATCATTCCCTACTCTCCAGAGTGTGCTCTTCATTCCCCACCCCGCCCAATTTAGTGTCATCTGCAAACCTGGACAGAGTACACTTCACACCCACATCCAAGTCACTGATGAAGATTTTGAAGAGTACAGGTCTAAGGACCGAACCCTGTGGGATCCCACTACCCACATCCTTCCAGGTCAATACCAACCTGTCTATTACCACTCTCTGGGTGCAACCGTGAAGCCAATTTGCCACCCACTGGACCATGTAAACATCTGTCACAGCCTCTTAATGTATTTATGAGAATAGGATGATATACCGTATCGAAGGCTTTTCTTGGATGTCCAAGAAAATGACATCCACCTCTACTCCTGCACATAAGCATTTTGTGACCCTGTCATAAAATGAAACCATATTGGTCAGTGTGGCATCTCTAGCGGATGCTGTGAACATAAAACCGTTTCCTTGGTTGGGGTCCCCCAATTTCCTGCCGCAACTTGTTGGTACCTGAAGAGAAGGAAGAGGTCCAGTGGTGTTCTTCTCTCCCTATTGACCCGAAGATGAGGTACTCAGAGAAGTGCCACGGTGTTCCTCAGAGCTGCCAACTGCTCAAGTGTTCCATTCGTTGCTCCACCAATCTCTGTTAGCCCCTTTACTATAGGGGTCTGGTGTCAGCTTCAGCAAATAGGCTGGTCACCTGGATATCAATGCATCTGGATCCTCTGTCCCTGATCCCAAAGGACTGAGCTCCCTGGTGTTTGGCATCCTTCCCCTCTCTGTGGGAGAAGGATGTTTCTATATCTTTTGAAATTAAGGGGCTGGGATTGTCCATCCCCATCTTACTGCCTGACACTGCTTCCCCACTTTTGATGCGGCGCAGTGTCTGCTGGCCTGCTATAACCAGCCTCCCGGCCTGCTGCCTGCCTGGAGTGCTTCAAGCTGGTTCTTTCTCTCTCTGTCTTCTTGCCAGCTTCCAGTGGGGTTTTTAAATTTCCCACAGTGATGGCATCAGCTGCTGCAATCAGCCAGCCACTGCGCTGCTCAGGCAGCAGCTGCGTGGCTCCTGCTCTGCTCCTGTTTGTTCTAGCAGTAAGTTTGTCGGGGTGTAGGGGCCTTGCCCGCTTCTCTGGGGAATGCCCAGGCCTACCCCTGGCATCCCCAGTGCCTGTGGGAGCTTCTCACTAGCAGAGTCAGGCATGATCTACCTGCTACAAATCCATGCTGGTTTCCCTGATGCATGATTTTTCCCACTGGACTCCCACAAATATGATCCTTCATAATCTTTTCAAAGACCTTTCCAACAATGGAGGTGAGACTGACTGGCCTATAATTACTCAGATCCTCCTTCCTCCTCCCCTTCTTGAAAATAGGGACCTCGTTGGCCCATTTCCAGTCCTCTGGGACCTGACCTGAGCACCATAAGCACTCAAACAGCCATGCCAGTGGTTCTGCTATGACACCGGCCAATTCTTTTAGTATCTTCAGATGCAGCTCATCCAGGCCTACTGACTTGAACACATCCAGTCTATCCAAGTGACTGTGCCAAGACTGTTCTGCGAACTAAGTATGCAGGTTACAAATGTTCTAAATTATCAGTGTACCATATGCTGAACCAACTTCAGGTATTAACAGTAGCAGTTTGATCTGCTGACCTGACTTACAGAGCCTATTGTGATTACAGACTTGACTCTTAAATATAAACTTTGGCCCGATGCTTGCACCTAATATTTGAGATCAGCTGGGGTCCCACTTCCTAATAAACTGGATTCAAACTCTGGAATCCAGGAAATGGGTTTTCAAATCAAGTCTTTTCTTGAGTTTGCTGTTTTTGATTGATCTCACTGAGTCACAGCTTGAACTTCAGGGCGCATTTTAAAGTTAGTCTTTTCAGACTTCTGCTAAAGGGTGTGCTGAAAATTACTTTTGTGGTTTAAGATAATTCTCCAGGTAATGTCTTGTACAGACCCCTATCAATTTTATTATGTTTTTCAATTATGGTGTCCAGAGGAGATAAGAGGAAAACATCAGAAATTTCATGGCAATAAAACTAAAATAGAATATTGTAAGAAACCATTGTGACACTGTACTATATAACATAATCATTCTCAGGTTATGCCTGACCTTCTTCAAATTATTTATTTGTCTTGAAAAAGAGATTTTTTTCTTAAAAATTCTATTAAAAAATTAATCTTGGTTGTATGGTTAAAAATACTAAGGTGTTTCCGGGTCTGGTTCAAGATGACCATTTAAATATTTAAGTTTATTTTTAGGCTTATTTTTGTTTTCTGTTTTAGGATTTTCAGTTTTATAACAAACCTGAAAATTGTTTTTTTCAATGATTTCTTTGGAAAATTCTTCTGGAAAAAACAACATCCAGGGGTCAGCAACCTATGGCCTTCAGGTCAGATCCAGCCTGTGACGGTCTGATTTGCAGGGGGAAGGGGTCTATCTAAAGAGGCCATGTTAAAGCTTCTTGCCCTGTATTTGCCCTGTGATTGTTGTTCTCCACTGTTATTTCATATGGCTTTTGGCAGCACCCAATACGTGGAGGTGGAAGCATAGACGAGGGTTGGGATCAGAGGAAAAAGGTATTGGCAGCAGGGGTAGGAGGATTGGTAGCTGATTGCATCAGCTGGGTTGCAGGAGCCTGGCCTACCACTTCAAAAGGCTGCTGACCTCTGTCTTTAGCAAATGAAGCTGAAATAGGAGTAGGAAAAAATATATTTAATCATCTTTCATGTAGGAAAAAAATGTATGGTTAGATCCTGCTCACTGATGACTATGTTAAACTGAGGAAGTTCAGGAGAACTTTACTTTGGGTTAGGATTCTTCTTGTCCAAAGGGGAGAAGGAAGAAAGCATAACAAGATAATGAAGATAAGCAGATGGCTTAGGATGAGTGCTCTTGGAAGGTTTTGGGATATATGACCACTGACCAGCTTTCACAAGTAGGTCATTCAGGGATGGGGTTTGCTTCAATAAGCAAATATACTGCCTTCTAGCATCAGGATTGGTCTGACAGATAAGAACTTTAAATTAGAAATGCAGCAGGGAAAGCTAAGAGACTGGCACAACATCCTCATGCTGAAAATAAACATGCAGCTGAAGGGTAGTCTGGTGAATGAGGAAGTTGCCCAAGAGAGGGAAAGGCACCAAGAAATGTGAGGGTTATGGAAGACAGCAATATATCTGTAATGGAAATAAGGCAGTTACATATGTCCCAGTTGGGAAACTGAGCAAGTGTAGATGAGTAATAAAATAGGTGACCTGGATCTCCTGGTGTGTGATACAAAAACAGACATATGAAGAACAGAGACATGATGAATAGTAGCCGTGACTGGAATTCAGATATTGAAAGGTACAAACCATTTAGGAAGGACAGAGATAAGAATAAAAGCAGTGGGGGAGCACTGTCCATTAATACTGCATTTGCTCAAATCCAAAATGACCCCCCCAATAATTGGACTCTGTATATGAAAAAGTATACATTTGTTATAATTTTCCAGGCATAGAAACTAATTATTGGAGGGCCATCTTATATTCATCCTTTCCACCGCTACAAGGGGAAAGCAGTGGCAGGGGGTCAGGTGTCTGGGAGGGTGGTCAGACCTTCCCCTTGCCCTCTGCCTCCTCACTTTTATTTTTTCACTTTTATGTTTTGTTTGCCTCCTCACTTTTATTTAATTAAATATATTAGTATGAAGTGCCAAGCCATGTGTTTAGGGACCAAAAATAAGAATTTTGCCTATATTGTAAGGTGGGAGTACGCAGACAGGAGAGAGCTAAAGAAGGGAGGGACCTGGGTGCACTAGTCAATTACTTGATAACCGTAAGGCTACAATGTGATGCAGCTGTGAAGGAGGCTAATGCAAAAAGTTGTTTTCATTACAGTATAAGAACTTGCTGAAATCTCTCTGTGCTGCCATGTTATACTCCCAGCTGATATCTTGGCTCCAAAAAACACCAAGTCTTGTGATTTGGATGCATCCTAGTCATTCAGATAAAACTTCTTCATCTTCTTCTCCTCCTAGTTTGATGGTGTGTGGTAGACACTCACTGTGGTATTACCCTTGCTATTTTCCCTTTTGCCTTAACCAAAAGACTTTCAAAAGATCTTCCTTCCCCTTCATTCCTGGAACAAAAATATATTCCTTCAAAGGCAGTGCTGCCCCATTTTTTCTGTCTGTTTTTCTTGAAAAAGCTATACTTATCCTTGTCAATATTCTAGTTGTGAATGATCCCACCCAGAGTTATTCCATCTAAAATCCTCGTGGGGGAATGTCTGTGTGTTTATGTATTAGGACTTACAATCTTTCTGATTATTCCACATATTAGCAATTAAGATTTTCCATTTTTCCTCCTGTATTAAGCCTCCTGCGTTAAGCAGGTTGCCCCGCTCTATTCTGCTGGCTTTTGTTTCCCTCTGTCGCTAGTAATTGCCATGTTACTAACAAGGATTTCCGTGTCAGGTGGCAAAACCAACCTGGGTGATGGCAGGTCACCACACACATATATGCATATAATTTTAAAGAAATTAAAAGTAATCCCACGTTTGTACAGATTCCGTTTGTAGGGAGAAGGCAACAAGGTAAGTGTAGATCCAAATAGAAGTGAAATAAAATTGAAACTTTACTCACAATAAATGTGTAGAAGTGATGACAGATACAAACAGTCGGTCAGTTGTATAACGGAGAAGTGACAGTGAAAACGTTGGTTACAGCAATTACAGGATGATGTAACATGCCAGCAATAGCATAATGTGAGAGCTCTATACGTATGATGAAGAAGCCATGATGCAGTGAAGCAACAAAGCCTCAAAACAACGTAGCCTACGGCCTAGGGGTTGCCTCGGACTAGTTAGATGATCAGTCTACCTGACGAAGCGCTAGAGGAACCCCACGCTGAGGCGTACTGACCCTCTTATAATCTCCCCAGCCAATCAGAGAGCTCTGTGGCTGGATGGTTCCAGAAGGCATGGCTGTTGGCCAGACAGTCATGTCTCTGGGGTAGCCACTGATTGGTTAGGCCTTAACTGATCACGTGCTGTTCATGTTTTTACTGCATGACTTATAAGACTCACCCTCTGCAACTAATTAACTTGAAACATCTGGCAATGTTACTTAACCTTGACACTGATCAACTCAGTGAACTTGGTTGGGATTCTTAACCTGGTTCCAATGGTACCAATAATCTGGCGGGTGGTCATGCCTTTTTACTGGACATGCCTCCTTGACCAATGGCCAGATTATTGCTGGACTACAACCCTTCGAGGGCTATTTCCTCGAATCTCTCCCCCTCAGAGGTAGATAGCTGAGTATAAACCATACTTGATAATGTAGCAAACTTATTTTTAACCGTTTCCAAAATACAGCATCCCATACACACACTTACTAAAATTCTCAGTAGAGGTATTAATAAAGTAATCAAGGGAGTGAGGATGTACATTAGCCACGATGATGGTTTCCAGCCAGCCCAATTAAATAAATTGGCAAGCCACCCTGTTCCTTCCTGATTGAGCCGTTTTGTTGCCTCAGCTTCGGGAACAAGTTGCTTAGATGTTACACTTGATGTTTTATCGGCTCACCTCTGTACCTTTGTTGCCTTCTCCCTACAAATGGAATCTGTACAAACGTGGGATTACTTTTAATTTCTTTAAAACTATATTCATATTTGTGTGTGGTGACAGTTTACAAGTCAGTTTCAATGACCCTTTCATCTGGTTCAAGGAGAAACTCCTCGGATCTCCGTTGGGATGACTGCCACGTATAAACATAAATAATAAAGATAATCAATAAAATAATGTTGACAATGAGAAATCTAACTGGGAAAAGTGCAACTGACAACATTTGGGATTCCATTGGTGCGGTTGGTACTAGTGCCTTTTCTCCATGGCTAATCTGGTCGGTATTCATCTGGTTGATGACGTGCCAGGGATGTACCTCACTTATCAACCCGAGGATGGTGAAGATAATAGTCTGCTGGCTCAACATCCTATTGGTTCAGAGTGTTCCTAGGAAACAAAACTTACAACCTGTTAACATAACATAAACATTAGACATTCGCAGATAAATTTTATATTAGCTCTACCAGCTTAGCTAATTATGGTGTGCCAAGATATTGCGTGGTGGTGAGGCTGCTTCTAGACAAACAAGGTAAGTATTAAGATACGTTTCTGCTTCCACGATAATGCCTGGCACTGGTGTCGGGTATTTTATTGTGGCACAAGGTATAGTTAGTCATACTGTCTCTTTAGCCTGATAACAGGGCTTCCATTATGGTGGCTTTGTTGGTACTTTTTCCTCCCATAGGGGTTTTGTAGCATTCATCGATATTAGAATTTTGTTGTTAAATCTTGTCCAATTTTTATACGATCCATTTCCTCTTAGCCTCTGCTGTTCTTTGTACAGTCCAATGTGCTGTTCAACCATGCCGTTCGATTGCGGGTAACTTACTCAACACCCTCCGTGGTTGAACCTCATTAAAGCCCCTGATCTTTTCTTAACAAAGCTACTTAAGGATTTATATGATCTTTTAACTCCCTTCAGTCATGCCTACAGGTCCAAAAGGCATCATCACTGTTCACTAGGAATTAAGTCAGTTGAACTAGGACAGCAGTGGACTTAAATGAGCTGTATCCAAAACATAAAATGTCATCACTCTGTTTCTACAAAATGTTACTGTTTGTTTATTACCTTTCTGTGCTTGATAACATTTCTGAAACATATGCCCTAAATTAGAATATCTAATCAGAAGACGAGAAGAGTCATGTAACTGTTAGCAGAAACAGGATGAATAGCAGCATGTAGTTGGAAAAGCCATAACTATCAGATGGTAGGGCAAAAATGCCACTTCATATGTTAGACAAAAATTGAGGCCAACAGCAGTGTCATACTGGGTGGGCTGATTTAAATCAAGACACTTTCAATTACTGGGATTACAAATGCTGGTTTTTTTTGTCTTAAAATCTGACTTAAATTGCCATAGTTCAGATCAATTCACTGGGTAATCAAATGCATTTTGTGTGGTTTAGTGACCTTATTATGAGCACTTATTACTTTTTGATAACTTGTGCATGCCACATTCCAAAAGTGAGATGGCTTCAAAATGAAGACTGGAGAAATGCATTTATTTTATTCAGAAAAGGTTCTTTGTGTAAACCCACTATCTTTGCAAGCTTTTGGGCACAAATGCTCTTCTTCAGGCAGCAGAGGAAGCATCTGCAGTAGTTTTGTGCTCTTTCTGGATGGGATAGAAGCTAGTATGCAAGAATGTGTCAGTGAAAATGCAAATGTGTGGCAGACAATGGGTGAGAAACAGGTGGGAAGGGGAAAAGGAAATGGTGACCTGATGATAAAATGTATCTGGTAAATTGTAGAGAGGTTACCTGGCGTATCAGATGTTAGGCAGGTTATAATGTACCATAAATCCAATGTCTATATATAGTCCATGATTTTTTGTATCTAGTAGGTTGATGAAATGAAGTTTGTAGGCTCATCTGTGAACAGTGTTTTGTAAATTGTCTTTGAGGATTAAAACTTAAGAGACTGGAGAGAGAAAATGTGAGAAAATGTTTCCCCACAGATAATTGGGTATTTTTGCTTGTGATAGATTTTCGGTGTGCATTTATTTGTGGTATGCAGTTGTTGTTTGGTTTCTCCTACATATTCTCTATCAGGGCATTTAGTGCACTGGATGAGATATATGTGCCTGCCTCTGCTTGACTAGGTGCTCTCGAGCTGCCTTCACTCAGGTGGCTGTTCTAGCTTACCCCAAGCCTACGAGAGGGCCCCAGAAGGTATCTCGAGTGGTGTCGGGAGGGCCCCTAACCTCACCTGGCATGACTTTGGATGGAACCTCAGTGGTGGGGGTCTCCGTTAATGTTGCCTCCAGGGTCACCACGCCTTTGGCGGGCACTCACGGGGCTCCAACCTCCTGTACACCCCGGCCAATCACCACCTGCTGCTGCGGGTCTCCCTGTGGCCTTCCTTTGGTGACCGCGCCTTGTTTTCGGTCCTGTGCCTCCCTGTGGTCCCCACTCCGGAGACCCAAGCTTCCCAGGCTGAAATCCGCCTTGAGGGTCTCACACCCCCTGATTCCCTGCTGTCCCTAGCCTATACTGACCCGAGGCCACCACAACACAAAATAAGAGAGCCTAAAGGAAAGCGAACAACAAAACAGAAAGCCAAGCCCTGCTTGACCCATTTGTAAACATATGTTCTACTCTAGGTATTTTCCATGCTTCTGGGCTTTGCTGGTTGCTCTTTTTCCTGCTTTCTGCTACATGTGTCAGGGCATTTTTAAGCCTTTCTCAAAGAGACTGGGTGTTGGCTGCAGCCAAGGCTAAGGATTTTGGCTGGAGTGTGCCCACGAACCCAAGGGACTTAAACCAAGAGGTTCCTCACTAGAGGTCATGGCCCTTCACTCAAGATCAGACTGATGACCATATTTTGATTCAGGAAGGAATTTTACCCCATGTCCAGATTAGTACAGACTGTGAGGTGTTTGCCTTCCTCTGTAGTGGGGGCGTGGCCCTCTACCTGGGATTTCTTGACCCTATTTTCACCAAAAATAACCCTGAATTTTGTACTTAATCAATTATAGAAGGGAAATATAGTAACATTAAAGTATTTATATTGTAAATAGCAATTGTATTGAATTGGAAGGACTTCTCTGAAGTGACTTTGCTGGACTTTTTGAAGGGTTCTTGGTTAGACTTTTTGAAGGGTTCTTGGCTGGAGTCTTCTCAGGAGTCTTGGCTGCAGGTTTTTCTGGGGTCTTGTCTACTTTGTTAAAGAAAGTGTCCAAGGAAGTTTGGACAGATGTTCTCCTCTTTTGCTTGGAAATCTCTCTGTAGCAGCTGTAAATTTTGGATATACCCCTATTAACTGATGCACTGTGTTTAATGTTGGGGTTGTGTTCCTCCAACAGGGACATGGCAGCTTCCAAATATTGAAATGTCTCAGCTAGAGGTAGACTGATACATTTGTCTGATCTCAGATCAGTACGGATATAAAGAGAATTGTCTATATGGGATATCGGTCCGACAGGGCCGATAATTTGGCTGATAAATACCCATTCTGTGTGCAACCACAGCACAGAACAGAGCCAGCAGTATGTCGAGCTGCCTCCAGCTGGTAAGTCAGAAGGAGAGGGGGAAGGAAGGAGCGTGGAGGGGGGCAGATCAACTCCCCCTATAGTGAGGGAGAGGGCAGGGGCATGGGCAGATACTGTCCAGACGAGGTGCAGGAGGGTTGCAGGACCGAGCTATGGTTCATGGGGTGGGGGCAGCTTCCACCACTGCTTGCACCTTGGAAGGACATGTGTACCCGGATCAGTATGCAGCAGGGAGGGCAGCAGCTGCAGGGTGGAGCCATAGCT
The DNA here is from genome assembly GCA_030014935.1 of Caiman crocodilus. Classification (NCBI taxonomy): domain Eukaryota; kingdom Metazoa; phylum Chordata; order Crocodylia; family Alligatoridae; genus Caiman; species Caiman crocodilus. The sequence continues at coordinate 15,039,821 of JAGPOW010003648.1, read as the reverse complement.
GGTGCTGTAGGGCCCTTCTCGCTGGGTGCTGGGCTCAGAGTGGTTTCTGGTGGCTCTGGCAGGAGGCTGCTGTCACCCCAAATTTCACTGCAGCTCTGCTCCCAGCCCCATGCCACCACTTGCCATACAGCTCAGTTGTGGCTTTTTCTGGCACTTGGGTGGAGACGGGGCATATAGCTGGGGCTGTGCCTGATGGTGTGGGGCTGGGAGTGGACTTGCAGCAAAATTTGGAGTGGCTGCAGCCTCTTCCCAGTGCTGCCAGAGCCTGCTCCAAGCCCAACCCCTGGCAAGAAAAGCCTTGTGCAGTGCCAGCTCTGGCTCCACCCCACAGCTGCAATACACTTCATGCTATGCAGATCTGGGGGCACCTTCGTGGGGTGCAAGCTGTGATGGGAGCTGCCCCCACCCCACAAGCTGTGTTCCATTCTGCCACCTGCTATCCCTGCCATCCTGGCTGGGCAGTACCTGCCCCTGCCCCCTCCCTCACTGTGGAGGCTGTTGATCTCCCCCACACCATGCCCCTTCCCTCCGCCCTCCCCTTCCACCACATTACCTCCTGATGGCACCTGTATCAGATATTGAATCAGTATCGGCCGATGTGCCTCCTTAAATATTGGCTATCGGTATTGGCCCCCAAAATCTCTATTGGTTCACCCTTAGCCTCAGCCAACACTTTTGTTGTCAAGACTTTGAGAGAGAGTCTCTTCGACCGTGGGTATATCTTCTTCTTCCTCTGCCACTTTTTGTTGTTCCAGTTCAATGAAGTCCTCATTAGTTAATTCTCCAGAATGTGATGCCAGCAACTCATCAATATTCTCTGGCGCAATGTCTAAGTTGAGTTTTTTGTCCATTTTAACAACATTTTTGGTCAACTCTTTAACAGTGTCTGTAAAGCCTTGGAAATCAGACATAAATTCAGGACACAATTTTCTCCAAACACTATTCAAATTTGATTGTTTGACTTCATTTCATGCCTCGCCAATGTTCTTAACTGCATGGTAAATGCTGTGAAGCCCTTCCAGAATTCCTTCAGAGTTGGTCCACCTTCCTTCTCAGTTGCCCTGATGGCCTGGGCAAATGTGTGTCTAAGGTAGTAGGCCTTGTAAAGAATACAATTACCTCTTGGTCCTTGGGTTGCAACAATAAGGTAGTGTCGGGGGGCAGAAACACCACTTTGATGTCAGGATGCATGTCATCATGGATGGTTGGATGACCAGGAGCATTGTCAAGGATTAACAATGCTTTAAGTGCAAGATTTGTTTTTGCTGTAATAATCCCTGATACTTGGCACAAAATCATGATTAAATCAATCCTCAAAAATGTTATTATTGATCCATACTTTAGGATTGGATTTCTACATCATTGGGAGAAATGCCTTGGAATATTATTTTATCTTATTATATGACTATTGTGACCTGCATAGTATCACTTCTGAACAGAACTAATTGCTCTTAATTGCCAAACAACACTTGGCAATCAAGTAGTTAATTATAAATGTACATACACTTTAGGTTTAATGACTTCATGTTTTTATGCAAATAAAATGCTTTACTTGGATTGGAGGGCATTCTAACAAAGTTATGAGTTCCTGCAGTATTTAGTTCATTGTCTTAAATTGTGTCCACTAGATGGCTCTGTGCACATATAGTTACAGGTTAAACTTTTAAATATGGCTTTTAGTTTGGAAGGCACAGCAATTCTGTCAGGTGAGGTTGAAGGAGTTGGGAGCCAGGAAACCCTGAGACATTCCAGCTTAATAAGGAGTCTTGGCACTTTGAAGCTGGGGCTTCTAGGTTCTACGTAAGCTTGCCTACACAACTCTCTTGCCTGCAGAAGGGTCACAAGTTTGAGGTGGTTCCTTAGCAGTCCTACTGAAAGAGCGCCGAAGAGTCTAGTGGATGGCATTAGCAAGCCAAATTCCATCAGATTTTTATCAAAATAGACCTATTTCTACTATTTTTCTTTTGAAATCAGCAGATTTTGATTGAAAAATAAAAAAATCTTCACTGGACTTTTCTGACTAGCTCCACGCTGAAGCTTACCTTCTGAACTGTCTAAATATTTGATATTGTTTTAGTCCCATAATTATTTCCATTGATGTGTGCACCTAAAACCTTTATAGAATGTTTTGATAATGCAGTTACTTAAAAAGGATACTCTTCAAGATCCTGGTAGTTGTAGCTGCTTTCCCCATTTAAAAGGTTTCAAAAATATTCTCTGTTCTAGTTATCTCTAAAACTGGAAGGGATTTTTTAAGTATACATATTGTATTCAGACAGTGATAACACCCCAAATAAATAGGATTATGTGAATAAATTCAGCTGCGTAATGGCCTGTTATAAATTATGCAATATCAATGACAGCAACAAGTGTTGGAATATGTCTTTTTCCCTGAGTTGCAACTGCTGTGTTGCACATAGTTAATTGCTCATAGATTAATCATATCCATTTCTACTCAATGGAGACCAAGTTCCCCTTTTCCAATGTTTGAAAGGTGAAATTTCTAAAATCTGCTGACCAGACATTGAGAGAGGGGACATACCCCCTCTCTGTGTTTACCTTCTTGCAGAAGACTTATTTCCAGCGTTAGATAAGTAGTTTTGATTCATCTTCTCTATGGGTGAGAGAGAAAGCAAAATGTTACACATGAGACCTCCAAAATGCCATAGGTATCAAGCTCCCCTTAGGAAGAAGTGTAGACATGATTGATTCTATCTTGTGCCTTTTCATATCCGCAATACATACACCGGACAGAATACTGTTTACTTTATAGTAACATGCACCTCTTAACTTATTAGCTTAACTATATACAGTAAAATCCTTGTTATCTGGCATGAGTGGGGAATTCTGGGTGCTGTTTATGTAAAAATTTCAGTTATCTGAGGCAGATAACGTGGAGGGGGTGGGAGAGGTGAGGGGTGGTGGTGACTGCACGCAGAGCTGGGGGGGCAGGGGACTGGCAGCAGTTGCACGCAGAGTGGTGGCAGCATAGGGTGGTGGGTAGTGTTGGTGGCTGTCATGTGTGAGCTTTCCCTGTCCCTTCTCCCCCCCCGCCCTCAAGCCGTCCGGCCAGAAATTCTGGGTAATAGTGTATTTCAGCTTGTAGAATGTCAGATAAAAGGGATTTTACTGTATACTTCTCTCTGTCTTGCACACACTAGCGTTTGACCTTGCCTACAAGGCTTTTTAGCTCAAGTATGACTGTTACTACTTTCCCTCTTTTCCCACCACCTCTCCCCTAATTTACCTTGGCAGTTTTGCTTCCTATTATAATAACATACCACACTCCTCTTCCTTGTCATTTTCTATCACAGGAAATTTCCATTTGAAATAGAGGAGCCCATGGGAAGGTTTTCATTGGTGTGCAGTTCCCCCAGTGTTGGGGGTTCAGTAGTTCTCCATCCACTTCGATCAGCAGCTTAGTTTTCCTTGGCTGTATTGTGTAATGATTTTGAGGATGCTTCAAGAAGTTCAGCAAGCAAGTGTTTACACCTGTGGGATCATAGTTGTGTCTCCATTGTGAGATGGACCTCTTCTTCTCTGGCAGTGCATTTGGGATTGTCTGGGACGCAGCAGTAAAATAAATTTCAGAGCCTTGCTGCCATTCAGCTAGCCCACAAGAACCTACCCTTCATGATCCAAAACCGACAAGCCTCCAGAATAGGGACACAAAAACCCCTTCAGTAAATGTTCAGTAAAGTGACATGATTTTTTTTTTTGTCCTGGAGGCTTTAGGAAGGGGCCTTAGCATCAAATTCTTCTTTTCTTTAATCTAATATTTTGTTCTACTTTTCCTGTTCTGGGAACCAATGACTTTTGAAGCTACTTCCTGCAGAGGTCTTCAGAGTTGTAGACACATGCAGTTTGTCGATTCTTGTAGTTCTCTTGCTTAGTGACTCGCTTACTGGGAGAAAAAATTCAGGATACAATGGATTTCACCAATCTCTTGAGCTGGAAGTATTCTCAATTCAATTCAATTTATTATTAAGGATTCTGGTTAAAATCCTTGATCCTAGGAAATATTCTATGGCACTTACAAGTTTGATTAGCTTAGTTGTTTTAATACAGTCTTACAGGAAGATTAGCTTGTCAGATATTGTCTGCCAATCTGATACCAATTTTTCGTGTTTAGTTTCTGAGAACATGTGGGGATCCCCAAGACTCAGACCCAGAATTTGGGTTGGTCAGTCACTTTCCCTTTGCTGAACTGGCATCTCATGCTCAGACTGAAGTTCAGTCAGAGTTAGGCTTAGAGATAAGTTCCATAAACCTTGATCCACTTGGTCTGGACCTCTGCCAAGAGAAGTTGACAGTGTTTTATTTTTGGGGGAGCTATCCAGGCAAGGGGATTAAATCACTTTGAGCTAACCAGAAAATAAAGATTCTGGAGAAGCACAGTTTTCTAACTTGTGTTGAATTCTGTTGGCTGCATTTATTTCTTCTGGGACTGGCCTCTATTTTTATAAATGTCATCACATGTATTCAAAAGGGGTCACATAAATCATTAAACATTTGAATTCTTGTTTAGGTTGCAGGTATTCTCTGGAAGAACAGTAATTTCATTAAAACTTCAATATATAGAGCTAAAAAAAATAACACCACAGATAATCTTTAATTTTACAGCCCCTCTATGTCTCATTCAAATTTTGAAATGATTAAGTGGATCCAAAATGTAGCAGGATACAGCTGCTTCTTTGTGGGGTACAATATATGCTGAATGCCATATGCTAAGTGACATAGATGATGCATGTCTAGTTTTAGACCTTCCTGGATACTGGTAAATCAGAGAGGATCTACAGCTGGTCGTCCATCTCCTTGTGCCAGGGGAGATCATTCACTTTGGAGTAAGAACGCCACCTCAAACTGAGAAGGATTCCTTTTGCCCAGAGGGGATACTTAATATAGTGCCTTCTGGATCCAGATGAGTTGCCAGTCTTAAGATATGCGGAGTTAATGCTAATGTGGTTTTGTTCCTGTGCTGTTGTAAAAACCTTAACCTTAATCTTAACCAAAGCCTGTTCTGTAAGCACACATCCTTGATGTAGGGAAACTATGCCCATTGATCAAGTAATGATGCCGTTTGCTGAAGTACTCTTGTTAAAGGTGGTTATGTGAAATCTATGGATAAATTGTCATTGAATTTATTTTTCACATAGCTATTGATAGGCAATGAAAACCTTGCAGGCAACCTAGCAAACAGAAAGCAGACAGAGGGGTTAAAAATAATAATGAAGGTAAGAAAGGCAAATATAGCAGTTTGCCTTCTACTTCAGAGGGTTTTTATTTATTTATTTATTTTTATATTTTTATTTCCAGGTTATCCTACAGCTTTTAATGTCCACTCATTTAAAAAAAAAAAAAACAAAAAAACCCAGCCCCTCCCCCCCAACGCCCCCTACAGTTTCTTTGGCTGTTCTGTTTTTGCACCATATGCTCATCTTAGCCAGAATTCATCCAATTAGACTTTGGGAGGTCTTGTAATACAATATTTGAATCATGTCATATAGTTAAAATGTTTTGCTCCAAGCTAGGCATATTTACATCTCTGGAAACCATGCTTGGCAGAGTCATGCCAAAAGTATAGCAGATCAGAACACCCTTGCACTTACAAATGGTGAGATACACACTTGCATGCCTAAGTTCTGCAAAAGGAATACATTTAGTGGGTTAGAGCTGCCCTTTGAGCTCAGACTCTTTGGTACCTGTTATTTTTTCTCTACAGCCTCTTTGGTATTTGACAGAGATTTCTCTTTTTTTTTTAGAATGGAGGCTGTAGACAAGTGGAAATAACGACAAGATATTTCTGATAAGCTGGTTGCTGTGTTTCCACTTTTGTTACATCATATGCTACTCATGTACCGCTTTGTTACAGTTCTTGTAAGAACAGGACTAATAAAAGGGCCATTAAAATAAACATTCACTGAAGCAGGAACCACTGTGTCCTATCTCCCAGAGGAGTATTTTAACCACAACGGCAGAGCATCAGTCTTGCTCTCACTCTTGCTCTCCTGCCCCGCTCTGCCTCACTCCCTTCTGGAATAGCTCCAAAAAGATGGATTGAGGAAGACATACCTTGAAGTACAGCAACACTGTATGCTTTAGGTACTCATCTGGGAGGCAGGAGATCCAAGTTCATATCTGATTCAGGGCAAGGAACTGAACTGAGATTCTCCCCTTCACAATGATTACCTAACCACTAGATCAGGCCCATCCAACTGGGGGCCCATGAGCTGCATGCCTTGAGCTGCCTCAAGGTGGGGTGGGTCTGAGGGAGCTCAGGGGGACCCGCAGACTCTGCACAGTTTTGTGTGGAGGTGCTGATATGGTGCAATGTGGGGATGTGAGGCCTACAGCTGGGATGCCTATGGCTTCTGTCCACTGAGAAGTTGGATAGCTCTGTACTAGGCTGGGTCTTTGGGTAACATAACATGCTACACTTATGCCATACTAAAGGTACTTAAAACATGAGCATTCACACGTTAAAGATTGTTAACTCATGCTAAGTGCCCGTGGCGATGCATAGGGGGTGAATGCATCACCAATGGGATTGGCAGTGCACCCGATGCAAAAAGTATCGCTGCCGCTGCCAGCAGTGCCTGTGAGCATTTGCTGCTTGCCACCCTCCTTTACTGTTGACACTGCCAGTGGCATCTTTGGGCAGTCCCCAGTCTGTGTTGGCTGTTGCTGCTGCTGCCAGTGGTGTTTTCAGGTGGTCGCTGACTGCTGGTTGGTACTTGCCAACCCCCCTGCCAATGGCACCGTGGCTGCCTGTGGGAGATTCCCACTCGCCGCCACCACTCTTCTACCACTGACAGCGCTGCCACCACCTGCAGGAGCTCACCATGCCCCCCCAGCCTCCAGAGGCATGTGGTGTTCATGCTAAGTGCTCTCTGATCATCTCAGTTAAGTCAAGGCTTAACCCTGGGCCATACTAACTAGCTCATGTTGGGCAACTTTGGTCTGGCCCAGGTAGGTAAAACAAGAAATGTGCAGTCCTCCAGCATCTCAGGATGCACTGCTCCCAGAACATACTTGCCCTCCATCCTCTGATCCAGAGCAGGGCTAGACCTCAGGTGTTCTGGCTCTTAGCCACACCCCTACTCACTAGTTCTCCAGTGGCAAGTCAGAGCTGTCCAGGCAAGAAACAGTAGTAACCCTCAACATGTGACTGCACAGCATTTTCTAACTTTAACACTGCTTAACTATTGACAATTTTTGTACAGTCTAGGTGTAATGTGGAATTAGACAGACTGACTTTAGCTCTATTGGTTAGGACTCTCACTTAGGAAGGGAGGAACAACTCTCTTCTCTATAAATATTCGTTAGTTTATGGCAACTGGAGCAGGATGTTTAGGAAGGACTGAGAGCACTATCCCCTCCCCACTCCCCCCTTCTTCCTTTTGCTTCACACCACCATTGAATAGGTTAGCCTGGTGGTTAGGCCACTCTTTGGGAGGCAATAGACTTAGGTTAAATTTTCCTCTGGTTCACTTACAACTTGGGGAGTGCTGGTATTCCTGGGCTGTTGGATGAGAAATGGATACTTTTTTCTCTTTCAGTTTCATGACATGAAAAATATAAATCCTGACATGAAAAATATAAATCCAGATGAAACAATCAAGATATTTGGGCTGAAGTTTCATCTAGGTTTGAAACAATTTAAATGTCCTTTTTTGGGTGAATTTTCTGTGCTCCCCCCACTCTTCCCCTAAAAGTCTTAAAAGAAGTCCATCTCCATTAATTTTTTTTTTTGCTGATTGAAATAATTTTACCTGTTCTTCCCTCCTCCTAGAATTTGCAGAAATATTAATGCTTGTTCAATACTGATGCTCTTCTAAAATTAAAACATTCACTTGTAGAAAAAAATCCCTTAATGATATTGATGAATCAGAACTAGCAATATAGCCATCTTGTGTAAAATCAATATACTTGCTAAAATTTTCATCCAAAGTTTAGATGAGACTTTTTTAAGTGTTTGAAGAAAAAAGATGAAATAGCTTGGGGACTTTTCTTTCCTTTTTTTTTTTTAAATATAATTTTTCAGCAGATGGTTTTCACTTGAAATATTTTTGTCATCTTTACAAGAATGCATATTTGTCACTAGTAAACATATGGGGAGTAGAATGGCTGAGTTAAAAGAAAGATTTTTGCTAAACTACTTTTCTGCTCATAATATTTGTTAGATTCAACCTCTGTCTGGTCACACTAGTATTCTGAGTTTGGAATGCATGTTTCTTTTACTGTCTACACATTTGGGTGCCTAATGAATTCTCCTCTTCTTTGTCCTCCTTCATCATCATCATTATTATTCCTGCTACTACTAATAGTGTATATGGCACTCTTCCCAGATAGTTTTAAGTGACATCTCTGTAGGAATAAATAACCCCACCCAGTGTAAATAGATTACATTTCCCAAAGGAAAAAGTAGGAGGCTGTGGTAGGAATGTGTGAAATAGAGTATTTCAGGAAAGCATTTTGGTGGAGAATAAAGAAGGTTAATTGGTAAGTGGGGAGAAAAAAAGGGGGCTTTCATGTTTCATAATGGAAACTAGAACACTTTCTTTGGAAAAGTCTAGGTAGGAGAAATGTCCTTTTGTCAGCCATTAGTCTTCCTTCCTACCATCAGTCTGATTCTGTAAGGCTACCATCTCCCACTGCTCCTACACACAGACCACCAATTCAAACACCCCTTTGTTTTGACTGATTGACTTTCTTCCTGTACATGATCTTGATAGTGCTACCAAATTTTTAAGATACACTTACCTGCCCTAAGCCAAAACCCTTTCACCTTAGTAATGATGCCTTCTCTGAGACTTCTGTAGGTATGACTACACTCTAGATGGGAAGTAAAAATGCAATACATGTAGAGATACAGGAGTTAACTTTAAGCCATGATAGCATGGGCTGTACAAATGTTCCTAGGACCCTGTGTACTTAGTATCAGAAAAGATTATATTGCCTGTAATTGCAGGGGGCATGCCTTCCCTCCTTGCCTTCCTATAGTACTTAGACATACTAGATTACAATTTGCTTGGATGTATCTGCACATTCTGCAGTTGGATCTCTGACTATGGTATAGATCTTATTTTTTCGGGAGAAATGGGTTCACAGTCAACGTGTCCACAGTTGAGAACCACTTGCATAGTTTTGAACCCTCTCCCACCCAACATTTCCAGGCTCAGAACAACCTGAATATACAAAGATTCGTGTTCCAGATTCACCTAGTTAAGACATTCCTCTGCCACATTTGTTGCTGCACCTGGAAAATATGAAGAGAAATGCCTAGGTATAAAACCTGTCTTATGGCCTTCCTCATCCTCCTTTGCACTAGCTATGGTTTTTTTGCAACTAAAATTTTGGGACTTGCATGTATAGCCGAGTGATCCTATTTCACCTTGCAAGTGCCTGGCCAGACTGCAGCCCTAATGAACATGTTTCATATAAAATTTTTATGTAAATGTCAAACACTGAAGTTACGAAGCTGTGTGCGTGCCATTTGGGTGTGTAAAATGAAATGGGATTTAATTTGTGCTCTGTTGCCTGATCTGTACTGCAGGGTATGGTGCATTCTTTACTAATTTAAGTAATTAGGGAATGTAGTGGTACTGGAGCGTCAAGTTGCTTTTGAAAATGGGAGTTTAGTTAGTTAGTTAGCCAGTTTTAGAACATTTTATCCTGGACCAAAATCATTGCAAAGATTATGTTGAAGTCCACTGCAAACACAAATACAAATGGTCTGAGTTAGGCAAAAAACTTTTTCACTGACAATAAACTAAATTCCTGCCTCTGTTTTACTGACAATTTTAAAGCTGGGTGTGTCTACAGAGTACAATTAATATGCATGAATAAACTCTGAAGTTTACTGTTCTAGAGTTTATTGCACAGAGGACTGCAGCACATTGAGCAGAGTCAGAGCAGCCCCGGCTGGCAGGAGACCCCAGGGGGTCTGGGGCTGCTCCCTCTGGCTGAACATGCTGTGGAGGGGCTGGTTAGGGCACAAAAGTGTTTCAGCATGGGGCTAGCTGGCAGGCAGCCCCTGCAATGAAGCACCCTTGTGCCCCAGCCAGCCAGGACAGCATCTGCATGTGTGCTAGTGCAGAGTTTTTTACTTCTTGGCAGGATAGTACTTGTATTTCCAAGTACTATTCTGCTGTGGAGTAAATTATTTTATTCCAGCATAATAGGAGCACATGTTTAGGTGTACAATGCTTACTGTGCTACTAATTACTGAGCAGTAAATTTCTTGTGTAGATGTGCTGTCTTATAAACCACCACTTTAAAATATATATATATATATATATAAATTTCCAAGGAAAGCCTGATGTCACAGTGATTGCTGTTATTTCCTTTTTTACCCTTGTTTTCTGGATCACTGTTTGATGTTCCTACTTTAATTTGGTTACATAAGTAATGGTGTTTTCTCTTTTTTTTTTAACTACTGGATATGATTTCTAAACAGTCTTGAAATTCTTTCTGTAGCATCTCTCCTCACTTTGATATTATTTTACTAGTAGCTATTTCTAGAAAGATCATCATTTTATTTTTGTTTAGAAACTGTTGGAATTCAGAGCATGTGCATCTTTTTCCATTCTATCATTGATTTAGAACTGTTGGTAGCCAAACTGTATAATATTTTTTAAATCTGTTTTTAAGTTTTTATTTTCAAAATAAAATAAATACTGCATATCAAGAATGATATAGATGTGAAATACTCAGTTTCAGACAGTAACAAAGAAGAAAGTGCTAGTTACAGATTTCCCTAAAGTGAGACTACATTTCCACAAATTATTTCTAATGCATTTGTGCTATTCACTTGAGTAGACTTCTGTCTTCTCTAAAATCTCCATTTCCTGGAGTGACTCTTTGATACCCAAACACAGTGATCTGGTAGCTATATAAATTGCCTTAATGTGCATTAGGCAAATGTGCCCAAAGTTTAGGTGCTTGTAAAAAGCACATGTAGACATGCCTATACTGATAAAAGTACTTCCTGTGATTTTCCTTGAATTGCCTTGATTTTCCTTGCCAGAGACAGTTTAGGTACTAAAGGACTATGACCTTTCTAAACCCATACTGCGTTGATAGGTGGTTCATTACTTGAGGCTATCTATGTTGATGGCCTCAGACTGAGATCTCTTGCAGTCTGCTGCTAGACTACACCTCCTGTAAGGAACTCAATGTTTTACAGCTTCATCTTTCTATAAGGGGAGACTAGTACATTATAGAAAATGGAGCCTGGCAGGGAATTCTGACCCATACAGAATAGGGGAGTCAGAGTAGCAGACTAAAATGCCCAGAAGGCACTACCACTTCTTTCTGGAGCAGAAATCTTGAAATTTCTCATGAAAATGTTGAAGATTTTTTTTTTTTCATTTTTTGGTGAAAACGTCCATGGACTGGAAAATCTTTGGATCATTTCTATCTCTTTTCAAAAAACTTTGTATTGCATTAAAATCAATACAAGATTTTAATTTAATTTTAATACAAGATTGTACTACTAGATCCATATTCTTCTAAACTTGGACAATTTAAACTCTTTGAAAAACTATTTTTCTCCCATTATAGAGTTAGATGCTGCGAAAGTGTAAGCCAGAATATAAACCTAACTCTCTTGTTTGTTACAGCTCTCCCTCTAAGTTTTGGAATTGCATATGGCAGATGACAGCACAGCTCTTGTAAGTATATTTCAAATTTTGGGAATGACAAGCATGGGATAGGGCAGTGTTACTCCTTCTAATGTACTTATGGAATCCAAAAGACTAAGGAAAATTTTAGTTTTAAAAATGCCTATTGTTTGGGCCAACTAATGAGATTGTTGCAAGCTGATCTAGCCATGCTTTCTGAAAAAAACAAAGGTCTGTTGTGATGGGATCCAACTCTGAATCCTATTCTGAATCCAGTTCTTCTGTGTCCTGTGCATCTGGGAAATAATTGATTATTTTTTCTAGCACTGGGTTTTCCAAGTAGACTCTGTTTGACACCATCTTGGGGTAGTTACCCAGCTGTCTATCCCTGGAATCAATGCCTCAAAACTTTTTGAGCCCCCAATTGCTCTGTGATTGGTCTAGAGCTCACCTAGAAGGTGTACCTTGGGGCACTAGTTGAACACTTCAAGGGCAACCAAGGGAACAAAGCAAGAAACAATGACTTGGCAAAGGAATTTCTTAACCATGCACCCATGCTATTCTAAGGAAGTGCAAGAGATTCACAGATTTATAGAAAACAATAAACTCATGGACTCATTTACACTCAGTGCCCTCACCACCACCTGTTTCCTAGGTTTGATTTCATCACCTTGGCCTACCTGTCCACTTTTGGTGGTGAACTGCCCTGCTTTGCTTTTAGAAAACTTTATTAAAATCCAGGCTCAGGGCATGTCTACACATGCAATTCATTCAAAACAATAAACTCTGGTGTTTATTGCACCAGAGTTTATTGCTCCTGAGCACACCATGCGCCCAGGAATGGGCTGGTTTGGAGCAGCCCTGGCTGGCAGACAGTCTGGGGTGTGGTCAGCTTGCCAGCCCAGGGCTCCTCTGACCTGACTCAATGTGGTACAGGGCATAAGGGTGCTCCAGTGCAGGGCTAGGTGGCAGGCAGCCCCCACACTGAAGCACCCTTGTGCCCCTGCCAGCTGCACCGTCATATGGTGCTGCAGTGTAACAAACTCCACAGCAGGATAGTACTTGTATTTACAAGTACTAAGCTACTGTGGAGTTTATTAGTTTACTCCAGTCTAATAGCACTGCATATATACATGCAAGATGTTTATTGTGGGGCTAATTAGTCTACTCCACAGTAAATGTTTCACATAGACATGCCCTCTGACAACTTTTTATTTTCTCCTGCATTTCTCCTGTGCAACTTCTAGGGTCCAGCCTTACTTAGCTACTTGAACAAAACTGCCTGTTTCCGCTGGCTGTAAACCCTTTGTTTGATTGTTGTAGAGCCATTCAGTTCTGATGGTGTGGCTCTTGATTGCTGTCTCAGTACTTTCTAGATGTAGTCTGTCCTCAGATGTTAATTTCTTGTTACAAAATGAATACTCACAGCCCATACCAAAACTTATGCTTGGAGGAGAGGTAGAAAATCCAGCGCAAATTTTACAAAACAAAAATGGGATTCATTAGTTGACACAGACCTTTCAAAATATCTAGGTATAAATATACCTCCCTAGTAAATTCTTGTCTATTGCTTAGAGCAAATAGAGAGAATGTGAATGCTAGAGTGAACTTTGTAGTCTCATCAGAGGGAAGTTGCAGTTTGCTTTGGACAGTAAGCTACATTTAGGTGTGGATGTCTTCCACTGGGGCACAGGTCTACTATTGCCAATATTGAGCATTTGAAACTCAGTAGTAAACCACAAACCACAACCAAAAAAAATCAGTATTGGCAATTCAAGGTAAAAACATGAGTCAATCCTCCAAAATCATAAGTGGCTTAAAAAATATGACATGGAAAAACAAGCCCAACAACAACAGCAAGCTGCACATATTGGATTTGTTTTGTTGACTTTGGAGTTTTGGGACCTTCTGAGTCGGTGCTGTCAAGCAACAAAGAGGACTAGTGCCATCTCCTCATACCTTTTCCCCCCGACCCCTCCCTCTCCCACCTCCCAACAAATAGAGAAATTCTCACATATAGTAGCATTCTAGGAGCCAGACCTTTAGGAATACCCACATATTGTCAGACTCCTGATCAAATCACAACAGTTGATGCTGAAACAATGTGAATTGCCATATAAGAGTATGTTATAGACCTTACCTATTCACTTTTGAAGTCATCACTATGCTCCTTGTCAGTAACATTAATTTTACTAGTTGTGGTTATGGATTTTCTAATAATTTGCAGCATTTTCTGATTGTCCTAAAAGATGGCTCCTTATAGAAGATATGCTACTTCTTTAGAAATTAAACTTACAGATCTGTAACTTGAAACTGCCTCTTCTATTGCTCCTTCCTTCCTTCCTTCCTCTCAGATTTGTTTGAATCTGACAGGACTGCACCATGAGTGCATTTGCCATGGCCTCAGACTTACAACCTCTGAGCTGTCAGTCATGAGCCCTAGTGCTTGTGCCACCCCATGCCCCCTTTTAGGGGTACATGATTCTTGGTGCTTTTTTCTTGAGTGTCCTGGAATGAAAGATTTCCTACTTGAAAGGGGTATACCCTGGATATTTTTTCAGAGCAAAACTTTCTTTTGATTTTTGGAGAGTGATGGTATTGCTCAAGGTTCAGACAGACATGACAATTTTTGCCCCTAAAAGCACTCTACAGTTGTGACCAAACATAAATGCATGACTGCAGAGTGCTTTAAAAGGGCCTGATCCCATGACAGTCTGAATCCTTTAGTAACTTGTGTCTGTACAAGTTGTGAGCAGGGCTGCACTGACACAATGCAGCCCTGCTCCTAGCATTGTCTTTAGAATGGGAGGGAGGAGAGGAAGCAGAGAGAGTTCAGTCTGGGGTGTCTTTGGCAAGTGTTGGAGGGTGCAGCAGGTGGATCCACAATCTCTAGGGGTTGCCCCACCCTCCATCACCAGATGGATAATGCCCAGATCAAGCTCCCTCTGTTTCCTTTCCTCCTTCCCATTCTGAAAATAGCACCAGAGCTAGGACCAGGGTGGGGGGTATGCATTATTAGGGGAGATTGGCTTTAGGCTCACAGCCACTCTACACAGCAGCTCAATTCCCTACCCTCTGGGACCCAACAGTGAATATCTTTTGGGTCCGGGGGACTGTTGTGACTCATGGCATTTCCTGCAAAGCACCATGAGTTATGACCAGGAGCTGCATTTCTGTCTGCACCTTCAAAGTTCAGTGTGCTTTGTAGCCCGGTAGACCAAAATTTGGAAGGCCCCAGGAGTATGTAACATGCTTATAAGGCAGATTGCAAACCCTGTGGAAAATTAAAAAGTGAAGTTTTAAAATTAAATCAAACATGAAAATGAATACTTCAGTGAGTGCAGTGTGGGTTTTCCCCTCGCCCCCATAATACTTCTCGGCCTATAAGAATAAACCAGGGTATTTTAAAGCTTTGGTAAGTTTTTTCGAAGATAGCTGGAATTCTGTAGCACTATTTTGGGAGTATGGGTGGATTTCATAGCAAATGTCATCCCTGTAGCCCTAGAATGAACTCCTGATCTTTTGTTAGCAATAAATGGAGCATCCCTTAAGCACAGGCATTTTTTTTACTTTGTTCCAAATCATACAAAAACAAAGTAAAAATGAAGATCTGCTGTATTTCTGTCTTAGAGCTGGCTTGTGAAAATAGAACGTATTAATAACAGTTTCATGTTTTTCACCTAAGAGCAATATGCAAGATGTTTTATGAGAACTTTTTAGAATCGTGGAAAATTAGAACCAGAAAGTTGTATTAAATGATGGGGACTGTAATCTATATCCAAATCTCACTTCTGGATCTACAACATATGCTCCATTGCTTTTTTTTTTTCTTTTGGATCAATAGTAAATGATTCATAATGGAGATTATATCTCATCCTATGATGAGAACAGTCTATAATTTATGCTATTTTGGTTTATCACAGCAATGAAAGTTATGCATTAGCTGGAGACCTATTTCTTTCTCAAATAGTTACACACAGTCACATCCTGCCTCATGTGGCAATATTACCATTGCAAAATTTCATTAGACTAGGCCGTAATGTTGTAATGGAAATGCATCTTGATGACAAAACCCAGCGCATGATTCCCCACTGCCTACCTTCCACCTGCAGGGTATTACTTCATTTACTTTTTTTTTCATCCCATTTAAGCAACTGAATAGAAAGTATTGGGTGTAATGATCCTGTCAGATTTTACTTTTTTTCTATGGCATGAATCGGGCACAGTTTTCACTGAAGTAAGAACAATAGGGATGGTGTATATGGAAATGGTGGAACAAAAAAGACTCCCATATAACTAATCTATTTGATTAATATTTTTCTATTTGTATTTTCATGGAGAGAGTCCTGAATGAGTGGCTGCCAGATCAGAGAAAATTAAAAAAACAAACCCAACCCTCCCATGGAATATACTATGGGTAGTAGGCAGCTGGTTTTCTTCATTCTTGGCAAAGCTGCCCATGAATAAATTATGTTGGCCATCCCAAACAGACACCAGTAAAAGCTCTGGTGATATACAATCAGGCATTCTGCATGTGTTACCTATGTTACAGAGAGAATGTTTTAAAAAAAATATTAAGACTTTTTTGGCCTATGTAGTCAGGTATCTTAATTACCCTGAATTCCACCACAGTACAGGAAGAGAAAAACTTCAAAAATGTCATAAAGTAACGTTTCTTTTCCTAACGCCTTATGTTACTTAAAAGTCTAATATTTTGGCAGATTAAGGTAGCCAGAATACAGTAATTCATTCATAACTGTTTTGCCCTTTATTAGGTGGACATCACCTCTGCATCGCAGAAAGCAGGATAGGATTGTACTTTATAGACTAACAAAGTAGATTATATATAGCACAAGCTTTTGGGAGTTGAAGCTCACTTCATCAGGTGCTGTGAAAGGACCTACAGAAAGATGAATTATGAGAGAGAAATTAGAAAGGAGGGTGGGAGAAGGGAGGCAGCACTGGGAAAGACAAATGAACAAGGGACCTTGTTACATATTAATTTTAGGTAGCTTCTGCAACTCTTAATACCTGGATTGTCCATAAGTTAACACCTGAAACTAGTTTTAAGCACACTTTAGGCAGCTTAAAGTTATGTCACTCCAGGACAGCTTTATCTTTGTTCTGTGTTACCCATCTTGTGTTTCATTAATGTGTGGCCACTCGTCACAGATAAGCTGCTCAAGTTGCAGTCCGTCAGCATCCCAGGATGCAGTATCACACCCCCAACCCTCCTAAAGGTTGTTCTAAGTGGACAAAGGTTCAGCTCCCTGAACTCAGTTGCCCATGGGCACCAAGTCAACTCCTCCTCTTGCCCCCAGAGATGTGATGTTCCTACCCCACTGGGTACAAGCCTGTGCAAACAGTCTGTAGAGCACATGCCAGAGAGCCAGGTACAGAGCATGGACAGGTTCAGGAATGGGGTATAGAGCAGGTGGGGCAGGGAGAATGAAGTAGGGGGCTGGATTGGGTTCCCATGAGCTGGGGCTTCATTCCCTGGGCAGGGGTAGTAGCTCCCCAAAAAGTGTCTTTTATTATTGCTCCCACCTCCTAGCCGCTTCAGGAAGACAACCAGCAAACTCCACACTTCAATCCCAAATGCCAATTTATTTCCTTTAATTTATTTTCTCTTTATTTCTTTTTCTTTTAAATTTTTTTTGGTTTTACTTCTTTTTACTTTATCCTTCAGTGGTTGACTTGCTTCATTTTACCACCCTTCCCCCATCCTCATTTCATTTCCACTTGCCATTTTATTACTCACACCGGATAGGTGTGATTGATTAATACTCTGCGTCTCAGCTTCATGTTCCCACCCGCACCACTCCACCGCATCTCTCACACCCTACCTAGAGCAGAGATAGAAGCCTGTCCTGGCTCACTAGCTCTGTAGTAGCAACACGTAGCTGTGCAAGTGGGGGACAGTCAGAGAAGGTTTTTAGCTTTAAGGTGCGACTCCTCCAAACTTGAGCTAGCACTAACGCTGATTAACATTTAAGCAGCTCAAAGCGCAATCTGTAACAAGGGCCAAGCAATAAATTAGGAGCAAAGGGGTCACAAAAACTAATCCAGCTAGTGGGATCAGAACCAATAATCCCTGTTTAAAACATATTTAACATAATCCAGTCTATGTATGATTTCTTGTTCCACATCTGGGTCTGTTGCAAAGCCCAAGGAGCCTTAGCTCATGAAAGCTTGATTGATCAAATCTATCTATCTATCATTCTGTCATTCTGTCTACCTAGCTACTTTGGTTAGTCTATAAAGTAAAAATCTACCCTGCCTTCTACTTTTCTTCATACAGAATACAATATGTTCATTTATAACATAGCTTTACACTTTGTCAGGTGGATATCACCTCTGCTAATTATGTCTCATGGCTTCCATGTGCTTACTATTTGTCATTGCTTCCATTGCTTCTGTGTGCCAAGACAAAACTTTTTAATCTAAAGAACTGAGTATTTTTAAAAGGATAGATAGAAAAACTGAGGCAAGGAGACAAAGCAGACCAGGACTCAGGACTTCTGATTTGTAATAGCCTGTGTTCTCATCCCCATTTTTTAATCTTACTCTCATTTTCTCTATTTTATGGTAAGTAAAATTAATTTTCCATATAAAACTTTTAATCCAAGATTAATATATGGATATGTACATTATACAAATTAATGCATTGAATTCAAATATACTGTTTTTGGTATGACTAATTACACATGGGGAGACATAAGCTTTAAGCAAATTTAGCCATTCCATTTATGAAGATCTGTCAAATCATTTTTATTTTTTTGCTATTTTGTGACGCAGAAGCTTCCTCCTTGCAATAGTTTATCAACCTTTTACAGACTATATATTTTCCCCTTCATGAGTACAAGAAATAAAAAGGGATGAAGTACAATAACTTTTTCACTCTGCTCAAAAACCAATAAATTATCTAAGATCCACCCCCTCCCATATTGGTAATTATGATGATTAAAGTGTTAATAAGGCTTAAACATTGCAGGTGTAACTTTTTCACTTCATCGACCACTATTTAATTCAAGCAAAAACATACCAAAGGACAAGCTGCTTGTGGGTGCCAAACAGGAAAACCTAGTAGATAGATACGTGTACAAGTGTTACATTTCTTCTTGCTCAAGTACATGTTCAGCAAGCTTAATTAACATATTTTATGCTTCAGCTAGTACCTTCCCGTTAGTTGTGAGTGAGTTTTAGATTCCGTCCTACGTATGCGCACACACACACAGCAACACCACCTTCAGTGTCCTCCCCCCTTTCTTTACAAATGTTGTAATCTGAAATTTCCTCTTTCTTTCCTTCCTGCATTTCTTGCAGGTTCCCTTGCGTCAAAAGAAAAGAAAGAAAAGTCAAGGTAATGAGATCTTTTCTTGTTCTTCATTTGTTTTTATATCAGTGTGTCTTGTTCATAGCAGGTTGAGGTTTTTGTGCCACTGTTTAGTTGGTGGGTTTTTATGCCACCGCTTTGTAACTCTGCTTATTTTTGCACTGATTCTGAAAAAATGACGACATGCTTTTCATTTGGGCTAAGCTCTTGTGGTATGTCAATAGAGACAGAGCTGGGGATTTTGGAGAGAGAGAGAGGGAGAGGCATGCACATACACAGACACTGCTTTTCATTAGTTGGATGCTACTCCTCACTAGCTGTGACTTAAATAGATCTATTGTTTCCTAATGCAGTTATGTGAAGGGTGCTATGCATGTTTACCTAGTGCATTTTATTTTACATTCATTAATGTTATCTTGGTATACAGTTATGCTAAGTGGAGTCAGTAATTGCTTTCTGAGAATATTGTTATTTTTTTATAGCTGTGCGTGATAATGTTTTCTAAATGAATGGATTTACTGCATGAGACAAAACTGAATGACTTACGTGCATTTAAAGAGACACTTGGACGACTTAATAATATGGCAAATGCAGACTGATACCTTTAATCAGCATTTTAATTTATTTAGCAATGCACGTTTAAATAAGCAGAAACATTTATTTTATGTGCACAGGGATTTGTATAATGAGTCGACGGAGGATATCATGTAAAGAACTGGGACTACCGGATTGCCAGGGGTGGCTCTACAAGAAAAAGGAGAAAGGAGCTTTTATTGGCAACAAATGGAAAAAGTTCTGGTTTGTGCTGAAAGGATCATCCTTATATTGGTACAGCAGCCAACTGGTGAGTACAATAAGCTTCTATCTCTTTGAAGTGGCTTAAGTAGGGACTGCTGGTGCCAGGGAAAAAGAAGGGTTGGGGCCAAACTGAAATATAAATGGAGATATATAAATCATTGGGATTAATTATCAGCCATGAGATTTCTTGTAAAACTGACAGGCTCTGTCCTCTTTCTGCTTCATTATTTAGTTCTAGAAGCACTTGGGAAACAGAGACCTGTTGCATAATCTGTTCCTTTAAGAGGTGCTCTTTTCAGGTTTCATAGCTGTTTAAATAGTGGAAGGTATTTGCCAGATGCTTGCCATAAGGGCTTACTTAAATGTCAATTCAAATGGGGAGAGGGTGTACTCTCCTTTCCTTCTGTTCTCACCAGCTGAACTATTAGCTTAATTTTCATAGGAGGACTGTTAGTTTCCCCCCACCTCCAGCATGAACTGCATCTGACCTGTCTTTACCTCTTGTTGAGCTGAGAGGGAAGCAGGTGTCATCCCCTTGCCAGCTCATGATTATGTTAACTCTTGTCTTGCTGCTGCTGCATTCAGTGCTCTGTAATTAGACTGTCTGGTATGTCTCACAAATTTGTAACCCATTTGCTGATGTGACAGTGATAGAGAGACAGACCCGCAGGAGTGCAGTGCCCTTCCAAGAGCAACAGCCAGCTTTCAGATCAGATGCGTTTTCCCTCAAACAAGCTAGTACATCTTGGTGCATATCAGTCCTTGCCAGCAGCCCTGCTTCCATGACAATGGGATTGTGAAAGCAAATTGTGGCGAGACACCAAGAAGCCCTTGGATTCCTGTGATCAACTGAAATAATGAGCAACAAAAATACTTGTGAGAAAGCAAAGATGGAATCCCACACAAGTGTCTCACTGAAGTGTGCTGTCAGGTGTCCTGTAGCGCAACAGATTTACCCAGCCCTGGTGATTTTGAGCTGAGATGTTTTGTGGATGCTTTATCTAGCTTTTTAATGAAAGTCTATGGCTTGTATGTGAAGTACGTACTGGAGAGCAAGTGAAATTATATCACATTGTGGTTTTGCTTCACTAGGTAGAGCTAGGATTTTGCACGTACTATTCTTTTTGTACATGTGTCCAGAGGTCTGGCCCTAAAGCTCCTACCCTAGTTTGCTATGGATACCTGCTTTAAGGAAGTCCAGAATTTGAGAAGTTAAAGAGGATTAGGTGACTATAACAACTTCATGGAGAGGAACTAACATCCTAAATGCTTAATTGTCAACATATATAGGATTTTCTAAAGGTTCAACTAGCCATTGTTTGAAAAGAGGATGGCGAGGAGAAAATGCTAATGAAACCCTCATTCACTGTTACAACATCTAAACAGTAAAGAGTGATTTGGGGTTTTGTGTTGAGTAATTTGTAATGATATTTAATGTTACAATCAACATTAAGAATCTTTTTCACCCAAAACTGCAGAAAAAATACAAAATATTTAAGTAAGACTTTTTTTATTTGATCAGAATCTTATATGCTTTTCCCCACTCAGCTATGAAGTAGAAAGAAAACTGTGTTTGACAGTTTTTTTCAAAGGTATTTAAAGATTGTTATCTGTCCTTTTTGGGGAAAAAAAGAAGATATTCTCTGAGGCAGTCTGGAACTTCTGTTTGTGGTGTTGACAGACTCTGTTCCTGCTTCCTTTTTAGACAAAACAAGGCAAGCACACACAGAAAGGAAGAGGTGAGAAAGACAGATAGAAAAAGTGGCTTTTATTTCTGCTGACTCTTGCTTGCCTTGGTGCTGGAGAAATGCAGGCCCAGTACTCACTCTTTTCAACCACCATGATTTAGGAAATCTGGACTGCTGTTTACAGTTATGCTTTTAGCTGCTACTCTGGGCACAAGGTCATAGCAGTATTGTAAAATATGTTTTGACAGTGCAGAGTAAGCCAGATTTTAAACAGGTTACACCAGAGAGCGTGGGGTGGGAATAATGCAGGAAAGAAAAGCATGCATACGAAGTGGGGGTGGCAATAGGAATCAAGTCTGTTCTGTTTCCCTCTTTGACTTTGTCTGATCAGGCCCCTCTCTTATGAATGGGTTATGCTGCACCATGGGGCAGCAACCACAAAGGAAAAAAACTTGTTTCTCCTTTCAATCCACACTGAAGTGACTCCCAGCTAAATAAAATCCTGGAAGGGTCAGCAACAGAATTCCAGCTAATATTAACCAGACAAACTACATACTGCCAATTTGAAATTTAAGTATCCCCTTCCACTCTAGCATCCCTCAGTTTCTTAAAATAACCCATGGCTTCATACCAGCAGTCTTGAAGACCATTAATCAGTAATTTTTACTTCTGTAAAATAATATATTTGTCCCTAGCTTTTATTTGCTTTTATAAATTATTTTATGGAACAGGCTGAACGGAATTGTTGTGACATTGGACAACTTAAAATACAGCCACTGAATAAATGTGGTGTGTGGCAGCATCATAGTAACTAATGAAGAAATAGGAGATGTCACATTCATTAGGTCAAAACCAGCCCCGGTACAGGTCACTCAGTTAAACTTGAGATGCATGTGGCCTATCACATTTTATAAAAGAACGACTCTTTTCATTCCCTGGTTTATTTTGAGAAGTGCATATTACCCCCTTCTCCATCAGTTAATCACTCCTGCTTCTCATTGTACACGTGTGAAGCAGAATAAAAGGATCATGCCCTGGGCCAAATCATAGCATTGTTCCAATTTTTCCTGATTTTACTAAAAGATGTTATGGTTGCACTTCTGCATTAGACCAGTTTTTAAGCTGGTGAAATTCTTTTATCTGCAGAGAAGAATTTCTGCCTTCCACTTATGCAACTGAGGTTAAAATTAGATCCAATATGTTCATTCTAAAGGGGAGAGAGTATATTGCTTCTTCCACTGTCAGTAAGTAAAATATTGTACAATTTCAACAAAGTAGGGCAGTGATTCTTTTCCAGGCAATGAGTATGCAGCAGAAGGGCTCCCCACTGCAGCTTCTAAACACTCAGCTCAGGTTATCTTATGGCAGGTCCTCTTAGGCATTGACATATCAATTATGAGTGGTGAGGGGAGTCTGGAGTAAAGCTCAAATGACTGAATTTAGTCTAGTTACATGGACTATCTCCCATTCCTCATGACCAGGTTCTTTACAGCAAGAGTATTTGTTTTGTCAGTCTTTTTGTAGAAACGAGCTTTGACCAGACATTGGTAACTGTAGCATAGCAACAGCAGGATACTGGACATTACCATTTTTAGAAGAGCTGAGGAATAATAAGCAGTGGGTGGAATTTGTAACTGAATCCACATTTTCCAAGGTCCGGGTGCATATTCTTTACAACCTGCGGTGGACCTTTAGCTTTCAGTTTTGATCTGTCTTGGGACTTCGGAGGCTCCTGAAATTCCTGGTGGTTTGGCTGTTGTCCTTATATTTTCCATGTCTTGGGTCTTGCATAGAAGAAGGAAGAGAGGAAGAAATGCCATCAGGGATACTTGTAGTGAGATTTGAGGACAACAGTGGAGCAATTTCAACAAAGTGTATTGTCAGAAGTGTGACCTCAATCGCAGTTAAGATGTGGCATCCTATATATTGGTGTGAACAAGTGACCTGAATATTTATCCCTGGTCTTAGTACAGGAATTTAGATTGTAGCCATGTTGGTCTAACATAGGCAGACAAGGTTCTTTGGGTAGATGTGATATCTTTTATTAGACCAACTCGAATAGTTGGAAAAATTCTTTTTAGCAAACTTTTGGGTATAAATACACTTCATCAGGCTAAAGAAGCATCTGCAATTGGTGTGTGCTTTTCCTGGATGGAATGAATAATAAAGAAAAAGCCATGGTCTTAGTAAGATTTCACAACCTGTGCTATCTCATCTTCATGGCTGTTGGTACTTTAGCTAGCTTGACTACTGTTTGGGTATACCCTCAGACTGGGTTGGGGAACTGAGAAGGACGTAGTTGGGTGGGAAAGTGGAAAAGACATCTGGTTTGTGAATAAGGTCGAGAAACCTTAATAAATTATTCTGATAGCATCCAGGCATTTTGGAGTTTATCCAGACCTGAGCTTCAGACTCAGTTGTGAGTCACACATCTATTCCTTGGTTTCTTCTTTTCATTGATGGTCTATTTATCTGATGCCTCAAAAATTAAGTTGTAAAAGGGACACGATCTGGTTCTGCCTCCCTCTAGCAGTTTTTGGTATAGTCTGGAGGACTCATACTGAAACCTGGTGAGCAGATCATTACTTCTGCTTGTGAATAGGGGAAAGAAAAGGTCAGCAGAACTAATGTTGATGCTAGATTCCCCTCTCATCCCATGTCTGTTACATAATGGCACGCTGGAAAGTAGAGGAACTAATCAACTAATAAAAGGCTCGTCTCAAGGATAACGAACCTTGTTTCCAGGGTAGAGACAAAAATCAGGTGCTTTTGTATAGCTTTGAAAGGTATGTCAATGATTGTGTCATGGTGTACCATGAAGTGTTGAGTATTATTGGAGTGGAGTGTGGACATGAAATGTCAAGAGGCAAAGCCTTTTGTGAGATCTTTTATTGGACCAACTGTATAGTTGGGAGAACTGTTGGACTAAATTTTGGAGATTGGGGATAAGTACAGACAGTCAAAAGCCCAAGGCTGAATTGATTCAGTCTTTGCCAGTTAGTTTAAACTGTGTAGATTGAACTCATAAAGCAAGTGAACAGACATTTGCTTTTGATTCTGGAAATGCAGTGACGCAGGCCAGAGGCCAGGGGAGCACTAGAGCATGCCTCCCTGCTTGGCTATAGGAGACAGTTTGGGCTGAGGCTAGTCTGCCCATCCTGTTTTGCGGGGGAGGGGAAGGGGGACTTTCGGGGGAGGTACAAAGTATCCTAGGATGCTGGAGGACTGTGCATTAACTTGAATCTGGAGGCAATCAGTTCAATAAACTGATTTAACCTAAATCAGTTATCTGATAGTACATGCATCCAGGTTTATCTTGAACCGATGTGGCCATTTCAAAGTAGCATATGTGCACTGAACTTCTGTTGTATTACAGATTTGAATTGATTTCTGATCACTCATACCATTTTATGTGTTATTTCTGCCCCTAACTCAGGTGCCCTCACTTACAGACATATGGGGTATCTTTTGATGAATAAAATAAAAGAGAGTGCAGGTGGTGATATACTCTCAGTATTTATCCTTAACTCTTGTTCTGGCTAATTGTATTTAAACTGTACTCCTAGCCCCAGTGGATGCTGTGCAATAATCTTTGAAAGGAGAAACCTTTCACCTTGGAGTTGTAACTGGGTTATGTGACTAGTGATAGAAAAGTTATTACCTTCAGCTGACTGTCTGGATTAAACATTTTAGGGACCATGGGCAGATATTATTCACAACAAATATACCAAGAGGAAAGCTCTCACTGAGCCCTCAAATCTATAAGAATATACATACTAGGGTTCTATACATTTATTGATTAATTTATTTTGGATAAACAGTGTAAATACAGATCAATACTAGGTGCTACCCAACACTTTGTGGGGTTGCAGAGTTTTGCCCTTTCTACTTTTAAAGGTTTGGTTTAGTGGGGGGTGGGTGTGGTTGGGAAGTGAGGTGGGGATTTGAGCTGTTCTTTTTAAAACCCTCTTCATCTCTGTTTTTTTAAAATGTTGTGTTTGTCAATTGTGGGTGGATGGAATAAAGAAATCAACTTTTCTAGGTTCACTTTGATAATCCAGTGCTAATATCCAAGAACAACAGTTTGTTCTGTGCTGCTTTGATACCACATGCAGCTTTTGTATAGAGTTTTTGTTATTTGTTGTTAGAGGCTGGTACGACGAATACAAAGGTAAATTCAGGGTGTTTATTGTATTTAGCACTGTAGGTGACAAAGATTTTCATACAATAAATCTGTATTCTTTCTTTCTAATTTTTCAATAACCAGCAAGTGACTGGACACTCTTTTTCTTTCACTGACTTTCCTTTTTTCTTTCCTTTTTTTCACTCTAGTTTCTGGGTTGAAAGCATTAGTTCAGGGTGAGATTTATCCACTTGATATATTCAATTTTTACTAGAACTTCTTGTTGGTTTTCATTTTTACATGTTTGATATTTTTCTCTTAATTAATTAGTTACATTAAAAAATGGACAGAAAAGCTAAACCTGGGCCATGGACACTCTGAATAAACAATTTAAAATATAATACAGAGAAAAAAACAGCAGTAGCAAACCCACATTCCTCATTAAAAAAAAACCCAACAAAAGTACCAGCAACAACAGAAAAACAGTCCTTAAAATGAAACTTTCCTCAGTCACCCTGAATAATTGAAAAAAAATCTCTTAAAATCATAATAAAATAAAAGAGAGGGGTTTTTTGTTTGTTTTGTTAGCAGAGCTCTCAATTTGGTCTGACTGAAATGCATATTTATTTAGAGATGTCTTATGCAGACTACACATATGCCCACTGAACATGTGTTATCAAACTTCAGTAGTGATAATTAGAATGTAACTGATTTTCAGAGATGCTAAGCCTCTACCTTCTACTAATCCTTTTCTCAGTGTCTTTAACGACTCAAGTTTAAATCTTGGAAAGTATAAAAATGTAAGGCTGTTTTTGAGTCTCCACCATTTATGGTCATGTTTTGTCCATGTTCACTGTGACTTAAGATGCTGCCAACTTTCTTCACCCTCTCCTATATCTGATGTGTCTCTTGTCTTTGAAATATCTTTCTATAGTTTAGCTGTTTTTACATAGTGTATGTTTTCAGAATTATAATTTGATTAGGACTGAGGGGGTGAAAAACTGGAAATAAAACAATTCAGGGTATTACCAGGATACCATGAACATACAAGTTTGTTATCCCTGAATGTATAGATACATTTATTTGTCTGCTTTACTGTCTTTCATAGAAGAGATGTATTTATATCCACTATAATTAATAAGGCCATACCAGAGGAATAAAGACAGATATAATATGGTATTCCAGCTGCTCAGAACTGGTAACGATACTATGGATATGCCTATACTGCTCAGTTGTAGTGCCAGGCGGTGCCTTGCTGAGATATTTCTCAATTACGCTTTACAAGGTATTTCCAGAACCCAAGTTATATAATTAACTTACTGTGGCACTGCATGTGTACTAATAACTTGTTCAATAAGCAGAGCTTACTGGGTGATAGCATAAAATACTTCACTAAAAGGTCAGCGCTACTTTCAGTTGAGGATGTAGTACGTGCATAGAGTGAGCATGGTGTGTCTCAGCCCAGCCCTTCCTGGAGCTGTAATTGAGTGATATAGATTTATCTCACATGACACTTTTGCTAATATACCAACATCAAAATGGATCCAGTGTAAAGTTCCAGGTATCCTACTACACAGACATTTATATGGGCTCTCTACAGCCTAGTCCACTGCTCACTGCTTAATACTCTCTGCTGCACAGAAGGCATTAGAAGAGGGTGCTGTTCCATGAACACTTCATAAGCTAACAGGCCCAAGGTCCATAAGCGTCTTTTGTGCACTAATTTGCCTAGTGTCTTTTATCTGTGGAAACTGACTCCGTTAGCCTGTAACACCTCAGTCCACGACAATAAGTAAGGTGCAACAAAATTTTATTAATAATATTTCACTCTTACAATTGTAATGCCTGAAAGCTGCAATCAAGTAAGTGTCCTATGCATTTATACTACTACATTTCCAAGCCCTACGCCTTTGAACCTCCCTCTAATGCCTCAAGGAAGGCAGAAACCCCCTTCTGGCCTCTGCCACTTGGCCAAATATGACAAAATTTCTTCCTGATCACTCCAAAAAGTGATTGATTAGGTCTGCAGTACTGGAGAAAGCACTTCTTCAACACAATGAATAGAGAGACAGGAGGTCTTTGGGGCCAGCCAGAGAGGACCAGAAGTCCCAGAAATGTGAAAATTGAAATTAATGGGAGTGGAATAGAGCCAACATTGCCCCCCGCTCCTCCCACTGGCTAGTACGAGGCAGAGGAAGCATTTTCAGGCATGCGCTTCTCCCCCTATGCTCTGAGCTGTCTATATTATTGCTGGTTTGATTAATATTGCCACCCAATGAGCTGGTGGGGGCTACTTCTGAGCTGGGGACAGAAATTGTACATAAACTGGTATAAGTGATCAGAAACTGTTTCAAATCTGTAACACAACAGAAGTTCATTGCATATAAACCACTTTGAAAAAGGCCAATGGTTTAAAATAAACCTGGATGGATGTAGTATCAGACTTAGTTGATTTAGGTTAAATTTTATTGAATTTTGCCCCAGATCCCTTCCAGATTCAAGTCAACTCACAGTCCCCTAGCATCTCAGGATGCTTTGCACCTCTCCCTCAACCTCCCCTTCCCTTGCACGATGGACAGGCTAGCCTTGGCCCAAGCGGTCTGCTGCAGCCAAGCAGGGAGGCATGGTCTAGTACCCCCTGACTTCTGGTCTGGGCCACTGCAGGCATGTGGCTGCATTTCCGGAATTGAAAGTGAATGTCTGTTCACTTACTTATGAGTTTAATCTATGCAGTTTAGACTAAGCTGCAAAGATTGAATTAATTCAGCCTCAGGCTTTTTGACTGCCTGTACTTAGCCATGAAGCCATCAGAAAGAGTCAGGTTTTGAATACTGATCTGACCTTTTTATTCTTAGTGCCATGCTTATTAAAATAAGCTTCTGGGCTTTAATTTGTGCATGCAATTCAGGTAAGGTGGTACTTTAAAAAATGTTTGCAATTGGTCTGATTCTGTTTCCATTACAGTTACCAGTAATAGCCCAAGGATGAGCAAATTAGAAAATTTAAGCCTTAAATGTTTGCTTACCTAATTTCACCTAGAGATCAGGCTTTTGGACTCTTATATTGTTCCTAGAGTTATTTGCTGCTCTAACATTAGATCAGTAAATAAAGATAGATCTAGAAAATGAGATATTTTATTTTAAGAAGGGTTCTATATGTTTTTGCACCACATCTATTTAGTGAATGTTGAATCAGAAAAAGCATGTACTCCCCGGACATTGTCTCTAAAGGCCATGCCTGAAAAGAGGATATAGCTCTTACATCTACTGATATATATTGACATTTTCTTTCAGCTTAGATAAGTGGCTTCTCTTTTTTTGAGCTGAAGGTTGAGTTTCATTTCCCACACTGCCTACATGAGGCTCAGATGACTGTTATATGTGGCAGTATCTGTGAGAGATCATTACAAAGGCACGTGCATTTCCCCAGCTCAGCTTCAGTTTTAATCCTTTTCAGATATGGGTCTAAATATTGCTCTTAAATTTGTTTCCGTCACTGACACTGGACTATATTGTAGTTTTTTTGTCACAAATCCTGAATAAAGGCCATTTCAGAGATGCTGCAGGGAGGAGTAATCTTTTTAGCTGTATATCATCTTCAGCTCTATTGATTGGGAGTGTACATCTATGTCTACTTCTCATCTATAGCCACTCACAGCCTGCTTAGTTGCACAGGCAGAGGAGCAGAGTTTGTATCATTTCACTAAAATTGTCATTGCAGGTAGTTCCTATAGGAAAGTTTTTCATTTTCCTGCACAGACATGAAGCATATAATTTGCACAGTATTAAAAGCTGTTAGGAGTTTACACTTGCATGCATACTCTTGGGTAGGCAGCACTGTCCTGCACTTGATCATGGGTTAATGCATGTGACTTGTTCTCTTGCAGGCAGAGAAAGCGGAAGGATTCATCAATCTGCCAGATTTCAGTGTGGAACGAGCAACTGAATGCAAAAAAAAGCAGTAAGTGTATTGTTCATCTACAAGTATGGAAGCATAAGATTATATAAAGTAGAAGCTATATTTGGATTTGGTGGTGATAGATTGATGGAGGCCATGAACAGATCTGTGCCAATAATGTATTTTTCAATCTTTGTGGCTGAACTAAAAAGTCAAAATATTACTAATTCAGGTTAATCATGAAACAAATGTTTTTTTCCCAATAAAATGAACCCCCAGCCCCCCCAATTGTTTTGAAATTTTGATTTCAGCTAAAATGAAAATCCTTTTTTGTTAACATCTTTACATTTTAGATAACATATTTTAAGTTAAATGTGAGACAAAATAATAAATAAAGTGTTAAAATAATAAATGGTAATGTTTCGACCTTTTTAGCAAAAAACATTTTATTTCAGCATTAGTGAATTTTCCTCTCAAATTGTTCAGCCAAAAACTATTGATTAGATTTGACTTAAATCTATCAATTGCTTTGTTTGATTTTAAACCCTTTCCCCCTCCTAGTTTGTCCTTAAACTTAAAATATTTTGGCATATTCATAATTCACAAAAATCCCCAGCTGTAGTGAAGCATGTCATGAATGGACTTCTGAGTCTCATCTTCAACCTGATCAGGCTTACCTAGGCCTCCAATAATAAGTTTATCATGGAATTTGTGTAATTTTGTTAATGTGCAAAATGAATTTAGTGCACCTTGCAGAGGTAAAATCTATATTGATTTCTAATTAGTGCCACGTAGAAACTTTCAGTATTTTACTATTTGCATTGAGGCCAGCTCAAGACCTATTGAAACTTTCTCAGGTAGGATGAAGGAATGGAAAAGACACCCACCCCAGAATTGCCAGTAGTTCAGTGTTTAAGGTAGTCACCCGAGATTTGAGAGACAAGCTCAAGTTCCTACTCTGCCTGATTCAGGACAGGGATTTGAATCTCACTGGAGCCTAATCATAAAGCTGTAGAGTACACTGGGCCGGAGTCTCTTTCCCTTTTGGAGCAGGTCCATTTTATAAGTAATAAATACTTATATTTATTACTCCTGGGCAGGGGGCTGAGAGTGAGAGAGGGATATAGAAAACCATTTCAGAAACTTTCCAGTCAGTAGTGCAGTATCATATGTAAGTTTAGTATTTTAGCACAATAGGTTAGTATTTCAAGGGCTTTCTTGTTGCAGTTATCTAAAAAACAGCTTATGTTCTGAGTGGAATAGTCAATAATGATATGAACAATACTGCTTTTCACCTGTGTATGCAGGCTATTCTTTAGACAAGATTTTTTCAATGACCTCTATTTTCAATTACACTTGAAGGTCATATGGAAACATCCATTTGTTCAGGACTTGAAGGCTTGTTTAATTTAAACATATAACTGCCTAGTATATTTTTTCATTACTTCATATGTAGCACTGGCTTTCAGGTGTTTCTGAACACAATTCAATGATGTTAATGAAAAGTTCTCATGTGGTCTTTATTATGGCCTTTAAAAAATACCTTCCTCCCTAAGGTCTACCACAACAATGGATAGTACCTAGGGGTAGACTTGTAAATAGACATTAGATATGAAGTTTTAAGGAATATGGAAAGTCTATGACTCTAGAATTACATTTTGTTTTCTCAGAGTTTTTCTAGCTTCCATTATTCCATATTGAGCACCTATTATAATATTGTTTTCAAAATGCAGAAAGGTTTACATCAGTGGTTACCAACCAGTGGATTGCGATCTACCAGTCAATCAGGGAGCCCTTGACAGTCGATCTTAGTCAGGGGGGCTAGCCTCACCACCCTGAAATGGACTGTTAGAGGTGCCGTGATCAAGAGTGGCAGGATGCACATGGCTGGGCTGACCCACGAACCCTGCTGCCAGGTCTGGCTGGGTGGGCCACGTGTCCCATGCCCCCTGCCACTGGGTGAGTGGGGTCCCAGCTGGGTAGGCCAGGTGAGGGTCAAAGCCCAGGCAGCTCGTCCAGGCATGTGGGGAGGGTGGGGTTCCTGCCACTTCATGCACCCCACTAGAGACACTGGGGGGCACAAATCCCCCGATCTATGTGTGGGGAGAGGCGGCTGCTGCTGCAAGCTGGGCTTCATGCCCAGAGCCCCACTGCAGCTGCCTCAGGAGTGGCCTGTTGCCATGTGCATCCCACTGCAGGTGGGCAGGGGATGAGGCTCAGCCTAGTAGAGGGAGTCATGTAGTGATGAGCTGCTCCTGGGCCAGCTGCAGTGGGGCTCAGGGCACAAAGTCCAGCACACAACTGGAGCCATATCTGCCACACACAGATCAGGGGGCACATGGCCCCTCCAAAAATTGGGCAGCGTGGGTGGCTGCAGCAGCAGTGAGAGAAGGAATGTGGCTGGAGCAGGGGCAGGCACTGCATGAGCAGGGCATGGGAAGGGGGGATCATGCAGCCTGAGAGAGGAAGGGGGAGGCATGGTCCCGGATCTGCATGCTGGTCAGGCTCAGGCTTTTCTTGGGGGGTTCACCTGAGCTGTGCTGCAAGCTGGGGCATGTTTGTGCTGTGGGCCCCAACTGTGCTGTGTGCTGGAGAAAAGACACTGCTGCCAAGCACCGCAGCTGTCCCACAGCTGCTTTATTGCTCTTAGCTGCTGGTCCTGAGCTGGGGGCAGCCTGTGTTAGCCACGTGGTGCCGGGGATGGAGGCAAGTCTGGAGTGGGGCAGCTGCCCGGGAGTGGCAGCTTGCGTCATGCGGTGGCAGTCCCGGGCAGCTGCCCTGCTCCAGTCCCGCCTCTGTTCCCTGTGCCTCATGTCTGACATAGGCAGCCCTACCAGCAGCCCAGAGCAATAAAGGAGCAGTGGTGTTCAGCAGTGGTGTCTTTTGTTGGGCATGCAGCACTGCTAGGGCCCACAGCACAAACAGGCCCCAGCTTGCAGTGCAGCTTGGGCGACCCCCTTGGGAAGAGCCTGGTGCTGCCTTGGCCCCAGCTCACAGTGGCAGTTGTTCCGGCTGGCATATAGATCTGGGGGAACATGCCCCTGTGCCCTCCTGGGCTGTGTGCCCTGCCCTCCCTGTGCCCCCAGATGAGCTACTTGCGGCTTCATCCCATGTTCCGCCCGTGCAGGGCCTGCCCGTGCTCCAGTCGCACTCCCTCTCTCACTGCTGTGGGGTGGGAGCAGATCGAGGTTCCAGCAGTGAGAGAGGGAGTGGGGCACAGGTAAGAGCAGGGGCTGGGTGGAGTGGGGGACAAGTGGAGGCCTGGGAGGCAAGTGACCCCTGTACCTCCACTTGTCCCACCAGCCAGCCTGGCCAGGGACCCACTCACTGCAGCCCCTGCTCCTGCCTATGCCCCACTCCCTCCCTCATGGCAGGGGCCTCAATCTGCCCCCCTGGCATGGCCCTTTCCCTTTCTCCCACCCTTTCCCCCACAGATTTACCTGCAGGGGGTGCACACGCCAATAATTTTTTCTCCCTTTGCCTCAGTTTGTCCCCCCCTTCCCTCTCCACAGACTGACCTGTGGGGCAGAGGTGGGGTGGCATGGGGGAGTTGGCAGCACATGGTAAATCTTGGGTTGCTTTTTAATTCAAAAAGTGATCTCTGACTTAAAAAGGTTGGAGACCACTGTTTTAAATCAAAACAGCATAAATTACTTTGCTATTTAGGAGTGCAGTAATCTCTTCTCTGGAATTTTATGTATACCATTACTCATTTTCCAAATAATATAGAGAAAGAAGGAAGGTTTGCACCTTTTTAAAAATTGGGGAAGATTGACTTAAGTAAAGCAATTGGGTATTCTGATGGTGAGTCTAGGATAATTAGCTGCGCAGTAAAAGTCATGCATCTACACATAAGTCTCTATTAGGTTGCAATAAATTAACTAACTTTGCTGCAGGATAGTATTTGCAAATACAGGTACTATCTTGCTGTGGAGTTTTTTACATCACAGTATTGCACATATAGATGCTGTCCTGGCTGCCTGGGACATGAGGGTACTTCAGTGAGGTGCCTGCCTGCCACCTAACCCTACAGTGAAGCACCCTTGTGCCAAGCCAGCCCCTCTGCAGCCCACTGAGCAGCCCCAAGCTGGCAGGCTGACCCTCCTCACCAGATTCCCTTGCCAGTTAGGGCTCTCCATTCCAGCTCAACATCCTGCACTCCCAGGTGCACATTCAAGTGGTGTACCTGGGAGCAATAAACTCCAGAGCAATAAGCTCCAGAGTTTATTCAAGCACATTAATTGCACATGTAGATGCACTGTGAGAAGAGAATGCCTGGTATCCTCTACTTAATCGAAAAAGATGGAGAAATGATGACTGAAGTGTAATATTTTAATGCCAGTGTTTTAATTGGTGACTTCAGTCTATATTGATGAAAGTTTCTTTTTCAATTTGTCACTCAGAGGGCATGTCTACATGTGTCCCTATGGTGCCATTGTTACTGCACCGTCATTTAGTACTTCCTTTTGGAAGTACTAAATAATGGTGCTGTAACCGCCCATACTCCGCTGTGCCAGCAGCACAGTAATTTTTAGTGGCTATGTTGCCATAGCAGCACACTATGCCAAGGGAGTGCATTGCTATGGCGACATAGCTGTGGCATCAAGGTTTGTGCCCTCTGATGCTATGTAACGGTAGTGCATTGCTACGGCAGCATAGCATCACATGTATATGCACCCACCGAGTTTGATGATGCATGCTTTCTGTCACTATCTAGGTATGCTGTTTGGACAGAGTTCAATTCATTTCACATAAACCACCAACTGCCATCTAACAACACCAGTTTTCAGTTCCTTATGGCAGGTTTCAAGTCTATGACCTTTTAGTCTCTCATTTAATCTTTTGAAACAGGTTGACTATTTTGACAAAGAGATGGCATGGAATTGAGATGGATTTTTAGCATGTGAGGATTCAGCATTTGAATTTTTTCTCTCTAGTTGATGCATCTCCTTAACAAATTGTTTGTAATTATTTCCAAGCACATAGCTAAGGTAGCTGATATTATTGCATATTACATTACACTATATTACATTATTGTCACAAGAATTCATTATTAATTCTTAATGCTTTGCCACCAAAATGGGTTGAAATACAAGAGCTAGGGGCAGAAATTACACATGAATCTGGTATAAATGATCAGAAACTCGTTCAAATCTGTAACACAACAGAAGCTCAGTGCACATAAACCACTTTGAGAATGGCCCAAACTGGTTTAAGATAAATCTGGATGGAAATAGTATCAGACTTAACTGATTTAGGTTGGAAAGGTTTCTTGAACTTCTGCCCCAGATCCCTTCCAGGTTCAAGTTAACTTACAGTCCCCTAGCATCCCAGGATGCTTTGCACCTCTTCTGCACACTCCCTCCACTTCCCATCTGGCAGGGTGGGTAGACTAGGTTTGGCTCAAGCTGTCTGATTCAGCTGAGCAGGGAGGTGTGCTCTAGCACCCATTGGTTTCTGGCCTGGGCCGTGGCAGGCAGGTGGCTGCATTTTAGAATAAAAAATGAATATCTATCTGTACTTAGGCAAAATATTAATATGCTAGAAATGTATGCAAGTTTATCTTTTAGCTCTCTTGACCCAGTGTTTTCTACCTTTACTAGAATGATGTGACCCTTACAGCTTGATTTAAAAATGGCACAGGACTGTAAGAAAGGAGCTAAGTTAGTTGGTAGATTATTTGATCTTTATTAATAGCCTAGAATGTATGCAAATGCTGTGTTTGGGATAAGTTATTCTCTCAAATAGTATGGTCTTAACTACTTCAATTCTTTTTTTCTTGTGTATGTTCATATATATATATGTACTCATACATACAAATATAAAATGTATGTCTTTTTTCCCCTTCCTTAAGTGCTATTAAGATCAACCACCCACAGATCAAGACATTTTATTTTGCAGCGGAGAATGTGGTGGAAATGAATATGTAAGTAAGAGCATCTTGACCACCTCTAATTCTGTTTAGAATGATCAAAAACCATTTTATTTGCATAGATAAGGATTCTTTAACTTTAAAGTAGCTATTGTAATTCTGAGGTATTTTTAGTTTCGTGGGGTTTTTTTTGTGTGTGGCTGTTGCTGTGGTTAACGTCTATACAAATTCAAAATAAACATCTGTGCTCTAGCAGTGGCAGTCTATGCTCTATAATTAAGGCTGAAATTAAGATCTCATTATAAGCCTAATTTTCATTTGACTCTCAACTTTTACAAAAATAAACCTTTCTGAAACTTTGCATATTGCATCTACTATTAGGGTAGAGATTTTCTAGGAAATTTGGTAAATATCAGGCAAAGAGTTTTAAAGTTTTAAGATTTACTTAAATTATGGGGCAAAGTAAAAGAATATTTTTGTTCCTATCTGTAAGATGGCTTGGAATGCTCATCAAATTTGGTGTGGTTCTGTTTCATTTCTGAAATGTTTTTCAGTAGTTTGAGTTGTTAAGTGGAGAGCTAAAAATCTGTAAAGAGCGCTCAGTGTGCCAAAATCTTTACTTTAGCACAAAATTAATAATGTTTTTGGATTAAATCAATTTTGGTGTCTATGAATATTTGTAGGAATAAAACTTCACTCTTGGGCATGTGTAGATGAAATGAGGCCCCCTAAATTGAAGTGGTGTGTTTTAAAAGACCCCTGCGTGATGCACACAGCCTGATGACTTACCTGCCTGTCTGGCAGGGAGGGGAGGGCAAGCTGCCGGCTGGTTGAGCTTCCCTCTGTGGGGCTGGGGCTTCCCTCTGTTGCAGCGGTGGCCCCTCCACAGGTGGCACCTGCCTGCAGGCACCCAGCTCGGGCAGTCCTGGGGGGCACCGCAGCTGCAGAGGGAAGCACTGGGCCCCTGCACAGCTCAGGAAGGCAGGCAGGCAGGCTCTGAGTGTGGGGAGAGATCAGTCTCACTGCTTTCCTTGGTCAGTTTGTTTTTCTGGGCTGCTGCCAGGCTGCCTGCAGCGTTTCCTACAGAGGTGTGGAGCTGCACACATCCCAGTGCTTTGCTCTGTGGCTGTAGGGAGTGAAGGAGGAGGAGTTTTAGTTTGCTGCACCCCAAGTCATTTAAAGTGCATTACACAGCCAAATTTGCTACAGTGGCTGGAATTAATGCACAATACACAGCTGAAGCACACAAACACTGACACCATTAAAGTGGTGCAAAAGTATTTAATCTGCTTTCAAGTGTTGTGCACACAGGCCTCTTGTTTTGTCTACACACGGCCCTGGATCATAATGAACTGCAAATAAAACAAGGTCAACAAACAGTTCACACAAATATTTCACTCACTCTTGACTCAGCTTTGCATCCTATGCTGTCTGAGGTGCATATAATTCATATTCTCTATGCCACAACCAATTTAAGTTTTACGCAATTTAAGGTAGGGATGCTGCTTTTATAGATCTGTAAAGAACTATGTAAAAAACTCTTCAGAAATAATAAACCACTTATTTGAGAAGTATCATGACCTGAAGGCTTAGACCAGGGGTTGTCAACCAGGGGTATGTGTACCCCTGGGGATACTAGTCTAGTCCTAGGGGATACAAGCGGACGAGCAGGTATGGAGCACCACTGCCTTCCAGGAGTAGGGCTTGGGCAGAGCAAGGGCAGCAGCACCCTCTGTAGGGTGGGGAAGCTTGCACATAGTGGTGGCTGCTGCCACACCCCAGCCAAGTGGACTTCCCCACCTCATGAAGGGGCACCAATGCCCTCACCCCAGCCTGATGAGCTTTCCTGCCCCAACCTGCCTCTGCTTCAGGGAGGTGGCAGCGGAGCTCTGTCCCTGCCTGCCCACGTACCATCTCTACTTCCCTGCTTGATGTCCAGCCATGCACTACACCCCACCTGGCAACTGGCCGCATACTAATCCTTTGCCCCCCCACTCAGCATTTGACTGCTGGGGGTACTTAGGCTTATAAAAGGTTGAAAACCCCTGGTTTAGACAATGGCCTATGGTGGCTAGAAGGTCAGGATTTAATTCCTGGTTCTGACTAAATTTTAGTGTGATCTTTGGCAAATTATTCTAACTTCTTTGCCTCTGTATTTCCTATCTGGAAAAATTGGCTAATAATGCATGTTGATCTTGCAGTAGGAGGGAAAAGGCTGAATAGTTTGTATGCTTTTGGAAATATAAATTGCTATAGAATTATTTCATACCTTTTGGAACTTAAAGCGTGGATAGACAAAAAATTATACTGGTTTTAAAATATACCACTTCTGTGAGTCATATTGAACTGATGTAGGACGTAGGCAGGCATAATGATATACCAGCTTAAAAGAATGAGGGGGACATAATGCTCAGGGATGCACTTCAGTTGAACTGATGTATCTGTAAACAGTCTTGCCTAAAGTTTACATTGGATTTAAATGGGGTTAAATAGTAACAAGCTTAAAGTTTCAGATATAGGAGTGGATAAATAAAACATTAACTAAAGCCCATTCCCATATAGTAAACCTCCCCCTCATGACCCAAAGTTTGAAATTGCTATATTATTACATATTACCCACATAGTTAGAAGAATAGGGAGCAGTACTGTATGCTAGGAAATAGAATCAAACCTAATATTAGCAACCTATCCTATATTGTAGTATTTAATTTCTGATTGTTGTTTTAATATTTATTTCTCCTCCCTAGAAATGTATAACATACATGTTATACCTATAAAATACATACATACATAATCACATAGATGCTCAAAAAAACATACCTTAAAACTCCAAACCAGCATCACATCATTTCCATCTGAACTATAAAAGAAACTATAACATTTGATCCTGCCACTACCCAATCCAGGGACTTTTTACATGCTCTACAAAATCCACAAACAAGGGAACCCAGACAGACTTTGGAACTGAAGACTGAGTTTTGTCCAAGACACGACAAACTTTCTATGAAAACTTAAAAACATAGACGACTTTCCCAGAAGTACCCTCCTAGCCATCATGGATTTTACCAGCTTATATCCCAACCTCCTGCACCAGGATGGCATTTAGGTCTGCCTTACTTATCTTCAAGAGCACGATTACAATTCAGGAGTACAGACCTAAAGTTATTACTGAACTTATACACTTCATCCTCTCGCACAGTGACTTCTACTTTAACCAGAAACACTTCCTCCAGACCATGGGCACAGCTACGCCCACCAAAATGCTATGATCAGTATCCAGAATGGTAAAATACAAACTGCCATATACAAGAAACCCACAGACCAACATACATATCTACACAGAACCAGCAATTACTCTAACCACACCAAGAAAGCTGTAATACACATCCAGACCCTCTGATACTACCAAATTTGCACTGAGAATACCTGCGATCATCACCACAGAAATCTCAAAAAGGCTTTCACCCAACAAGAACACTCCTCCAGAGAGATGGATCACACTTGTGAAAGAGCTACTTGGATATCATGTGAAAAACTGCTGCAGTACAAAAAGAAAATTCCCATGAATTGCACAACATTAATTATGACATACCATCGTTCCCTGGAACCTATATGGGAAATCCTCAAACAGTTGCAACCCATACTAGAAGAAGACCCAATTCTTAAAGACATCTTTGCAGAACCACCCATCTGAGCCTTTAAACAAGCACTGAACCTCACCAGCCTCATCACCAGAAGCAAACTTCTTATGGCCCAAGGTACAGTGAATGGATTCAGACCATGCCGGGAAAAGAAATGTGAAACCTGCCAATGCATCTCCATCACCCCCACAATAACTACACCCCACAACGGATCACCGTTCCTGGATCTTACAGCTGCACCTCCAGAAATGTAATGTATCTCGTCTAGTGCACTAAATGCCCAAATGGAAAATATGTAGGAGAAACCAAACAACAACTGCACGCCAAAATCAACGCACACTGAAAATCTATCAAAGACAAAAATACCCAATTACTGGTAGGTACACACTTCTTTCAAGATAACTACCCTCCCTTGAAACTCTCAGTTCTAATCCTCAAATGGAATTTACAAAACACCTTTTGTAGATGAGTCTATGAACTTTACTTCATAAATCTACTGGATACAAAAAATCATGAACTAAATAGAGACATTGGATTAATGGCACATTATAACCTGCCTGCCATCTGATAACCCCAGGTCACCTGTCTGCATTTTAGCAGCTACATTTTATCACCCCTTCAAATTCTTCCTTCTCTGCCCGCCGACTACCTGTCTCACACCTGTTGTCTTACAGGGCATTTGATCCTCACTGCTACGCATTTTCACAGACCTGTATTTTGCATACTGGCTTCCTTTCTACCTAGGAGAGCACACAAAACAACAAGTGTGCCTGAAGGAAGGGTGTTTGTACCTGAAAGCTTGCAAAGAGCAATTTTCCCAACTATTTAGTAGGTCTAATAAAAGTTATCACATTTACCTAGAGAACCTTGTCTCCCTAAAAATACACAGAGAAACATCTGTCCTCTTGGCTTAAATCCTGAAATCACTTATATGTGTGAGTGGTCCCAATGAAGTCATTGGAAGCATTCATGTGTGTGAAGTTACTCATGTGTATAACTGTTTGGAGGATCAGAGCCTTTGCTTGCAACTCTTTCATGCATCCATCCATTAAACATATATTTTAGAAAACGAATTCTACAAAAACAGACAAACAAAAACCTTGTATGTATTGAATAGTAAATAGTAGCACACATTGACCAGTGTGACATTCATGTACACAATGGATATATTTCTATATTTCCATTTTTTCGTAAGCTAGAATCATTTGCTGAAATTTCTGCAGTTTTTATTCTTATTGTTCATTATGTTAATCTTCATGAAGTTAGGTCAAAGATAACTGGAACTGCTTTTCTGGGAATAGATTCTTATACACATATATATGTTGACCTTAGTGGGAACAAGATCAGACACACTGGGTGTGTCTATACATGCAATTAATGTGAAGCAATAAACTCCAGGGTTTATTGCTCCCAGGTGCAATGTTTGCACATGCACCCAGGAGCAATAAACTCCAGAGTTTATTGTCATTTGCACATGCATTCAGGAGTGCAGCACACTGAACTGAGTTGGAGCAGCCCTGGTTAGCAGAGGGCCCTGGGTGTCATCCTGCCAGGCCAGGGCTGCTCCCTCCCACTCAGTGCTGTGGAGAGGCTTACTGGAGCATAAGGGGGTTCCCATGTGGGGCTACAGTAGCTGGCAGGACCCAGCCAGATGAGGCAGCATCTACAGGTGTACTGCTGTGGAGTTTTTTACTCTGCAGAAGGATAGTACTTGTATAGATGCCAAGATGTTTACCGCACAGCTAATTAGCTTACCATGCAGTAAACCTCTTGTGTAGATGTGTCCACTGTCATCTAACAGTTAATGAAGTTAGTTTTTGGTCCTCCCTCTTCTCTCCATCTCTTTGGTCTTGTAGATTAGTTTGAAAAGCTACAGAATATATTTTTGAGTAGGCAGCAGCCTAGATCTCAGAGAATCAATGATTTATAAATTAGAAAAATACACAGACTATAACCAGGGATTGCTTTCTGCACTAAGGAAATGCAGCCACCTAGGGACGGAAATGCAGCAATTGCTAACAGCACACAGTGACACAGGAAGTGGAGATTACTAAAACCAAGTTATGTGTAATATAGGAAGGTAGTGTGCTTTGTGCTTGTTTGGAATTTGGTCAGGAAATCCTGGTTAACAATCCTGCTCTTGCAAAGAGTGCCATGAACCTTTGAGAAGGACATTCATATTGTCATTCATGATTCATTTTGGTTATATAACCTTTGTTGTAGCTCTTATCTGAAGGATGGCACTTTTGGCCACAAAGTGCTCTCAGTAGTTTCCTGCTGGGGATTTGTACACAATCTTCAGTCAGCAGCAGCCCTGCAATACCAGATATTTTTTTTTTTGTGGGGAGGAGGGGAAGAAGGGGGAAGGGAGGCCTTCCAATTAATTACTGCCCCGGTACTATTCTGCTTGGGTGCCTCAATCAGAGGGCAAGATTACCAAACTGTAAAGGAAAATTGTTACAATATCTACATTAAGTTAGTGCTTCATATACCCAGAAGGAGCTTAGATATTTGGGGATTTTTACAGTAGTTTAAAGTTGCTTCGTTTTTAAGGGTTGAATTTGTGAGCTGATAAGTGTATATCTCTGTAGAGGTGTTGAGTGCCTTCTGGAATAAATGGGGGTAACAGGTATTCAAGCACCCTTTTCACAAGTGTCAAAACTCCACAGGGAATGGGCATTGGGAGAAGGAACCAGTGAAGTTTAGGAGTTTGGTCATATTGGACTTTTGTCATATTGGACCTTTGTTTATCTGAAAGATGGCACTTCTGAGCACGTAGTGCCCCATGAAAAAAAACTGGTGATATCTGAAATGTTCCTGAATATGGAAAGAGATACTGAAGAGTAAAATATGAATCTCCCTACAAATGTATTTACTTCCTGCTTATATTGTAGGTGGCTAAATAAACTGGGATTGGCTGTGATTCCTCAGGCAACCAGCGGAAAGAATGAAGAAGGTATGTTTTAAAATTTACAATTTTGGTATGGAACAAATGCAGTTTTCTTTATACAGTGAGACTTTTGTCAACTCTTTTCTTTTTAAAGTATAATCTAGTGTCATATTGCCTGCTGCAGGTTTCTGATAGCACCATAACCTAATAGTGTCCTGAAATATTTGATTTTTCAGACCAACTGGGATACCATAATTAATAATCTGATACTTGTGGAATTAATATGTTCTAAGAATCTCCTTTTATTTATTTATTCATTTATTTGTTTATTTATTACTACAACAAATGTGCAATAAGGTAACAGGTACTTGTCTCCAAGCAGGTCATTGCCTAAGTGATTCACCTTATTTGTATTTGGGCACCAAATTAATACGTTCATTCACATAAGTCCTTCGCTACATCCACAAATATAGTTAATTTGCAGACAGGATTTTGTCAGACAATGCTAGCATTAATTTTACTGACCTTGCTCAATGTCATGTCCTGTGATAATACAAATTGCTGTGTGCTGATAAAAATGATTGATTATGATCCTCTAGGGAGCCTGATGTATCACTGTCTCCCTCTGCTTTCTTTACCTTGATTGGATTAGAGAATGTTTTTAGTTCTTTCTCGTAACAAAACACTGGCACTCCCAATTTGCTTCAACTTTCTGCAGGCATATGCCTTTTTTGATCTTTTTGCCCTACTGTTTTTTTTTCTCTCCTCCAGCCAATTGATGGAGCACAGCAATCTGGGAAAAGTGGTAGAAAGATTGCTGTGTTGAATGTTAGACTGTATAGTAGGGTAAATATCGTCTTTTTACTTGGAGAACCATCCAATTCTGCTTGACCTGTCCATGAATAACAGAATGGCTTGAATGAAAGATAATGGTGAACATAACTTGACTGGTCATCACTTCATATTAGAAAACCAAATAAGAGCTAATGTATGCTTGATTGTGTTGATTGTAATAGTAGTAACAGTTGCAGTAAGAGAAGAATAAGGAGAATAAG
Organism: Caiman crocodilus; assembly: GCA_030014935.1. NCBI lineage: Eukaryota > Metazoa > Chordata > Crocodylia > Alligatoridae > Caiman > Caiman crocodilus. Next base: position 14,996,897 of record JAGPOW010003648.1, on the reverse strand, counting down.
AATGCTATTAAAAATAAAAGTCAGCTGTGCTTAATGAAAACTACACAATCAGCTCTGCCTATCTAACTGCTTGTGAAGGTGATAACATTTCCAATGCTTCATCATTAGATCATTCATCACATTGTCTCACATTTTGAAAACCTTTGAGATTGGATCCCTGTTCAGGGAAACAAAAACAATACATAATTATTTGCTTCCCTGAAGTCATGGTATACACTACTGAAGGCCTCCCATTCTACCCAGCTATCACTCTTCTGTGGGACATGCCCTGCAGCTTGAGATAGGGTGTCCTGGGATTATGTCAGCACTAACTTCGAGCACCTTACTTCTTCCCTGAGTACCACAGATCATAAATTCATATCTACATATGAGGAAGTTCTTGGATCTCCACTCTGTTTTTTAGGTTTCCTGTGCATTTAGTCCTCCAGTCCAATCTATTTACAGTATCAGAAACAGAGCTTCTCTGGTTTCATTTGTGTAGATGCAACAAATTTGACGAAGGTTTTCTTATTAAGAGATATTTAAATTATTTGTGAATAGTTTCTTAGAGTCATGAAATCCCTCTACTTGCGTCACATTTTAATGCTTTATGCTAAATAATATTTAAAAATGTGATACACAGCTGGCAAATATTTGCAGCAAGCCAAACACTAGTTACAATATCCTATGGTTCTACCAGGAATAGCATCAGGAAACTGTGTAAAATCACAATAGGTGGCACATCTTCCTAAACATCACTTCATCAGCATCTTTTTGAGATCTTTCTTTTGCATAATTTTTTTTTACCTATCAGTATTTTTTTCTGATCATACAGTCATGAGATGCAAAAAAGTGACACAGTTTTCTCTATATACATAGGAAAGAAAAAATAAAGAAATATTCAATTATTAATAACTGTGAAAATTGTTGTAGCCGCTGAGTGTCGAACATCTTACCTCGGGCCTCTTTGCCCCGAGGTTTTGTCGATATTCAGCTGGCCGTCGCAGGAAGTCTTGGGGCAGGTCTCTTTCCGCTCCGGGGTTTGCCCCTTCTCTCCTGCCATGACTTTGATCTTCCAGTGGGTGGAGCTTCCCTCTGGGCGGCTGTCCCCTCTGGCTACCTGCAGTCGGGATCTTCTGCGAGGCTCCTCCACCCCTTTCAC
>JAGPOW010003648.1:14968432-14995656 GCA_030014935.1 Caiman crocodilus | reverse complement strand
CAGGGTCCACACCACCCTGCCGTCCCTCCCTGGGTCTTCCCAGGGCTGCAGCCTCTCTCCCGGATCCTACCCCCAACCGCAGTCCTCTCTCTGGGTCTTTCTCAGGTTGTGGATCTCCCCAGGCTGCCGCGGCTCTCTCCCCGCTCTTCCCCAGCTCATCCGCTGCAGCCACGCCGTCCTCCGGCGTCTGTTCTTCTCCGGGCTTTTCGCAGCCTCTGGGTGGCTTGTCTGCTTCTGGTCTTGGCGTTTGGTGTCCTCTGGATCCTCTCTCCCGGCCGGCGCACGTGCCAGCAGCTGGCCCTGGTGTTCTGCGTCCTTCGGGCTTGCTCTTTAGCCCGGAGCACGCGTCGGCAGCTGGCTCCAGCAAGCTGTGCCTCCCAGGCTCCCTATCCTGCTCAGAGCCTGCTCCACCCTCCGGTGCTCCACAACTCCAGCCGCTTCTGTTGCGGCCCCCACCCAGCAGCCACGTGCTCCTCCTCGTCCTGGCCGCGGCATCCTCCTTTATTCTCTCTGGCTGGTGCCTCGGGCTGACGTCACCTGCTGTCCACAGGTGTTCCACGCTGTCGTCCCAGCCGTGTGTGGGGTTCTGCGGTGATCCTAAGGTGAGTAACTGCCATTTTCCTTTTCTTCCCTCTTTGTCTCCACCACCTGCCTCTGCCTCCACGGCTCCTTTGGGGAGCTTCGGCGTGCCCCCAGGACTTCTCTCCCTGTGACAATTGTGATAATTGATAGTTATTAAAAGGTGACACTAGCAGAATGTTTCACACTTGCATGGCACCATTGAATCAAAGCATCCCAAACCGCTTTATGAACTTAAACTTAACCAACTGACTGAAAGTTAAGTAAATATATATATAAATACTATTTCTTCCAGGCTGGTGCTGCTCCTCTTTAACAACACATTGACATTATGCAATCAACAGCTTTTAGGAAAGGAAGTGAAGAATACTTGCGCCAGTTGAAACCACAGGGGCATTCGTTACTCTAATCGCACAGTATCCACTTATGTTGTCTTCATGTAATTTTTAACTGCATCTAACTAACCATGCAACTCCTAAACTCAGATCACATTTATGTGGATGTGTGTTCTCTTCTGAGGTTGATGCAGGAAAGTCTTTTAATGTATATACTTGGTCAGCTAGAGTTTACATTTGCAGGGTTGGTGGCTGCTGAAAGATTTTAGTACAGTGGAAAAACAGCATTATTTTGTGGTAACAGTAGGACTATCTGCTTACAAATTTATTTGTTATTTTGCCTAGTTTATCTCATTCTGCCTGTTTATACAAATGAATGCTTGTGAATGCTTTGTTTGTTTTAATCTACTTTAAAAAATCATCTAAATAGCAACAGTAAATATTTTTGTCCCTGCTATTTTTTTTAATTAGCACCCCCTTAATTTTGTAAAAATTGCTATTACTCAGCAGGGGACTCAACAGATATTGGGGTCTTTGGGCCTTGTTCCCATTAAATGAAAAATGTAGAATTTGGGTATTCTACTAGTGCAGATTGTTTATTCCACAATATGGACACAAGTTGTTGAATGAAATTTTTTATAATAGCATGTGGGAAATTTAACTTTTTCGGGTATCTCAGCTCATTTCTTAGGGAGCTATGTCACTGTCACCAGAAGTGACACTATTTGGTCAGATTAGGGCGGTGAGCAAACTTCCCTTTTGCTTTGATAGGTCTTGCCAAATTGCAAAACAAAATATAATGCAGCATTTATTCAAATCTTTGGAAAGTGCATTCACATAAATAAAACGAACTTTATGAAATGACTTATAGAAGTACCCTCTGATGATTTTCACCATAATTATTTGGTTAGAATTAAACAAGTTGTCATAGAATGTCTGTTGGTTGGGTCTAACTGGAGCAGACATTGACTCATGAGGTTTTGGCATTGGGAGAAGGATCTTCACCTACTAAGATGGTTCAAGTAATAAATGAGTGTCTAACTTTTCTTTCATTTTATATTTATGCTCCAGAATGCTATAGTGAGAGTGAACATGATGATCCAGAAGTAACAGAAACACCACCTCCACCATATACAGAACAGCCACTGCTTCCTCATTTGGTATGCATTACAGTAATTAGTTTGTTTCCAGTCACTAAACAGCGGGCACAAATATTGTTCTAGCCTCTTAAAACTGTGTATCTCTGATTAGTAAATTACAATAAGAACTGTAAGCATTTGCTTTATTTGCCTCTGGAAACTTGGATATACTTATTTTACCACCCATTTTCCATTGGAAAGCTCACTGAGATGATGATTTTCACATTACTTCATGTGTATAAAGCACCCTTACTCTTTTGGTCCATAAAGATGCTGTCCTGGCCTCATTTAAATCTGTCTTATCTGTAACATTTGAGAAAGTCATATAAACTATATCTAATTATACATCATGGCTAGAGACAGAAATTGCATATAAACTGATGTAAGTGATCAGAAACTGGTTCAAATCTGTAATGTAACAGAAGTTCAGCAGACATAAATCACATTCAAAATGACCAAAACCAATTTAAGATAAACCTGGATGGATGTAGTATCTGACTTAACTGATTTCAGTTAATTTGGTTTATTGACATTCTGTCCCAGATCCCCTTCAGATTCAATTTAACCCACAGTCCTCCAGCATCCCAGGATGTTTTGCACCTCCTTCACAAGCTCCCCACCTTGCAGGGTAGATAGGCTAGCCTTGGCCCAAGCTGTCTGCCCCAGCAGGGTGGCATGCTCTAGTACTCATGGCTTCTGACCTGGGCCACTGCAGGCATATGGCTGCATTTCTGGAATCAAAAATGAATATCTGTTCACTTGCTTATTGGTTCAATCTATGCAGCTTAAGCTAACCTGCGAAGACTGAATGGGTTCAGCTTTGGTCTTTTTAACTGTCTGTACTTAGTCCTTATGGTGTGAGTTATTAATTAGCATAGAAGTATGGGCTTCAGGGTTGAGAGAGAGGCATTAAATCACTAGAAATAAAGCATGTGTTTATGACAGAGACAAACAAGAGAAATAGATGGAATGATACTGTTTGACAGTTATAAACAAGTAAAAAAGAAACCCCCAAAACATAATAACCAATACCATCATCACAAAAAAACAGAGTAGGTTTCATCTAATATTGAACAAGAGATAGTATCGGAATACAGAAAATGTTATTTTTCACTAAAACTATCATGTGTCTCTTCTTAACTGTAGAGATACCAAGAATAATGCTCATGTCATGTTTGCTATTTACAGATTTAAGTAAAGAGTATATATAGCCTCATATGGTGACTTTATGTGTCTATATTAAAAAATTAATCAGATTAACACAAGTCCATCAGTTATCTGTCACTGAGATCACTTTATTTGTATTTTGCATCATTTTCCCAATATCCCTGCTTCTCTGTTGAGATCTGTTAAGCCAGGCACTGTGTCTCCCTCTGTATTTGGAAAGTGACTAGCGAGTTTTGAATTCTAGTGCAATTTAAATAGTAAAGATTCAAATCCACCTCAGGTCAGTAATAAGTTAATGTAAACACCTAAAAGGTGGGCAGTTACATGTGATTAAATGGTCTTATTCCAGTCTTGCGAGGGAAAATGTCCATGTTGCAAGTTGGTACCAGAAGTCTGGTATTTCTAAGCAAAAAATCCAAATGCTTTATTTTGTTATGAAAAGTTAACTATCTTTTCTTGTAGAAGCTGTTCATTTTAAACAAGTTGTGGAACATGGATTCATTCGTGATGCTTTACTCAATTATTGTCTGTACTGTTTTATGAATTAAAGGAGATTCCATTTTCAAGGATTTCTGCTTGGCATCTTTTGGCGTGTGTAGACGAAACGGGGGACCTAAATTGAAGTGGTGGGTTTTAAAAAAGTCACTTCAGTTTAAGGCTGATTAAACCCCTGTGTCACGCACACACCCTGCTGACTTACCTGCCTCTCTGGCGGGGATGGGAGAGTGAGCTGCCAGCAAGTGAAACAGTCCCTGGGCTGAGGGAGGGGGAGGAGAGTGCTAGTGCTTCCTTCTGTGGCAGCAGCAGCCCCCCTCAGGCGGCACCCAGCTTAGGCAGTTCCAGGGGGCACTGCAGCCACAGAGGGAAGGACTGGGCCCCCATGCAGCTCAGGCAGGCAAATAGGTAGTCTCCAGGGAGTGGGTGGAAGATCAGGCTTGCCTCTTTTCTTGGGTGGAGCCTGCCTTCCCAGGCTGCTGCCAGGCTGCCTGAAGGGCTTTTTGCAGAGCCCCTGAACTACATAGAGCCTGGTGCTTTGCTCCGTGGCTGTAGGGGCAGCAAACTAAAACTCCTCAAAGGAGTTTTATTTTTCTGTGCCCCAAGTCATTTAAGGCTCATTACACTGATGAATTTCCTACAGCAGCTAGAATTAATGTGAAATACGCTGTTGAGGCATGCAAGCACAGACACCATTAAAGTAGTGCAAAAGCATTTAGCCCGCTTTAAAGTGTTGTGCACACACAGCCCCTTTTTTTGTCTACACACAGCCCCTGACTAACACTGAATTAGCCTTTATGAAGTTAGCATGTGTCATAGTTTCTTATTGCCCTTTCTGTTTCAGTCAGATAAATTCATCTTCACTTACTACTCTAAACTCATTGTCTAACTCTAAACAATGTACAACAATCCACCTGACATTGGGAGGATAAGTATTATTCACTAACACAGAATTGTTCCTTGCACTAATTGAAAGTTAAACATGACTTAGTGGCTATAAATATCAGAGAGAATGTGAACCTTAGAGATAGAGCTCCAAGACCTATTGTAGGCCAGAGGCTAGTAATAAATAATACCTGAATTTAGCATTGCAGTGAATCATTGTCTGTCTTGAGCATCAACAGTAAATCAAGTAGAATGTTTTAATAGTTTGTGGATGTCTTTCCATTCTCATGAGCATTGGGATCCTAATTCAATGGATTTGCTTTTCTCCATATGCTTTGTTTACATATGTACTATTTTTATCATTCTGACTTTTTGGCTTCTACAGCCTGTCACTCTGTTTAATGCAGAAACCACCCTTGGTTGTGTCCCCCTCCAGTGTTCCTTAACTTGTATGTGAAATCAACAGTAGTGGGAGCTGAGCTGGCTTTTGAATTTTAGCAAGGAAGGGGCAAGTGAGCTGGATATTGTCAGGACTTTACTTAATTTCTTCTCACAGAGCTCAGCTTTATTTTCTTTTCTGAGTTCCCCTCCCCCACACCCTAGCCTCAACCTCATACAAAAGCCTCTTCACTGATGGAAAAAAAGTTGAGTATCTATTCAGCAAGATGGAGCTGATCAAAGGGATTGGCACCAGTCTGTTCTAGACAGCTTTTTTGGCTAGTATTAGGAACAGCAACTATAGGACATTTGAAGACCAGCAGAGCTCAGTTTAGCTTCAAATCAAAATCCTCTTTTAGCCCTAAATTTCACAGAGTTGTATTTGAAATATTTGGGTTTATTTTGTTAATCCTGTTTCAACATCTAACAGTGCTAGCACTGCATGGCATCCCATACCACCATGGAAAATATCTCAAGTTACCAGGGCACTCTGATTAAGAATCACTGCTCTTGCTGCATATTTTCTGGATTTTTTTTATTAGAAGCAACATTTAGTTTATAAACACAAACCAATGTCAAAAATGACATTTTTTTAGTTTTATTTGCCTCTTCATGCAATGTGGTCTCCCAATGCCCAGTCACTTTTGAAAACAAGACTTAGAAACCTAATTGCATAGGCAGTTTTGAAATTGCTGCCTTTCGACTTTCAGGTAGAAAGTCCCCGGTACACTAAAGCTTTAAAGACAAAAGCTTAACATGCCTATCTATCTCTGGAAACCAATAGGTAACCAGTGCAAATCCAAGCAATATTTTAACTATGTACCTTCCATGAAATTCTGCTTTTTCTCTGTGCTCCTCCAAACCCAAACCAGTGAGATACCCATTAATGTTTTGTTTTTAATCTACAATGTGGGTGAGTGCTCAGGGTGTTTTGGAAAATAAAAACAAGGACTTTTGGCTATTAATATGACAAAAATGTTACTGTCTGTGGGCACATCTACATGTGAAATTAATTGCTCCCAGACATTGCATTTACACATGTGCATGGGACCGCAGTGTGTTGAGCCAGGTCAAAGCACACCTGGCTGGTAGGGGAGTTGGAGGTGTCAGCTCACCAGTCTGGGGCTGCCCTGACCTGCCCTGACTGAGCTCATCATACTGTAATAGGGCTGGCTGAGGCATGAGGGTGCTCCAGTGTGGGGCTAGCTGGCAGGCAGCTCCCTCACTGAAGCACCCTTGTGCCCCAACCAGCCCCATCAGCATCTACACATTCACACTAAATAATGCCACCAAAGGGTAGTACTTGTGTTTATGTAACGGACTTACCTTTTGAGCTCTGGATGAGTCCTGGGCTTGGGATTCTGCAGTTGTGGTTGGTGGAGCCCATCCACCAATCAGAAGCAAGCCAGGGTAAGCAAGACCATACCATTTCCCCGAAGGGAGGGGGCAAGGAGCAATCTGGACCTGGTTTGAGACTACACCCTGCCAGGTCGAGAGAACTTCAGGGGAGGGGGTGGAGCCCCTGAAGTGTATAAAAGGAGAGCGTGCTCAGCATGCTGGAGGAGAGAGATGCGGTGAGGGATAGTGAGGAGAGAGGAGCTTTGGAGATGACTGTCCTCAGGACCCTGCCTGTGCCTCGATGGTGCATGGATCGATGCATGGTGCTCAAGCTCTAGGAGCCAGTTGAGGTGGCTTGAGCTTGTGAACCCAGCAAGCAGCTGGGTAAGCAGTGCATGGATCAGTGCATGGAGAGCCAGCCTTGGGAGCAGTTCAAGGCTGCTCAGGTCCCACCCTGTGTGCAGGTTGGTGCATGCTGGCCTTGGTAGCAGCTGAAAGCTGCTCAAATTAGTCCCAGCTCTAGGCTGAGTAACCCAAACCCCACAGTGTGGCTCTGCCTTTAACTAAAAGACCAGGGTCAGGAAAGGGAGAGATCCTTGATGTGATTCCAGGGAACCAGAACCAGTAAGGACTCAGCTCATGTAGGAGTGCCCAGGATGCCCAGTGTGGGGCACCAGGACATAGAGAGGAGCTGGAGGCACCACTGGAGAGAAGCCCTCGTGGGACTGGCTACCAGGGGATGAGCCGTGGCTCCTTCAGAGTGGGAGCGTGACTTTCTGGGGAAGCAGGTCTCACAGGGGAGATGGGCTTGGGAGAGGAGGGTCTGCTGCTTTTACCCTTCTCCTTTGTGGGAGGGGGCGTGTCCACATCCTGGGGCCTTAAAGGGGAGGGCTCCAAGAAGCACCCTGTGAGGTGCTGAGTGTGCCCCCTTATGTTGTGATTGTTGTTGTTTCATACTGTAGAAGTTAATATAGTTATGGGTACTCCTTAAAGACATTTCTATGAGTTTATCTGTCATTACCTATATGTGTTTATTGCCTATTGTCAGAACATACCTGTATTGTTGCCTGTGTATGTCTATGGTATTGCTACCTCAACTTACCTGCATTATCTAAACTGATGCTGATATGTGTTTATTGTGTTGATGCCTTGATTTACCTGTTCTAAAGTGTTAATGTTTAGTCTGTGCAGGGCGATTAATAACTGCATATGCTGTGAATCACTTGGTTTATAGTTTGCAGTCTATCAAAGTGGTACAATATGTTGATTTCAGGTTATTGTATATGGTGTCACATGCTAATTTTACTGTAAATATTTAATGTTTCTTATTCATATTTATTTATTGTAATAATACATTTGTATTTAGTTAAGTGCTTAGTCTCGGCCTGGCTCTGTAGAGAGGAGAGGGAACTGCTCCCAGGTGGCAGGCCCCTCTCAGCACTCTTGCCTGATCACCCTGTCCCTTCCATTGGTGGACGGGTAACTTTGGTAAATGCTAAACATCATAAGAAAAAGAAAAATCTGGTGGTTTCTCATTCATTCCCAACTATGATTTTGAAAAGGGAGGTGGATCTACGATTTTGAAAAGGGAGGTGTCAGTGATGTGGGTGCATCATCCCATATAACACAACATGCATTTTTCCCCAGTTAAAGAGAAATTAGAAGCTTTACTAATACATGTTGGTATTAGCACTACATTATTCAGTTCAAGATCAAAGAAAAAACAAATATAACTTTATTAGAATGTTGATTAATTTGCTAAATTATATATTAAGTTTAAAAAGCACAACAAGCTAGGCAGAAAGTTATCAGAATAATCAAAAAGTGTTGTTTTATTAGTTCTGTAGTCATTATAGTTAAATGTACATCTCTTTTAAATGTATATCTCTTATTCAAATTTGTAAAACAAAATCTAGTCTTCAAGCATCTTGACAGTGCCACCAGTACTTCACCCATTCATTTCTACACCTAAGTTAATATTTCCACCCCTGAGTTAAGATTTTTAGCATGATCTAAAAATAGTCTTCAGGGTTGTGAAAGAGAAGAAAGACATTACCATTAATGGCTAACAGATAGAAAAATTGCAGAGAAAGATAGTTTGAAGACTTGTTGGTTTTAGCCATGTTGGTTTGAGGACATAGGTAGACAAGGTTTTTTTAGGTAGATGTGATATCTTTTATTGGAGCAACTAAATAGTTGGAAAATTTGTTCTTTGCAAGCTTTCAGGCACAAATACCTTCTTACAAAAACCCCCTCCCTTACAAGATGGGTGTTTGTGTCTGAAAACTTGCAAAGAACAGTTTTTCCAAGTATTTAGTTGGTCTAATAAAAGAGATCACATCTACCCAAAGAATGATGTCTGCCTAGGTTGAAGAGTGGAATATTAAGATCATTAACAAGCAGAGAGGGTCATTAATACCTATGGAATGAAGAAAGACTAACAGGAACCAGCTAGATTATTATAAACCATGAAGTCAATTGATAGCCTCAGTGCAGTTTGAAAAGAACTGCTACTGACCATCTAAGATGTTTGGTTTTAAAATTTAGGTAGAGCAGGTATCAAAGGGGGGTACCCCACTTAGATCCTCCCCTACTTGCAACCATTTTGTAATGGTAAATAAAAACAAAAATTTCCTTTACATTTATTTTTGTCATTAGCAAATTGCTCATCAAGAATGGTGGAGGGTAGGGGTGGGCGGAAACTGAGCCCTGCATCCGACCCCATGGCCTCACCCCCCTGGCCGCTTTGTGTCTGGCCACACTCCCCTCCACCACCACTCCACATCAGGCCCTGCCCCCTGCATCACTTTGTGTTTGGTTCTGTGCCAACCCTCCCTCCCTTGCCCCCCCCCTCTGCATCATAGCCCACTCCACCCCTCCCACTGTTCCACATCCAGACCCATGCCACCCAACCCCCCCCTTCCCCCTCACTCTACATCAGGCCCTACTCCATGTCATGCCCCACTCCCGTTCCTGCACTGCCACTGTGCACCAGGCCCTGTTCCACCTCCCGCTGCTCCACATCTGGACTCGTGCCACCCCCTCTCCCTCAGTCTGCATCTGCCTGGCCCACGTCTACCTGCCTCCCTCCCTGCCTACCACCTCCCCCTCCCTGCTGGCTGTTCTGGGGGGCATTGGGGCTGGGCAGCGAGATGGGCACCGTGATCCCCCCTCTTTGCCCTCAGGCAGGGAGACAGGGTGGTGGGGGGAAGCCCCACTGCTCAGGCAATCAGCATGTATTTGCCACCACCACAGACTTGCCCAGCAGCAGCACAAAATTGGGGCTTCATACAGCCAATTGCTGCCTGCCCTCTCAGCAGTGCATATGCAATTGGCCAAAAGCATTATGGACAGATAGACACACAGGCAGACAGACAGACTAAGCCCTTTATATATATATATATATATATATATTCACACACACACAATTATTTTACATGAGCTAATGGCAGAAAACATAGGTAACATCTGGCACCTTCCTTTCCCGAATGTGAAGCAAAGATGCATAGTAATGGGGCAGCTGCAAGCCATGGGCTAGGGACAGACATTCAAAAAGCCTGAGTCTGAATTGATTCAATCTTTGCAGGTTAGTCTAACCTGGCTAGGCTGAGCTGGTTGGAAATTGGACAGACATCCTCTCTGGACTGAGGAAATTCAGGCACATTCCTGCAGTGGTTCAGGCGGGGTGCTAGAGCAACCCGCATTTTGCTTGCACAGAGTTGAGCTGAGGGGGTGGCTGGGCTCTGGCAGGACTCTCTCATTACGGAGGTCTGCCTGCATGGTCCCAAGCTTTTCCCCAGTGGCTGCTGAAGGGGTGGGAGCATTGTCAGCCTCCAGCTCTGGTCTGGCACTGGTGCAGTGCATGCATCTGTTGATATGGAGCTTTTCAGTCTCCCTCCATGCTTTGTCATACTGTCTGCAGGAAACTGACAGACAAGCAAGCCAGCTGGAAGTTGACAAGAATCTTTATCCCCTGTTTAGTAAAACAATGACCTCTCTCTATTAGTTCAAACTTCTTAAACAGCATACTGTCTAATCTGTTGATTAGCTCCAAAAGCCCTGTTTTGTCTTCCTGCCTGTCTCAGTCAAATTAGAGAGAGACACACACACAGACACTGCTTGGCATTAGCATACCACATGCTTCTGCCTATCTAAGGATCCCTGGGGAGAGGGTCCCTGCTGTGGGAGATGGGAGAAAGGGAGAAGGGATTTCCTTCTTGAGCAGGAGGGCAGGGTAGGGCACAGGGAGGACAGCAGACTCTGCTGTGCCTGCAAATCTCTTTTGGAACTGCAAATCTCAGCCAGGGAGCAGAGGGGAGGGGCCAACTGTGGTGTGGAGCAGAGAGCCCCACCCAGCCCAGAGAGCATGCTGGGATGCTGGGGGACTCTGATCTAACTTAAACCAGCAAGGGGTCTGGGGCAGACATTGCATAAATTGGTTCGATTCAAATCAGTTAAATCTGATACTACATTCAACCAGGTTTATCTCAAACTGGTTTCAGCCATTTTAAAACTTGTTTATGTGCACTGAACAGCTGTTCAGGTACAGGTAGAAACCAGTTTCTGATCATTTAAACCAGTTTATGTGCAAGGTCTGTCCCTAGCTATGGAGGCAGTGGTGACCTCTTTTGCAGTGTGTGGCTGCAGCAGGAGCAGCTTTTTTCTGTGCCCTTTAGTTCTTCCTCTGTCAGGTCAGGACCTGGGGCAGCTGCTTTGGCTGCCCCACCCTACTTATATTCCTGACTAAGCATTTGAATTAATAAATTTAATATCTCACGAGCCTGACCTTTTATATTTTAGATGTACTGTTTTGCTATACAAATACTTGCCAGGTTGTCTCATTGTTTTGAGTTCTGGGGAATAGGGGAACAAGCCTTATCTGCTGATTGGCAGTTTTCTATATGATGGGGCTTCTAGTCCTAATTGATTCATGTTGTGACATTATTTCCTTGCCTTTTGCTCTCATGATACAGCTGTAAAGCTTTCCTTAAGAAAAAGAGTGTCTGAAATCTGTACTGTAGTGGACATAATCACAATGTACATAATCTCATTCTGTTAACAGTCAGGTCAGGAAAGAGTGCTTTTAAAAGATATCTTTTCTGCAGCTGCAAGAATGCAGTGTGTTTTCCAGGCAACCAGTGACCCGTGGTCTGATCTAAACACTCCGTGTTTTCTGCAGTGATTAATAACTAAACAGGAGAAAGTAGTACTTGTTTTTTTTTTTCATTTTTGAAGGAGATAGTATGTTATAGCAGCACTGAACTGCAGAAATATGTGTAGCATAATCCAAAATGTTGTCACAATTGGTTTAAAAATATGTTGTTAATGTATAGATTATCAATGTACAGTAGATTGGCCTTGTTTTTTAAGGATAAGCTTATTTTTGCCTTTGCCTAGCAAGTAGGTTTCCCTAGCAACAGAACTTGAGTCATTTTTGGTGCTCTCTGCTTTGATGTCCTCTTTTACTCATTAAGATATCTCTTCTACATACATTTTAAGAATATAGAACCTGGTGTGATGGATCTGAACTGCGGCCTATCGAGTCCAATACTCTGACCTTGACAGCGGCTAGTATGAGAGAGCAGGCAGCCACATACTACAGGCATATGAGAAATAAGCCTAGTTCCTTTATAGACTAACTAATTAAGATATATAAAGCATAAACTTTTGTGAACCCAAGTCCACTTCATCCGACTCTGTGAGAAGATAGTATAGAGCAGAGTATAAAGTGGAGTATGCAATTAGAATACAATAGGTGAGAAAGCAGGAGGGTGGTGGGTGCTGTATCAGATTTTTCACAAGAATGTATATTATTCCTACTTGTATTTCTAGGCAGATGAAGGGTACCACATACTACAGGCATATGAGAAATAAGCCTAATTTCTAATAGACATTGTTTTAAGTCCTGCAGCAGCATTTTTATATGTCTTTTAATAGTTTTTTTGCTATTATCTATTGCAATTCTGGCATATCGTTGTTTTAAGAAAATAATATCAATCACCCAGTCCCTTTTTGAGTCTTGCTAAATTCTACATCTGAATAATATGCTGTGGCAATTCCATATTCTAATCATGTATTGTGCAGAAAAAATGTATTTTCCTTTTATCAGTTTGGAAAGTGTACCTTTTCATTTTTGTTGAATGTCTCTTTGTTCATGTGTTATGATGCAGGGAGAACAAAACTTCTGAGCTACCTTGGCTCAGTTTTTCAAGGTATTTAGACCCTTGATGATGCAAGTAGGTGTGTCAGCTTCTTGTGAGAGGCCAACTATGAGGGTAGTTGCAGTGATACAAAGATGTACTGTAGCTATGGCCAGGGAGCTTACCTTCATCTTCAGAGGTTTAAATACATTTGAAATCTGGCCCCTTTTCAATACCATTTGTAACTTCATGCATTTTCAGAGCTCCTCTTAAAAATCTTTTTAAAAATCCATTTTTTCAATCTCTGGTCACAATTTTTACATGCTCATAGAGAATCCTAGATGAGACTGCACTATTGATTTATCATCCCCATTCTTTATGCAGTTTAGCATCTATGCTTTTTAGATTCTAGATGTATGTTGAGGAGAACTAGTTATTGAGCTGTCTACAGTGATGCTTCAGGTTCCTTTCCTGAGCTGATGCAGTTAAATTATAACTGTGAACCTTACAAGAAATGTAATGGACACATGTTCCTCCATTTGTTCCCTTCCCTGTACTATGTAAATTACTTCAATATTTTTTGCGACTTACCTTTACTTGTCCATTCACACAATTTGGCTAATTCTTTCTAACTTTCCTTGCACTCCTGTCTAGAATTGACATACCTAAATAACTTTGTGTCTTCTGTAGCCTTCACAACTTTTCATTCCCTAACTCTTTATTTGATTAACACACATCTGACCTAAAATAGTACCTTGAGTTTGAACCAGTGTAGCTGAACTAGCACAAATACCTATGATAGATGAGGATTAAAACATATGCAAGGCTGGTACTTGTAATGACTGGAACAGAGAGAGCACTGAAATATACTGAGAGAGACACCAGGCGTACTTAAAATATAAGCTCTGTATTAGTGAAGTTTGCCTGTACTTGAAATTCATGCAACTCTAGTGCAAACCGTGGATTGGCACATCTACCTGGGGATTTACGCTGCTGCTGTCATCCCAGTGAAAAGCAACTGGTAGCTGTAACCAGAGAAGGAGATCTATGATTAGAGAAGAGGCCTGAAGTGGTTTGAAAGCCATATGCTTAATTTGCCAATAGTACATGTGAGTTTTTGCATATATGAAAGTGTATATGGGGCTGATCTGTGAAAGTACACTCCTTTTGGGTAATGTTAAGCAAAACTATATAATTTTTGGCATCATGTTTCTCTTGCTGCATATCCTATGAGAGGAAAGGTGGGGGATTATTTATTTATTCCTCTATTTTTTGTTTCTTGAAAACAGGTTCAACAACAGCCTTCCTTTGCCTCCTCACTGTCTAGTGAAGCATCCTGCTGTCTGGAAAGCACCGTGAAGTCACAAGAATCCTCTTCTTCCTTGGTGTCTAAAGTGACTTATCCAGAAAGGCAGTCCTGGCTTGACATAGTTAACAGCTCTCCTGCCATGGAAGAGGTTGATCAGCCCTTAACTTTCTCTGTTCAGAATCATACTGGTGAACAGCCACAGATGAACTGTAGTGAATCAGTTGAAAGCCAGCAGATCAAGTCTGATACTGGATCTCACGACACTTTGCTAGGTGAAGGCACAACTTGCTTAACTGTGCCAGATCTGGTAGGAATGAAGACACTAGCCAAAGGTGAGCAAATCAGACAGGAGTCTGTTTTTGTCAGACTTTCCCAAAGTGAATCCTTCATTGTTGTTTCTTCTTTTGTATTATTTACTGGACAACTTGCCAGTGGCATGTAATTTATTTGTTAATGTTTATGGATTTCCTTGAATCTCTATCTATCTATCTATCTAGTCTTCTTAAATCTTACCTCAAATCTTTTTTTGAGATCATGATAGTAGCTCTGATATAAAATCTCAAAATAGGCAAAATTCTTCTTGACTTCCTGTACATCAGTACCATTACTTCTTTCAGGGGGCTGCATTTGCAAAAATGTTTTATTCCATGCCTCACATGGGGAATCAAAATGGCTATGAAATCCAATGTCATCACAACCAGATGTTAAGCAAGAAGTCATGTGCCAGAAAAGGTGGAAATGTGATATCTTAAGACACAAGTTTACATTTGGTTTTACTGTTTATTCACTGTTGACTTCTTCGAAGGCTTTTCCTAATAAAAGGAACAGAACATAGGCTTTAGATAAGGGAAACATTTAAGCATATGCTTAGCATGGGATAGGAACAATGATGTCACAACAATTAGTTGTGAATCAAAGACTAATTAAATATTCAAAATGTTGCATTTATTACCACTGTGACTATGGAGACGCAGTTTTTTTTTTCCTTTTGAGTAATGCTTTTTTAGGACTAAGGTCTGAGCAATGTTCTTTTGGATCAACTCGGGCCCCAAATGAAAATTGTAATTGTTTTGAAACTTGTTTTGACTGATTTTCAAATAATGTGATCCCTCAATAAATGCAGGAAAGGGATAGTCTCAATAATCAATATCAGAGTACTACTATACAGTATCAGAGTAATATACACATGGCAATTATAATGTTATTTTAACAACTACTTTTATCACTATCAGGTCAGAGATTTAGTGTGCAAAATAAAAAATGGAAGAATTTAGAATGCAGGACTATACATTTGTAGGATCACACCTTATACTGATACATTGATGCCAACCAATGCAAATAAATTAAAATAAAATCTAGGAATGGTTTGGCATAATTTATTTGTGAAGCTAAAAAAATCCTATTGGTGCACTGGTTTAAAATGTCCAGAACTATTTAAGAGAAAAAGTAACACTTTCCCCTCCCTCACTATGTAGCTGGCAGCTGTCACAAATTGCAGAGCACTTGCAGTCTAAGACCCTTCTAATGATGATCTATGATGGGACTCCAAAAATAGATAACTTCAATGAGAGAGTCACTATGGAAACTGTGTAACTTCAGTGTTTGCTTGTGTGCATCATAACCTGATGCTGAGCCATCAAATTATATAGCGTCCATGTATTTTTCTCCTCTTTACTTAACAGGTGTGGGGTAAATGCATTTCATTGCATCAGCTTCTGAAAATTAAGTAAAATCTTGGTAGCATATAAATTACACAGTGTTTTAGCTAGAAAATTTGAGATTGAAATGGAGGCTAATGTACCCCAGGGATTCAGTTTGAGATGAGTGTATCATAATGAATGCAGTTCTGGTTCCAGGGCTCCTGAAGCAGGAGCTACCTCACTCCAACTAGCTGACAGGCATGTATATGCATCAACCCTTTAAGGGACATTCTGAATGAAGGAAAGGCCTGGAAAAATAAATATAAATATACACTATTTAGAACAGGCAGCAATAGTTAATGATCTTGCTGTAATTAATGGAATAACAATAGTATCATGCCTTGAAGGGTATTAGTGTAATCAGTATTGATTCTTGTACTAAGATCAGCATCTTAGAAATGGGAGGTAAGATGTAACTTTTCTTCCTTCTCATGCTTGAAGGCCCCATACCCTGGTTCACAACCTGAACCTTTGCAGCTGAGAAATTATTCATTTTGTGACTATTCTGGCTCTAAAACATTCAGGCCCATGCAAACTTGTTATCTCAGCTTCTGTCTGTGGGGTCTGAGAAATGCTGGCGGAATGGGGCTGCTGATGGAGTGTGGAATTAGAGAGCTAGACTCTCAGGTTGTTGGAAGCAAAAAAAACTTTACTTACAGTCCTTAGGCTGTAGGCATGTTCCTTGAAGTTACAATAACTCAAGCAGGAACTCAGGCACACATAAGCTCAAACTCACGCAGGATATAGGGTGTCGGATGAATCTGGCGGGGAATCGTTGTCAGTTGATCAGGCCTCCTTCATGGCTTGGAAGCACATGCGGCTGTTTCCTCACATGTGTCCCAGCTCTTCTCTGGTTTGGGTGGGCATTACCCAAGCCTCTTATTCGGTCAGTGGGTCAATTGCCGACTGATACATATGTATAATTTAACGTGAGCCAGTTGCAAGCATGCACTTGCTGGTGCAGCTGCAAGGTTTTGGCGGGCTCTGACCGTGCACTGAAACTTTTCCCGTGCTACAGGGGTAACTCCCTGCTCCTGTGCTCACGATGTGCTCAACACAAGCTGTGCTGAGGCATCTCTTAACCGTTATGCACAGACACTGTCTTGAGAAGAAAGAAATATCTTGGCACATAATCTAGTTCTCTTTTACTCAGGAAACCATTGGAATAGAATATTTAATGCAGTGATAGCAGCATATGGCTAAATGCTCAGACCTGGGAAATTGTTCAAACCCTACAAGACCTGCAAAACTTCAAAATTTAAACTCCTGCTCTGCATTTCAAAGACAGTTCAGGTATCGCAGGAATGAGTGTAATGTATAACCTGAGGAAGGGCAAAGTCTTTTGTAAAGAACTATAGATTTCTCACTTTAAATTTTTTCCCCAA
Organism: Caiman crocodilus; assembly: GCA_030014935.1. Lineage (NCBI taxonomy): Eukaryota > Metazoa > Chordata > Crocodylia > Alligatoridae > Caiman > Caiman crocodilus. The sequence continues at coordinate 14,978,746 of JAGPOW010003648.1, read as the reverse complement.
CTATTTGAATTGGTCTAATAAAAGATATCAGATTCACCCAAAGAACCTTGTCTCACTTTAAATATGAAGTTGATTCTATTTACATCTGCTTTGCAGAGACAGTATGTCAAGATTGTTGCCTGTTTCACATACAGAGATAAAGGAATCAGAACTCCTAACACGGAGAGAGAGAGAGAGAGAGAAGGAAACACTAGGTAGTCAAGACTATAAACAAGTGTCTGGCTACGTGCTGTATATCCAGAGGTTTTTCTTCCCTTCCCTAGGGTGGCTAGACACTTTTAACAGCTAGTCCTTATCACTTTTATTTCTTTTGGCAATTGTTGTGTCAGAGTGTCTTATTGTGATGACAACAACACAAGGAAGCAGAAAAACGGAGAAGTTACTGCAACAGAATGGGAGTATTTATTTATATTTACGTGGGTTTCTTCCACTGCAGCAATAACATCCTCTTTGCAGAGCTCTTCCTGAGGAGTTTTTTGATCATCTGAGGTTAATGCCTCAGGCAAGAAATTCTTCCAGTGGATGATTCCTTGTAGTGTCACCTTGGTTTCAATTTGGCCAGTAGGATTTGAAGATCCAGCACATATTTGTGATTTAAGGATGGGGCAGAACTGGACACCTTGTACTGCAAACTCAGTGTATGTTGGCAGGAGTAGCTCTGTGTGAAGGAGCTAGTTAAATGGGATCTGGATCCTAAGTAGTTCTTGCTTTTTCAGAGCTGACTTCTTTACCTGCTGGTTTAGCTTATCTGTGCAGATTCTCCAGTATGCAGTGGCTTCTTTTCCCTGTTGTAGTTGCACAAAAGGTATGGATTATACCTGTAAAAAACCAACAGATTAATTGGGGTAAAGTGCTACATAAGGAGAGAATCTGGCAACCTATGTTGATAAGTTGTGCTTTGAACAGTAGCTGGACATGCCTCCTTCCACGTCCAATTTTGGAAAGGTTCTTTTTGAAATGAACAAAGAGGTTTTGAGTCTTATGCTACTTCTTAATAACAGGTTCTCTGTCCACTATTACCACAGAAAATAGACTTTGGAGTCCTGCCATTATAGCTGGTAAATGAAAATAAGGGAAAGAATAGGAGTCATAGAATATGGATGTTCAGAGTTATTTCTGGGGGGGTTTTAGCCACATTTAATTCTGCTCTCTTTTTTCTACCCCTTGTTTTGTAAGGCTAGAAAAGTCATATAATCTCCTTGGGCCTGCTTTTTTTTTCCAAGTGTAAATCTGATATACATTTTTAGGGGTACTGTGAAGCCTAACAAACCAAGGCTCATAACATGGTAGGAGATTTTTGGCTGAAGAGTGCTGTGTAAAAGATTAGTGGGATTGGTTCTTCACATCTTGGTTTAAGAAGCATCTAGCTAAAGAAGCCAGAGGAATGGAAAAGTATGTGTCAGGGTTTCATACAGAGTAATGGAAAAGTGTGTTTACTGTCTCACAGTTGCTCTTAAATCGTAGTTCTCCTGCAGCTCCTGAGAGAAAATGAGCCTTTTTTAAAAAGAATTAATTTCTGACTTAGTTTGGATGAGTGCTGCAATTGCCTGTGTATGGCCTATTGTGTATAAATCAGAGAGAACAAATTTATCTTGAAGGGCAGGGGCAGAGAAGATCATCTGTGATGTAGTCTTTTGTAATGATTCCTGAGGACTGGGGAGTCTGAATTAAACTATTTTATGTGATCTCAGTTCATCAATATAAATGAGCTGGAAAAGACGCATATAGAAATTCTAGTGAAACCTGAAGTTTTCATCGTTTTTGTCATCAATGTGAACTCCAATTGGCTTAGCAATATACCCCAAAGAAAGCATTGTGAATTTCTGAATGAAAGAGCAGGTTAGACAAGTACCTGACTGGAATGGTTTGACTCCGGGGATTCAGGTCCTTTTCAACTTAACTATTTTATAGATCTATTTTCCTCGGAAAATGAGTAATATGTGCTCGCTGCATATTTTTACTGGCTGACCCAAAACAAATGTATCGGAATGATGCAGCACTATATCATAGGTTGTCAGGGTTTTCTGTTATGACTGATATTGCTTCAGACTAAAAAATTATGCTTTCTAAGTCTTCTCTTTTGGGCAAAATACCGAGTCACTTCTGTGATATATCTGTCCTTTGCTGGTAGTCAGAAATGAAAACAAGTGCAAAGTTATAAGATAGCAATAAGGTTGTGAATGTATCGATTAATTTGAAACAACAAATATCATTTCATTGTCAAGGTTCAGGTCAGTGCCTTTCTTTTCTTAGTCATCCAACCTTTATTTTGTAATAGCAGAACTACAGCTAGTGGTTTCTTTTGCTCCTTCTCTAACATAACAAAAGGCTTGTGAAACATTTCAAATGTAACACACTGTAAGCGGTAGGTATTTTTTTATCACAACAAATTCTCTTATTGGCTTTTTAAACATCTACTTAACATACTTAAACTAGGGACTCCTAAACTCTTCCTCTGAATGTCCATGTTTTGTTGGAGTGTGTCTTGTTGCTACTTCCCTGTGGATCCATGAATGCATGGTATTGAATATGAAGTACTAGGTAGCAATCTCAAGACCACAAAGCAATGGATTCTGCTTCTTGATCTTTGGGTCAGATATGTCAAAAGCAAGTCCAAAAGGGTAGGCTTTGAGATCAGAACTGAGAGCCAAGTAACTTATCAAACTTCAGTCATATAGTCTATATTCAGACATGTTATCTATTATCTACTGGATTCACTTACATAAAATAGACATATTCCTTAAATTGGCATTTCGTTATTTTTCACCATACTTGGTGTAGATAATAGCTGATGCACAACGGAAATTGGAAGTGATCCTTTTATCCACTCTGTACATAGGCCATGATTAACAGTCTTCTGCTTTAAACTTTTTCCTGAGATTTCCATTTTTATTCTACACTTTTTCTACCTTGATTTACCTGAGCAAAATAACTTCATACATCATAAATATATTGACTTTGACACCTTTTTGAGAGGAAAAAACCAATTTGCTGTTTTGAAAGCATTCAGAAATTTACTTCAATATGCTGAACTGACCCAGAAGTCCTGGTCACTTGTTTCCTGAGGGTGCCATTGGGAATTCCCTCCTATTTACCACATAAGATTTAAATTAAGAAAGTAGGTCATGGTCACACTAGGTTATAAGTGGCCAGGCCTAGGGCCACTCAGGGTCTGAAGTGCTGCCCAGGGTCAGAAGGAATGAGCAGAATCCAAGGACAAGCCAGGTCAGGAAGCCAGGAGATCAGTTTGATAGCAGCATTTAGGAAAGAAGCCAAGGCAAGAAGCCTGGTAATTAAAGAGCAGAAGCAGAAAGAAAGCTGTAGGGAAGAGCAAAGCAGCATAGGGTCAGATTGAACCCTGTTGCTCAGATGCTTCTTGTTCCCACTCAGGAGCTTATATGGCGGAAGTGGAAGGTCAGCTGACCCTGACTAGACACTCCAGTGACAAGCAGTGGATGCAACACAAGCAGTGGTCCTGATGCAAACTTCAGGCTGGCCTTGCCAATCTGGGTGGTCAGCTGTAGGGTGGCAGGCTGAATTGAGTGTCTGTGCTGGTCTTAGGTTTAAGGCAGCAATAAGCATGAAAACACAAGTTACTAGGCTTCATCCAGGGATAGTGGGTTTAATGTAATGACCTCTGAAATACAGGAAGCGACACCATGTGAACGACTTTGTGAATGACTTTGTGAACGAATTTAATTAAATTGTGAATTTTCATCACTGCACTGTCATAGCAGTTTCCAAATAAATAGTGTCCCACTCCTTTAGCCTATATTTAGCTGAGTGTTTTAGTAAACTGAGACTATTTCTTAGGAATAATTTGATGTTGTTGGGAAGGGGAAGTTGAATATTTGATTAAAGAGCTTGAAAACTGGCTGCTTGGCCTGTATGGTCACCTAATCCTAGCCATACATTTTTTTTTTTTTAAAGAATGTGAATTATGTACCCTAAAACATTAATATGTAGAAGATGTGGGCAATATGTTTGTGGCTGGAATGTTTCTTTATCCTCAGAAACCCTGACAGAGCATTGGGCAGCACTATTAATTAGCTCCAAAAGAAAGTCCCATCCAGTCTTTCTTGACTAGTAAATTTTGGATTGGTGTATACGACTAACCAAAATTAAATCTCCTTTCCCCTCCCCTGCTATTTTTCAGACATCAGAGTAATGTTGTTTTCATTCTTAAACTGAATATTGTATTTAAGATCCTGATATAGGCCATTAATAGTGTTAACAGCTTTTCCATGGGTAGGAATCAGCTTATGGACCAAATACAGCTGTTTCTGCCAAAGCAAATAGGAAGAAACCTAGCTATAATTATGAGACTCAATGTATGAGCCAGACATTTTCAGGAAATATTGCTGCCATGTATTTTGCCTAACACGGACCTTTTTTTCCTGTTTCCTGTAGCTTGTTAAATATACACTACTTGCTTTCCCCTCCCAGTATTGTGTCAAAGCCATAAATTATATTTAGTTCCAGTCAAGGCACAAGCAGCCTATTTATATTTTCAGAGTAATGTAAAAATGCTTGATACCACATGTGTGCCCTTGAGCAATGGAAACACACAGCAAATATCTTTACCAGAAAGCTGGAGTTCTCCTACTCAAAGGCATGTTGGAGAAGGAAGTAGTGCTATTAGAAAGCAAACAGCAGGATTCAGTATAATGTCCCCTACAGATCTTTTTATAATACTTCAGTATTTCATGCCTGATCTAAGTCAATGAAGAGATCCTATGCATATCAAGGAGTTCTGAAATAGGGCCATAGAAGCCATTGTCATGAATGCTACAGAAGAACATTACACAGATACTCTTAAAACTAAATCTTTCCTGGTGGCCTAAAATGTAGTGTCCCACAATGCTGCTTTTTTATGGCAATAGCCACCTAAGAAGCCTGTCATACAATCATGATATGCTGTATCATGATGTTGTATGCCATGCTTCCATTGTCACTCCAAAGAAAATATTAAACTAAAGGTTTTTATGAAGAAACAGTTTGGCTTAGATAAGCTCATGGTTTAGACTTTACTGGATAGAAAATTTTTGCCTTATCAGAGTTACAGAGAAACTGAATTTTACAGTAAGGGTTCTTCCATCTCAACCTGATAATTATTACTTCTAGCACCTTCATATTAAATGATTTCTTTGAAACTTGGTAGTGTCAAAGGCTGCCTATATGTATGCTTGGAGGTAGGGGAGAGGGGGACATTTTAATTAGAGAAGTTCCTGAGCAACCACTGTAATTAAAATGCCACAGCAGCATATCTACACATGCATTGAAGTGTTTTAATTAATGTGCGTTACATCTAGTACCCCTAGGCACTTACACACACGGGAAATTCAATGCATTGGAACAGACTCGATTAATTAAGTCTGCTGGAGCATGTAAGTTGAAGCACTCTGGCAGCCTCGCATGTCACGTGTATCAGTGGTGCAGTGTGCCTTCACTCTGTAAAAATGGAGGCGGTGCGCTTTGAACTAAAACATGTTCAATGTGCTTTAGTTCAAAGGACACTGCCACCATTTTCTCAGCTTGGGGACATGATGCACCACTAATGCACATGGTGCATGTGCGCTTTTACTTAGTGCAGCTCGCTAATTAAAAGCACCTGGTGCCATGTCAGGACCACATGTTAAAATGCCCTCTGTTGTGACATACAAGGAAAATGTGCATTAGTCTGTCTTAATGTGCATTAACCAGAAAGCACGGGCATTTTTACACATGTAAATGCCGCAGTGCCAGGCACTTTGAAAAGCACCTGGCTCTGCGTCACTTCCAGTTGTATAAGCAGCAAAATGCATGTCAGAACTGAGAAAATGGCAGTGGTGCACTTTTGAACTAAAACATATAGAAGTTGCTTTTTGCCACTTAGGCACTGCCCCATGCAGTTGTATTGTGGAATGAAAAAACATGTGAACTAATGTCCCATGTTTTTTTAGTGATGCGTTAATGCATATTAAAATAAGTTAATGCATATTAAAGTGCATGTGTAGATGTGCCCATGTCACATGTATTAAGCCCCGGTACTTTTTAAAATGGCTGTGGGATGCTTTATCTAAACATTGTTCAGTTAAAACGCCTCACCGTCATTTTAAAACACACAGTTTTTATACGCAGGCTTAATATGGGACACCGCAGTATCACTGCAGTGTTCTAATGAGAACACAAAGGACCATGCACATAGGTACCAGAAGTGATGTTGCAGCTGTGACGGTCTAGGAAATATGCAAGAGGGAATATACAAGACTCTTTGTCTTTATTAGACAAACTGCATATTTGGGAGAGACATAAACAAGCTTTCAGATATCACAGTACTCTTCCTCAGGTCACGGAAAGAAAAACAGGCAAAGCAGAGCTAAACTGCAGATGGACCAAGGGCTTGTGTAAAACTCCACATGTAAATAAAAACAGGTATAAGAGAATTTATTAGATAGGCAACAGATGAGAGAGATGCAGTAAAAATCTTCTAAGTGAGGGAGCAAAATTGTTTAGGAAGTCATTATCTTCTGTGAAGTGCAGAGATTTAGTGAGTATCACAAGAGAGTCTAATGGATGATGAAGTCCCTGGTTCTTACTCTTCAATAGGCTAATGAATCTTTGTTCTCAGGCTCATCTTTTGAAGGGGTTTTGTAAATTTCCATCAAGCTGTGATAGGGAATGATTTTTCTGAGACAAATGTTCTGTCTTTTCTAGTCTCTGTCATTTCTCTTTTGGTGATCATTCATTCTGTTGTGTAGTTTTTGTCTGGTTTCAGCTACATAGTTTCCATGGGGACATTTGGCATACTAGATGAGGTATACCAAGTTCAGATGTATGATCCATGGATTCTGATGGTTTCATTTTGGGGAATGTTGATTGTTATGGCAGTAGAGATGTGTCAATAGGTCTTGCATTTATTGTTAAGGCAGGGTAGGGTCCCAGTAGGTGCCTGTTGATCAGTAGAGAGTTTACTTCTTATGATGAGTTGCACAATGTTAGAAGGTTGTCTGCAGCCAGGAGTGGTGGATACTGGAAATATTTCTTTAAAATTTTGAAATTTTTTTGAAACGTTATATACCAGCTAACGTGGCTTTAATCCTATAATTTCTCTTAATTCCCAGCATCTCTCTCTCTCTCTCTCTTTCTCTCTCTTCATCCCCTCATATACCTGATAATGAAAAATGGTGATGCAGGTAAAATAATTGAAGGAATAATTAGAACGGAGAGAAACAAACAAACAAATCACGTGATAGTCAATGAAGAATTTAGTGCCAGAGTAAGTCTGTGAAACTCAGCAACTATGTGTAAAATGGCCATATGACTCAATTGTTCATACTTTCTCCCAGAATCATGTTATTTTGTTTTGAAATGTTCTGGTCTCTAGTTTTCTCAAGCAAAATATTCTTTTTGCTTGGTGTATAAAAACTACCAAAAAAATTCAGAGGTGCTGATGTATCAATCATAATTGATCTGTGCTTATTGGATCAAATGAGATCAGTGGAAGTAATTTTCAAAGAGAGGGCCAATGTTTAGGGTGAAAGAGAAGATGGATTCTGTTGCTATCAAAGCTGTTCTTGCTCAAAGTTGCTATTAATACCTCTTGTTCAGAGTTTGATGATAGATGCATACATATTTGGAACATTAAGCTAGTTCTTTACTTCAAGAAATATATGAGTGATTACTGAGACACAAGCCAGCAGTATCATTCTCAGAATACATTTTAAAATGTGTTTTCTCATATACATAATTACTATATTATTAATAATTACTTTTTTATTATTCATGTAAAATGTCACTGCAAAATTGTCCTTGATTTTGTTTCTGACAATATGGTCATTAATTTGTTAGGATCTCTTCTATCAGTTGAATCCGGTATCACTGTAATGTGCTGTCACATTCATATTCTCATCTTTCTTCTTTTTCTTTTTTCATAGATTGGGCAAAATGCTGTGACAATGATGAAATGGAACGACTTTATAAATCATTAGAACAAGCAAGTTTGTCACCTATTGGAGACCGTCGTCCTTCAACCAAAAAAGAACTTAGAAAGTCCTTTATCAAAAGAAGCAAAAACCCCTGCATTAATGAGAAGCTGCACAAAATCCGGGTGCTGAATAGCACGTTAAAGGTGAGGTTTTTCACTTGGGCAAAATTCATGCCTGAGGGAGAAATAGTTTACACTGTTAAAGAAATTACTTTAGGTTTTATTCTAATGCTAAGAGAACATGACCTGAAGTGGTAAAAAATTTGGTTCAGTTTTTAAAATTTTCATTGACTTTTCCCTGAATCTGTGTTTTGTTGTGTTTGAAACTGGAAACAGAAACAATAGTCGATAAGGGACTGTTCTTGCAGTAGTTCTAACTGTTTTGGGGAGTGCAAGAGGAGATGCCATTTTAATTAGATGGGAACCTGCTGGATGTTTGCTGAGTGCATGAAACAGGGGAGGCCTTACAAAGGAAAAGCCGAACAAGTGTGTTGATTATAAAGGACAAACAAGTAACCTTGAGCCAAGAAAGTTTTCCTAATGTTATTATTGCAGAATGGACAGGATGCGCTAGAGCTATTTTCAGCTCCTTTTATAACTAAAAATATTTTTAACAACAAAGGCACCCTGCTTTCATGTTGAGATCTTACCATGCATAGAGGACTAGAGGGTTTCACAGAGCTTTCCATGGAGGGGCCTATAAATGTATAAATTCTGGAGTGCATTATTATGACCCTTTATTTGTATACACCAGCACCATTTATGTCTCATGGAATTCCTAGTGCTGCTTCTGGGATTTTACTGGAAGAAAGAGAAAACTTGCTAACAATGGTAAATGGAAAATAGAAGGATTAAATGTACATACATTTCCTTCCCTGTTTTGTCTTGATTTTTTTTTTTTTTTGTTACCAGAAGTACTGGCCAACTATTTTTCTTTAAACATTTTTACCTGGCTTTAGGTTATGTTTAGTTTTAAGACATTTCTAAATCGCTATCACATTGGTAAGATTACCAATGCTATTAGCAGCTGCTGTAAGTATAGCATAGGTAAGTCTTTCCAGGCTAGATCTGCTTTTACCATTCTGAATGCCTGGTGGAAAACAAGGCCTCACCACTTGAGCTTCACCTCTGTATGTGGCTCTGACAATCAGAGTCTGCAGCAGTGACACCTTTCCACAGATGTCCTCAGAGTGAACAGGTGTTGCATGTAAAGGAGACTGATAATGGTTTTTTGCTTTTCTATAGTATTGGCTGTACAGAAATGATTTCACCATGTAACAGGTATTAATAAAGCAAGCATCACCATCACACATCTGTGGCATTACTTGTGAGGAAAGTGAAATAAAGAAAATATGCCTTGGATTTTCAGGTGCCACAATGCATGTCATTAATGGAGCCAAAAGAAGAACCACTTACTATTTTGTAATTTGGTGTCTCATGGTACAGTTATGTTAAGAAGAATGCTGAGTTGAGGCATAAACAGCCTTTTTCACAAGCATGAGATTTGTGTAATGCTGGCTTAATATGGAGAGATCATTTTCTTGAGCATTTTTCTTAATGCAGAAAATGTGTTGAGTTTTGCTTTTTTCAAACTTGGAAGTTGGAGCATTGACAAGACAAATACCATGTTGTGTATTTCAGTGACACAAGTAAAAGTCTTAAAGCAACGATGTTTACATTATCCTGTCTGAAAAGCAAATTCTTACAGCCTGAAAAATGCTCTACTACATGCATCAGTAGAACAATATGCTTTTAAAGTCATTTCTTAAGAAATGTAATACAAAACAGGAGATAATTAAACTGCCATGATCTATAGAAAATGTAGAACTCAGGGGAATTTCACATCTGATTTGTATTTGCTGTGCTTTGTCTAAACTTTTATTAGTATAAAACAGTGATTTATGAATACCCCTAAGTTCATTGTGATTATTTTGGGCTTCCTACTCCAAATCTTTAGTAATAGATCAGTGTTGCTGCCACAGTATATCATTAACAAAATGTGCTTGGGATGGTTAGGGAAAGAGGGAAACTGTGGGTAGAAGATTTCCCAGGCTAGACAAATGGATGAAAATGGTCTTTTCTCCAGGGTTATGGGAAGAATATTGCTTAAAATATGGCTTTTTGAGAACAACATTTTTCAACTCAAGCTGGTCCCTGACTTCAAAAGGGCCAATTTCAGGGAGCTCAAGAGGCTAGTCGACGAGGTGCTGAGGGACTGCAGGGTTGAGGACATGGGTGTTCACGAAGGCTGGGCGCTCCTTAAGGAGACGATCCTCCGTGCCCAAGGGGCGACCGTTCCTACCCGATACAAGAGGGGCAAAGGTGCCCAGAAGCCCCCGTGGCTCAAT
>JAGPOW010003648.1:14947412-14968332 GCA_030014935.1 Caiman crocodilus | reverse complement strand
GGGAAGTTGTTCTTGCTCCTACCTTGGGCGTCTTTAAGAGTAGATTAGATAGGTACTTGGCTGGGGTCCTGTGACCCTGGCACTCGTTTCCTGCCAATTTGCAGGGGGTCAGACTAGATGGCTTGCTCTAGGCCCTTTCTGACCCTAGGTACTATGATACTATGAACTCAGAAAAAAAAATTCTGTCCCCATAGCTAGTGACATCTATCTTCATCTATCTTTATTTCCCTTCACTGTGTATTTCACTGCTCTTACAAAGATTGCCAGCTGATTATGGAGATGAATCAAAGAAATATGTCTTTTAACAAGTTTCCAGTTCCAGAAGGGATTCACAGATCACAGATATAAGGCTATTTAGGGCAAGTATTAGGGATAATAGTTAGGTCTATTTTTGTGCACATTGGTTGGAGTCTAGAAAGTTTTGGCCCCCTTATTCAGCTTTCCCTCTTCCCCTTCCTTTTCCTCTCTTCTGCCTCATTCTTTTTCACTCCTTTTGGTAATATCTTTTCCTGAGCCTGACCAGCTGGGTTGCATCTGAGATGTTGGAGGGGCCCACTGATGGCTTCAGGAAGGTGCCACAGAAAAAGTGTTCCCTTTGTTGCTTTGACTGCATGAAAGATGGGAAGATAAGCTTTTGCGGAGCAGACACCACTACAGATATACTTCCCTGGGCCATGGGAGCAAAGGGCTAGAAATTAAATGAATGTCTTTTGCTATTTATAGAGATTGCTGTATGGCTTTGTGAATGCTATGGGGATGGGAAAAGTTGACAAGACCCATCTAATTACTTTTGTGTTGACTTGTTGGTAGAGGATTGAGGTATTTCCTCTGAACTCTTATAGCTTTCTTGTGCACAGATGAAGCTTGGTCTTGGTCTGTAGATAGTGACTAGCCCAGATGGAAATCTCATGTCGTCTTAAACAGCTATATTGTAAGGTCATAGTAAAAAATGTGACTGCTACTTTATTTTTGAAAAATAGTGTATGGTGATGTAGTGAGACTGCTACAAGGCCCATATACCAATCGCCAGAGAAAGATAATTGGTTCAACCTTACCTTTTGCATTTTCTGACTACTGAGGTTTGAAATTAATAACTTTAACATTGCTGTATGCTTTGTAAGTTAATGTCTTGAACTATAGAGTAAAATAATTCAGCATATCAAAGCTAAAGGAAGTGTCATACTGGAACAAATAAGCAGATCTTGAGGGCATCAGCCTCTTCAGTGGAGGGTGAAAAGCAGTGGGACACCTAAACTATATTCGTTTTTGTGAATTATTTAAAAATTATTATTTTTACCTATCAAGCTCTTTGTTTAGTTCTTTTGAGCCTTGCTGAGACTACATCTTCAGCAGAAGCCCACTTTGTATATGTTTAACAGTTGTCTAATTTGTCTTAGCAAATATTTCTGGTGGAACTGTCACTTAGACAATACCTATTTAGGCAACCATTTCAGTTAAGATCCCTCTGAATGTATCCTTATCTCTCGAACTGACAACTTTTTGTTATAGTCTATATCCACTTTTAAAACCAATGATCATCAATCAGAGGAGCCACTCTATGAATGGGTCACTGTACTGAAAAATGAGATCCTGCATATAGTGATCACCAGAGGGTCACCCTGAGGGTCAGCCTGTCAGGCTGGAGCAGCTTCACCCTAGCTCAGTTTGCTGCAGACAGGCTGGCTGGTGCACAAGTGTGTTACAGTGCAAGGTTAGCCAGCAAGCAGTCCCTGCACTGAAACACCCTCACGCCCCAGCTACTCCTGGTTACTGCCTACATGTTTGTTGTGGTGGAATAAATAACTCTGCCATAGGATAGTACTTGTGTTGGGCAGTAATATCCTATGGTAGAGCTAATTAGTTTACTCTGGGCTAATTGTGCTGCACTTGTAGATCATAACACTTTACTGCAGAGCTAAATAGTCAACTCTGCAATAAAGTGCACGTGTAAACGGCTCCAGCTTTCCAAACTATATCCCTTATCACTACACTGGAGATTGAGAATCAGAACATGGAGTTACCCAATAAAGTGTGTGGTGGATCCTGAGGTGTTCATTCTTCATGGAGCAGTATTTCATTGCTCATGCCTTCTGTAAGGGTAGAACTGAGACCTCTAGGTCTAAAAGTAGGGGTCTCGCCTTGCAAAAGGATTAGCTTCATTAGTTGAAGCCAGTAGTAGATGTGTAAACCTCTATGTTGTATAATCCTTGCTAGTGGTTAGAAAGACACATTATGTACCTGTAAATTACATCCTCATTTAATATATCTAAGACTCAGGAAAGAGGAATTTATAATGTGGCAAGGAAATTCTTTAGATATCAGAACTATGTTTTGAATTACAGTAATTGCTTTTGTTGTTATCCTTTTGCAAAACTGACAAATGCTATTGATATTATGTGCAAAGTTTCCAGTTCATCAAAGCACCTTTCTCTTGGGTTCTGTGCAAATGTCCTGTAGTATCTGGAGCATTTCTGGTATCTATAAACACAAATATGACTTCACCCAGAAGGGTCTCCTGCTGTGTTTTAAAACCAAAATGCCACAATGTGCAATATGTCAGCTCTCTGAGGGGAGAGACTTGTTATGTTCACACGGTGATTTTATAAAGTAAAACTAATCTGACACTATATAGGAATTGTTTCTTAACCTCTTGTTTTTCTACTAGTGTAAAGAACACGACTTGGCCATGATTAACCAGCTGCTGGAAGATCCTGAGTTGACAGCAGAGAAATACAGAAAGTGGAGGAGCACAAACAATATGTTGGTCCAAGATATCTATCAGCAGCAGGAAGTCCTGTATTTGCCAGAGGAGCATAGGAAAGAGGAAGAGATGAACTCACCACCTTTCATTGGGAACTCTCTCTGAGCAATTGCACATGCAGCACATGACAAAATTTCTCCCCATTTCTCTTCATTTAGTGAGACTTTAAATTTGCTATACTTTCAGGTTTTGTTTTTTCAAGTGCTTATGTCATTCTTTGGAAAAGAAAACAACTCATTCTTCAAAGCATTCCCAGGTATTAAACAAAACAAACCCAAACCAAACCCTACTGGGGTGCACACCTGAGAAGCATGCTGCATGAAGCAGAGAAGAAATGGAGTTACATTCCAGAATGGCTAACTTTTCAGAAGACTCATACTGAGCCTGGAACACCTGAAAGTCACAGAAAAATGCACATATTGTAGATATTAAATACTTGGGGTGATTGTACCCACCTAATCTATTGATGAAAGAATTTTATTAAGTTATAATAATCTGAACAGTACTGTATATACTCCTCTGTTACTACGTCTTGGCTCTTCAAGATGATAACTACAAATAAGTCATACTGTCACTTCTACCTACACTCATTTTGAATGCATTTCAATTTTAAACAGAGATTTCTAGGGCAATGATTACAGACAGATCTCTATTTCAGACCATCTTCAGGCATGAGTTCACGTTCTGCTTGACACCATAAATATTTTGTGTGGGCAGACAAGGCCAAGAATTATTTCCTGTGCTATCTGGAAAGGTTCTTTTAATGTGTTTCAGTGGCAAATAAACTGCTCAGCAGTGTAGACACCCTGTATTGTCTTAAGTTTTAACTTTTTAATGGTGTATAGACTTGGTGAGGGTTATATGCTATTTTATGTCTTAGGCAGTAGTGAATATGTAAGGTACAAGTTTATTTCAAATGTGTAGTCAAAAAAACCCAACAAAGAATCCAGATCCCAAAGCAGATGATTAAACATCATTATTTGATGCAGCATGAAAAATATAAACCATAATGGGCTATATTTTTGTAAATGTATATCACCTTATGGCTTATATGAACATGGACATATATTGTATATATGACTGTATATATGTATTTATATGTTCTGGATTTCTCTGTCTAGATAGGACCACATTGTATAGATAAGATTGCTTATCTGTTGATTTCAAGTGAAATATTTGCACAGATTTCAAGGCCAAATATTCTTCTATATATGGAGCACATCATAACTCCAAAGAGAGAGTTATATCAGAAGCTCCGTTGTTAGCATTAATTTGACCTCTTTGCTTCTGTCTTTTGAACTGGGTATGAGATTTAGCTGAAAATGTTGCTGTATAATCTATATTAGGAAAATATTTTTTCTAGAAAATATCATAACTCCAGGTTGCGTACTTGCATGATATTATATAAACAAAAAGCACTTTAAAATTTTTGCTCCAATGTCATAATTTTTTACCTTACTGTGCCCAGCACAGGGTATACTTTTGAATCGCAACTTGACAATGTGCAATATATTTTGATCTGCATGTTTGTATACATTACAGAGCTACTGAATTTTAAGAATAACAAATCATGATCTTTGTTAAATGAATTTCCAACCCAAGAACTGGTGTACAGTACAGTACATATGTGCATTCCAGTTAGCCAGTGTGTAAAGCTATTCTTATGAATACTTGTATACATATTACTGGTTGAAATGGAATACAGTGTAAGCACCAAAAATAGAAACAGATAGATTTTAACTTATTTTTAACCACCATATGCTTTAGCAGAATTTTGATTATGAAAATAATTGTATATACTAAATTCCTGGAAACTCATGGGATCTAATCCATCACTAGTCTGAATCAAAAATTAAGTGTTTCATTACTTATCAATTAGTACTTGTAAATCAAAGCAGAATCAGAACTTTATGGGAAGCTTCAGGAGTAGTAGGATGTTCAAACCAAACTGTAGGGGAGTGGGTGTGTATGTGTGAGAGAGAGAAAGACTTTTGATTTTTTAAAAAATCTTTATTATGCAGGTATTAAAACTAATGGTGAAAGTGCAAAGGTATGTGGCCCTCTCAGGGGCTATTCATGAAAAGGTCATTAGCAATAAAAAAACCCATGTGACCAGAAATTGATACCTCTCCTCCATGCTCCTCATGGGGTTACACATGTAGAACCAGCTGTCTGTCTTTCACTTTGCAGAGGTAATAACCCAGCACAACACAAATTGGTCTACATTTTCTTGCAAGGTGAAGTTTCCAAATTCAAATGTGATACATGTTTGGACTCGGAAGCAGAAGAGTTGGAGTGCAACATTGGAGCCAGCTCTTCCAAGCCGGTTTCTGTGGCTTTTCAGAGTTGCTGTCTTGGCCTGGCCTAGCATGAAATTGGCCACGCAGTTCGCACACCCCTTGGCTCCTGGTACTGGATAGAGGAGATGTACACAGTTTTGTAAAAGTCCAAGTCCAGAGTGTCAAAGAGGATGCTGAGGGAAGTGAAGAATGACGGTAGCTGGGCAGTCCAGGAAGGCGTAGAAGAAAGTCACCTCCACCTCCTTTTCACAGAATGAGTAGGCTGTTGATGACACTGGATCTAAGTGGAAGACAAAAGTACCCGTGGCCAGGGCTCCATGCAGCAGCTACCACTGGAGGTGTCCAATTACCTTGGTGACAGGTAGCTTGTACAGGGCGCAACAGGCTGGGTGGATTTGCTTTTGTGTTACTGCTGTTAGGTGCTGCCTCCAAGTCATGTCAGGGTAATTGGCAAGGACACAGGCACGATGCAGTTTGTCTACATGTACAGTACTTTGTCAGACAGGATCTTAAGGTAAATCTCACTACTATTCTTGTTAGATACAGGGAGGGACAGCAGGCTGCTGGGCCCATCATTCTCACTGAAGTCCACAGCAGGAGAAACAGGTCTGACATTGGGGAGGGCTTGTTGTGTGCAGGGGTGGTCTTCTAAAGCAATAAGTGTATTTGTGGGGAGGGCATCTTTCATTCCAGCTTAGATGTGCAAAACCAAATGGACAGAATGAAAGCCCAGCCAGTCAGCTAGAGTTTTGGCTGAGAGCCAGGAAGGCTGAGCTGACTTCAAGAGGCAGGTATGCTTGATGGTGTGCAACTGGATGAAGGACGCAATGGGGCTTCAGCAGTTGAAGCTTGGTGCCCCCCATTACAAAGCCAAGTTATGGACCAGGGGCTTTTATAGTGACTTTGGAAATTGCAGGAACCTACCCTGCAGTTTCAGTCGGAGATAGGCCCATCTGGCCCAGGCAAGGCTATGGTATAAGCATGAGCGTGGCAGAGTGCTCTAGCCAAGGTGATCAGGATCCAAAAGGAACAGTTCCTGATCAAGGTTGAGGTCCTTCACCCAATGCAGGAAAGCAAAGGCCAGCTGTTGCTAGGGGAGGCATTTCCAAGCAAAGAGCATGTGCTAAAGGGCTTATTGGCAGAAGGCAGCCACCCTGATCACCTGGATGATGAGACCCTGGTTTCTCTTGTTGGTGGGTAGGTAGGACAGTTCACTGGAGCCAGTGGTGCCCATTACGGAAGTAGTCCAGGAGGACCTTGTGAATGCTTTCAAGAAGGGTCATTAGTGAATCCAGGATGGTGGACATGTGCCACAGTGTAGCAGCTTCCAGGTTGTTGATGATCAAGATTGGCCATGGTAGGAGAGATTGGGCAGATGCCAGGGCCACCACTGGTAGGTGGGCCTCAGCTTTCTCATGAAGGCTTTCCCAGTTCTTGGCTAGATAGTCGGGAGGGCCTAGGAAAATGTCCAGAGCTTTGAAGCCATTGTGGCATCAGATAGGGCCTCCAGGCAGGTCTGGGAGCTGAGTGTTGGCTCAGGTGTTTGGCAGAAAAGTGTCACTTTTGGCCCAGTTGATACAGGCTGAAGAGAGACAGTTGTAGGTCCAATGACACTCAATCAGGGAATGGACATCATCCTCACTTTTCTCAAAAACAGTCACATTAACATATGCTGTCACCTTAACTGAGGGGCCAGCAGGGGCAGGAGGGAAGATGAAACAGAGAAAGACAGAGAGAAATTAGGCAGGGGGTAAGCTCTGAGCTCAGTGCATTAGTACTTTGGGTAGTGTGGTCATCTGCCAAAGTTCAGTAGGGGCTAGCTCTGTTTTTCACTATGTAAGTTCCATTAAAGCAAGGCTTCTATAATGCACACATTAGTGCAGAGAGTGGAAATGAGACACAGAATGAGGACGGCTATGGTTAAGTTGGGATCAGAAGCCAGGGAGCAAGGCTGGACTTGGGATGCTATCACTGCCTCAGGTTTGACAGCAGAGAGTAGGATTGACTGAAAAGTTAAAGTTAGTATTGGGCTATGGAGATGGCAAACTGAGATTAGCTTGGGGTTGGAACTGCATGGCAATGATTAATAGGGGAAGCAAAGAAAGAGAAAGAAAAAGAATGAGGACCAGAGTTTGTTTTACTTATTTGGTGTCTGTGTGATCCCATTCCCTCCTTGAGTCCTGGAAAAACTATGAATATGCCTGCTTTTGCACTGCACCTTCAGCTTAGCCTTAGTACTACATCAGAAAAAACAATGTGGTGGGAAGGTAGCCTCAACCACCTCTTGCATTAATGTTTTACATGACTTGAGCAGGATTGAATAGAATCGTGCTCAGACATCCAACGTGGAGAGTAGGATCTGAGTCTGAGCCTCCAGGAGTCTGGCTAAAAAAAATTCAGTGTTTAAAGAAAACCTCACATATAGCAAAGAAAGTTTACCCAGTGCCAAGTAGAAGTCCTAGATTTGTTATACAAATACACTCATAGTTTAGTCCAGTGAGCACATGATTTTACTAATAGTGTGTATGTGTGCATACACAATAGCCTGTGTTGTGTATTTTATACATTGGTTTTGGTTTATAAAGCACTGCATAAATGCTCATGGATTTACAAAGCCAATGCAATTGTTTGTGAATAAACTATATTGCGCTGCTGCCCTGTGCACTGGGTAAGAGGGTTTTTTTTAACACTTGATATTTTGACAACTATTTGAGTGCGTCTCTCACATCATCTTGTTTGAACAAGGAATTCTGGACACAAGATAACTTTTAGAAAGCTGTTTGATCTCGAGCAAAACCCCTCTGTTTTGACAAAATAAATTTGCTGTACATTTGAGTGTAGCTTTTGTAGCTTATCTTCTACCTCTTCAGATACTTTCTAGGTCATCTGGACCCAAAGGAAATAAAAAATATGGAGAATGTGAAGTGAATATAACATCAAAATATGACTTTTTTAGTTGAAGGGAAGCATTGTTAGCTGCGACTGTAGGTCTTTCACCCAGTCCAAAAATATCACGGTTAAAGTAAACCAAAATGAAAACAACATAAAAGTGTAAATTCACCGCAAAACACAGAGGGGACAAGTCTTATATGAATGGGCCTGTAATTGTTAATCACAGTAGTATAGAAAGTTAGTTAGCTGTGTTAATTCCAAATCTGGCAGAAGAGGCATAGATGCACCATACTGACTAATCAGACTGAGTAAGAGATGCATAAACTTTCATGAACAAGAAACAAAAGCTTATGCATCTCTGATTCAGTTAGTCTATAAGGTACATCTCTACCCTGCCTTCTGCCTCATGGTGGTATGAGACACCAAAAAGCACTGTATCCTTAGCTGTAAGTGGTGTTTGTGTAAAAGGTTCAGAGGTATGAGTATGGCATGTCAGTGTTAGTCATTTGTGCTAAATCTACCAGTGAATTATGCATAACACTGCAAATTAATACCTACCAAAATGTTCATAGAATCATCAAAAATAAGGGCTGGAAGGGACTTTGAAAGACCATTGACTCCAACCTCCTCTGCTGTGGGCAGGAATACTGCTGAGATCAAATGATTCCAGCAATGCGTCTGTCTAGTAGGGTTGTGCAAAACGGGCCCTATTTGATTTGGAATTGGCCCGAACTGGGGACAGCACTTTGATTCATTGATTCAGATCACTGTCCTGGATTTCATTCAGCCGAATCCAAATCTGAAGATTCCATGCCATTTCAGAGAATCGGAGATTCGGACATAGACATAGCTTTAAATGTTTTCTCTACATATCTCAAGGTACCAGGCGCAGCTCATGAATGCTGCGCTGCTGGGGTGGATGGACTGTCCCACAGGAAGGCAGGGGAACATGCTTAGTGAAGAACCCGGAAGTAGATGGCTTGGTGATCGGCCACGGGGTGAGCCCAGGTGCCCCCCCCAGACTGAGGAGGCAACAGTTGCTGAGCCAGGAGGTGCAGCAGGGGCCCCCAGCATGCTCTCCGGTGGACCTGGAAGTGGACCAGGAGTGTTTCTGCTCCACTCCTTGGTCTGCTGCCAAGTGTGCTGGGGAGCACCCTGCACTTCTGTGGGTCTCTCCATGCACCTCAGCATCACAGCATTATTGAGCCGACTGCTACCCAGAGGTATGTAGAAAAAAAATTTAAATCACTGAATCCCCCTGAATCAATTCGGAGGGTTCTGATTCGATTTGGAGAGATTAAAAGGTCCTCTGATTTGATTCAGATTCAGAGATTCTGCCACCAAATTGGGCTGAATCTCAGCTGAAATGAATCAGGGATTGAAACTTCACACAGTCCTACTGTCCAGTCTCCTCTTGAAGATTTCAAAGGTTCAGGATGGTACCACCTCCTTGGGTCACCCTTACAATAAATAGTTCTTCCTTATATCCAACCTGAAACCATCCTCTAGCAGTTTATGGTCATTGTTTCTTGTTCTCCCCTGGGGCACCCCAATGAACAGTTTTTTTCCCCAACTCCCAATATTTCATCCATTACATGCTTACAGATGGTCACCAAGTCCCCACTCGGTCTTCTCTTCCCCAGGCTGAACAGTCCCCAATCCCTTAGTCTTTCTGCATAAGGCTTGTCCTCCAGGCCCTTGATCATTCTTGTGGCCCTTCTCTGGACCCCTTCAAGATGCTCCATGTCTTTTTTGAAGTGCAGCACCCAGACCTGGACACAGTACTCCAGCTGGCATCTCACTAGCACCGAGTAGAGAGGAAGAAGAGAGAAACGTCATGCTATCCTGTCCCATGGATACTGTTTGATATATTTTTCAGGAAAACTGTTAGAAATGTCTGTATAAATATATATTTTATTATTATTGTTATTGGTAAAAACACCTGCCTTAGTACTTTTTGTCCAGCTCTACAGGGTTGGTACAAGTGGAAAACTGGAGTAGATAAATTATATTATTTCTACAATGTCTCAATTCTTCTGGAAATCAAGGATGTCTCAATTTCACTGTTTTAGATCTTGTGAGCTATCAGCACTAGAAATGAATGCTGTAATTTACTAAGAAGGGAGGGATTCCCTATTCTGAGTATATTTTTTTCTATAATTCTCCATAATGTTTCTTAGATATTGGACTTCCGAGCTATGTTTAGTTTGGAGTTGAATGACATCATCCTGTGGAGGTCATTCAATTCTGCAGGATGTTGAGGGGAAAGAAAACACCTATTTTGAGGGGGAAAAAACACCTACATGATACTTGGTTGTGATTTGTGCATTTTTTATGGCTGCTGATTTAAAGCTACATAGAATATTGGAATGACTCTTCACTGGCACAATCGCTGAGTACAGTGTAGATGAGTTAGTTAAAAAAGCATAAGCTAAGTGCAGTTTGTCACGTTGACACATAGGTGGTGGCATATGCAATGTTTAGTTTACAAGCTTATTGGGTTTTTTTTAAAAGTTTTGAAATGGTGGGTAATACACTGTAAAGCACTTCCTTATTACAAATCTTCCTGTGTTGTACTGAAATTTTTGGAGCAAGGGTGACAATTTGCAATGGCAATGTGCATTTGCTTAATTTTAAGAAAGGGTAAGTTCTTATAACAGGAAACTCAGTGGTTTTTCTTCTTTTCTAGTACTAGAACCAAAGTGGGACTTCCTGTTTTATGTGGGACATTTGCAAGCAGCATGTATTCTAAAATACCGAGCATGACATTCATGAATACTGAGCAATATATTGAAATTTGGTCTGCTTGAATCCATTGAATTTAGAACGCATGCTTTCTGTATACCAGGCAACCTTATAAAAAGAATGTTCTATGTTTAAAATGAAATTATTGCTCCTTTGTAGAGGGGAAATATGAGTCAAGGTAATGGGAACTTAGAAGTTCAACATTTCAAAAGTGGGTTTATTTATTATTTTACTTTGGAGGGCTAAAATTGTACAAATTTCTTCTGGAAAGGACATTCCAGAAATGTTTCATTTGGAAAAAACTACACTGTACAATGATTTCATGTTAAATCATACCCATGAGCCCTCCCCACCCCACAAAAAAAAAAAAAAAAAAAAGGAAAAGGCTAAACGGAACAAGTTTTGATTTGGCCAGTAACCAGGCAATGGAAACCTGCATGTCATTTATCAAAAGGTCATCAAAACCGGTGTGTTTCCACGAAAGAAACTTTTTGTTTTTTTCACAAATCAGCATTTTCCACTGAAAACCTATTTCATTGCAAAATACTTAACTAACAGTGAAGTCAAGGCTTATCCACCACTTACGCCCTATTTTGGATTTAGTATGGAGTTTAAGTAGATATGGGTCTTTTGGTGAAACTGTCAAGGGATGACTTTTCCCACAAGGGAATTAGAGTACATTATTTGACTGATCAAGGCATTCAGAAACAACTGAGTTCTGCTATTTGCTGCATTCTTGGACCTTATAGGAATTATTGCAGCTCTTTGAAGTTTTTATTACCTTCTTATTTTCAGTCACCGAAACATGAGGACATGAAAATGCATCTTTTTCATACTAGCATGATTTACTTCTTGATCTTTGCGTGCAAACTGAGTAAGTTCTTGATCTTTCAAACTCTTAAACAGATGAGTAACTATTTACAAAGAGTGGAATGATGAAATAAAGCTACTTACATGCATCATTATAGTACCAAGTTCTGATGTAGGGTTTTTACAGTGGTGTAACAAGCAGAGTTGGCACCCCGGGCAAAACCTGCAGGAGAGCAAGGTGGGGTGTGTGTGTGACTGGATGGGTGGGTGTGCAGAGGGAGAGGGGGGATGTGCTGGTACCGAGAATAGCGGGTGCGACCATCTTACCCAAGCTGGGAACTTCTAAATAGGCCCCAGCTGAGCTATTGCTGCTGTAGCCTTCTGCTTTATCTACTCTGATTGTTAATCAAAGCAGCAGCAGTGCTGGGTGCTGTTTTGGAGTTTCCTGCATGGGTACACTGCCAGGGTGAGGACTCTGGGGAAGGTGGGGAGGGCATTCTGGTGTCCCTCCTAACTTGGTGCCTGGGGTGGGTGCCCCTGTTGCTCACACCTACTTACACTACTTTTTTGTATAAGTAGATCTCAAGCATTGTGTTAGAAAATGGTTGGCATTATTATCTTCACTTTAGAAATGAAGAAACTGAAGTAAAGAGTACTGAAGCAATTTACCCAACAACATCCTTCAGGCCAGGTATAAGAGCAAAAGTAGAATCCAAGTATCTTGAATCCCACTGCAGGTATCCCTGAGTGAGCTCTAGTCATTAGTAAAGTTAATAGTTCTTTACTATGTGTTAATTTAAAGAATTATACTTATGCTCAGGGTTATCTGAGTATAGCTCAAAAAGCATTGGGTGTGTCTACACATGCATTTGATCTGAGATCAGTTTACTTGCAAGTAAATGCTCCCAGGCAGGAATCTACATGTGCAGGACAGTGGCAGCAGATTTGCTACTCTTAGCACTGAACTGTTGCCATTTTCTGTGGCTGTGCAATGGGTCCCTGCAGCCACTGTAGGGTTTGAGGCTCCGGCTGCAGCTGCCA
The DNA here is from genome assembly GCA_030014935.1 of Caiman crocodilus. Taxonomy (NCBI): domain Eukaryota; kingdom Metazoa; phylum Chordata; order Crocodylia; family Alligatoridae; genus Caiman; species Caiman crocodilus. The sequence goes on along the minus strand of JAGPOW010003648.1, from coordinate 14,955,783 downwards.
GCAGCCATCTTGAAAAGCCAGCCCCGCTCTCTGCTCCTGGCCAACCACTTCCCTGGCCAGAAGCAGCATGCAAAGTGCAGGGACAGCACACAGCAACTGTTTCCTCACTGCCTCTGCCTCCCTGTACTATGGGTGCTCCAGCCCCTGCCCTTGATAGTGACAACCAGTACCCAAGGCTCCTGTTGACCTATGGCTGTCTGGACCCTCCTGGCTCCCCGACACATAGCAACTGCTTTCCCAGTTGCAGCGTGCCATCTCAGGTCTGTTGCCACCACACAGTTGCCTCCCAGACCACAGGCAGGTATGCCAGCGATGGGCTGCTGGATGTCACTGCCGGGGCCACCCTTTCCTTTCTGGATTTCCAGCTCCACTGCCTCTGGGCCAGCCAGGACTGGTGGCTGCATGTCATCCAGCAGACCTGGGACTATGAGCAGTGGCGGAGGTATTCCAGATGACCCAGGTCACCTTTTGGTATCTCTTGGGGAAGCTCCAGCTACATCTGGAGTGACAGGACAGCAACATATGGCCACCCCTCCCCACAGATACTTGGCTGTCCCTCACCATGCTCAAGCTGGCCACCCACACCAGCCTCCACTATGTGGGCCACCTCATTGGGGTGGGCAAGGTCACTGCCAGAAAGACCATTCTGGAGGTGTGAGGCATCCTCCAGGATGGGCCGGGCCCACTGTGCTTTGGGGCATGACCCTCTGATGGTGGTAGCAGGGTCCTATGCCCTGGTCTTTCTCCAGTGCTTCAGGGCTGTGGACAGGACTCACATCCCAGTCATGTGCCTGTCCCACAGTGACTGCCTCTACTACAGCCAAAGAGGCTTTTACTTGGTTGTGCTCCAGGCTGTCACGGACCACCACAACACCTTCATGATTGTGAGCGCTGACTGTGTGGGCAGTGTCCATGATGTCTGCATGTTACATGATTCTGCCCTGCCAGCCCTGGTGAAGAGTGGCTGCTTCATGCTGGGGATGCAGAACCTGCAACTGGGTGCCATGGTGGTTCCACCCCTCCTCATCAGGGACCCAGCCTACCCACTTCTACTCTCGCTTCTGCTGTCCTACACCAGCCAGCTGGATCCCTATCAGGCCCACTTCAACTGGTGCCTGGGCTGGACTTGCAACCTGCTGGAGTGCACCTTCAGCTGCCTCAAGAGACAGGTACACCCTCACTGTCCTCCTTGAGTTTGCCGAGGCCAACATCCCCAAGGCATTGTCACAGCCTGTGTGCTACATAATATCATTGAGGCCCAGAGGGAGCTCTTCCATGTGGCCTGGGTGGACGAGGTACAGTAGGCAGAGGACATCTGGCAGCAGGAACACCACGTGTAGTGGCAGCAATAGCAACAGCAGTGAGTGCTCCCCCTGAGGACCTGGGTGGGCTGCACAAACCCCCAGGGCCAGGGCACTGGTTGTGAGAGGTGCTGGCTGACCAGCTCCTTCTGCACTCCCTGCTGTAGCCTGCCTGGACTGCACAGTAAAGTGTCTTGTATAGACCTGCCCATTGAGAAGCAAAACATAACTCCTAATTTAAATAGGAATAATATGTTTCCTGTGGGGAGTTAGACCCCTTTAGCTTAGCTTTTTCTACAGTTTTACCAAATTAGTCTGTTTGGAAGAAAACAACATTTTTGCTATTTAACGTTACAATGAAATTTGCCTACCTTAAGGTCAGGCTGTTACTTGGAGACTATTATTTTTAAGCTTAGTATTTTAGACCTTGGAAACTTCCTTGAATGGATAATTTGAGTACTGTCTTACATAGGACAGAATATAGCTTTTGGAACTGCTAATTACTTTATTTGGATTGGCTGCTGTATGTGTTTCTAAAGAAAATACCTCAGGTATTTCCTCTGTTCTGAAAGATGTGAGAGATATTTTCAGCTATGTAGGGTGGTTATCTAGCTCATTTTATGAAATAAAGGGTTGGTAGATGTATAAGGAAACTTCTGGTCCAGGGAGCAGGATAGGAAATTCCACCACCTAATGCTTTCCTTTCTTCATTTCCTTGCCATGTATTGTTGGAATGTAGAGCAAACCTGCGTTTCTCTTCCTCCTCTCCCTTTCAGTTTAGGTTACACTGTCCTTTAGTGGCAAAAAATCTTTTTTTGTAAGAATGTAAATTAAGTGAACTGTTTATATCATGATCTGTATATGTGTCTTTTCATTTGTAAGTAAAAAAGTTACCTATGTTGGAAGTTATTGGAATTACATATGATTTAACTCTCCTTTAGGATGGTTGTGCTAGAGTCTCTGCTGGTGCCTCTAGGTTCTATTCATCTTTTATACTTTATCTCATTGTGTGGAATATGTTTGTTCACTGTGAGCACTGAGAAGAATATTCAGTGTTCAGTTCAGCTCCCTGTATCAGGCATCCTAGGCTTCATCATTTCAAGATTCAAAAAGGGCTTAGCATTTTTAGTGTCTAGAGAATTTTCAGTTGCCTATGTGTTTAGTGCAAGCAAAATGTAGTCTTGTTTAGAGGTGGGTAGTCTTTTTTGGCAGCTACATTCAGGTTTAACTTTATATGAGGTAGTGCCTGGAGAACCTGATCAGTAATTTCCATATTGTAGAGGATGGGTGACCCTTTGCTTGGAAGTATTAGTCACTTGTTATGGTAGATGATAAGGCAGTGCACAGAGTGGGGAATTGATTTGTCATTACTTTGTAGAAACCTATAGTTCCTTTTCTGTTCTGAAGGATATAAAGAAAAAGTTTAGGTCAGTTGCAGGGAATATAGGTGCTTTTCAAGTTGCCTTATAGAAAAAGATGCTTACAGTGGGCTGTTATTTTCCTAGACTGTTTTTATTAAGAAAACTGGTGTATGAGCACAGCCTGCTGGCTAGCAGTGATATTGCAAAGCAATAATTACATGAGCTCTTTCTTGTCTGTATTCACAAGACTTAATCATAGGATCCTAAGAAAGCAGGACTGGAATGCACCTCACAAGGGCATCTGGCCCAGCCTCTTGCTCAAGGGAGGATCATCCCTGATTAGAGTATCCCAGACAAAGTCTGTTTAACCTGCTCTTGAACACTCACTTTAATCATCGTTAAATACATATTCCCTTCTGAATTTATTTGACCTTGACTTAGAAATACACTTGAATTTAGGCATTGAAACCTAATAATGGTAACTCTGTTTCTTTGTAACTGTGTAATAATGATAACCTGTTCTCTTCACCTAACACGGAAGTAAAACTCACAAAGCAGAATGTATGTGCTTCTGTGACATGTTTTCTAACAGCCAAGCTCCAATCCTGCATGAAGTCCATGCATGTGGACCCCTGTACCCACGCAGATCCCCAATAAACTCAAGGAGGTACTATGTCAGGTCAATGCCCAGGGCTACGTAGGTGATGGGAGGCTCAGAGTAGCAAGCAAATCTATGACTTAGGCAGCTTATTTAGAACTTGCTGCTTAATAATTAGCCATACAAAAATATTTATACACCTGACAGACACTTGATTTTATTAGGTGCTCCAAGAAGGTTGGTTGGCCCCTCTTTGGTCTCCCCTCCTCCTTGTTTATTTTTAAACATGTCTACACCACTTCCTGCCGATTCTGAGGCCAGTGCTGAGACATATGCCCTGTCCCACCCACTCATGTTCAGCAGGCGTTAAATAGTGGGCGGTATATGCTACAAAGCACATCTGAGACAAACAGCCTGAGGGGTGCTTGCATGCCCTCTAAGTTAGCTACACTGCCTAACTTTTAGGCACATGCTCAGCTGGCATAAAAGGATGGCGTATGCTTCTCTGGCCTTAGCATGGGAGCAGTGTAGGCATGGCATATATTTCCTTATTAATAAGTGGAAGTTAGTACAAGGAAAAATAACATGGGAGAATATTATAGACCAACTGCTAATAAAAATCCAGGCAATTATTTAGTATCTATAAATAAAATAGGAAGTGTTACAAAGGATGGCAAAAAATCTTAAATAAAATTTTGTATGGGTGATTTTTGAAAAGACATCAGAAACGCCATACCACAGAATTATGTTATCATATAAATGCCAACTCTAGCTTCTGTGTTAATTGACCTGATTGTCTTAGTTCTGCACATAATTATTTTCATGTTTATGATCTTAGCAAGAGCTAAGGAGCCATATTTTTTGTTATAACACCACATCATAGCTCCCTAAAAACCTTCTTTTTCTTCCTCTTTGTCTCTTAATGCTAAACCTCTTTGTGCTTGCTTTCAGTCCAAATAGAATAGTTCTGTGAAAGTTTAAGCAAGATTAAGTTTTTAAGAGTATGGATACAATATTGTTCTATGTGTTTTCCTTCTCCCAATAGCTTGAACCACAACTATGATTCAAATTATGAAATTTAGTGCGTCAATAATATTGAAAGAGAAGTATTCACTTTACCAGCCCCACAAAAAGGGGTTCAAAATTATGCTGATATACTTTTTTGCAAATATTGTTCTAAGCATGCTTTTTTCTTTGTGTTTATAGGGCTCATTTGTTTGTTTTTTCAACAGTATAGTGCCTGAACACTTGACTGACATAAATGAACTTACTTTTGCAAACATCCTGGTCTGGCAGAGAAATATTCCTCTTCACAAATGTGAAAGGGAGGCTCAGAGAAGCTAATTAAACCTGGGCAACAACATTTTTGTCATACCCCCTTTCTCGCAACCCACAAAATTCGGGTTTGAGTCATGGGAATGAGTTTGCTAATTTGTGCTGAGTTTATCATTATTTTTGGGAGAAAGTTTTGGGGCGGGGAGAAAAGGAAAATAAATGTTTTAATTTGAATTCATTTTTCAGTGTTAAATGATGTTTCATTTAGTTTAATTTTAATTTAATTAAAGAAACTTTAATACAAAACTTCAGCTGAAAGATGCATTTAGTGTTTGGGTTGAATAAAATACTTTATTTAACCTGAAATGAATATTCATCAACTTCCTCTTTTCCTTGAAAGCAGAAAAAAATACTAGTAATTTGGATTGTTCTACAATGATTTTTATTTCTAGTTTTTTGATTTGGCCATCAAACTCAAAAGTCAGTTATTTTTACGGATTTGTGTCTTGCCTTAGGTCACACAGGAAGTCTAAGGTAACGTTAGAATAGAATCCAGTTGTTCTTAATCATAGTTTAATATCTTGACCTTAAGATCCTTCTTCCTGTGGCATTTCAGGCACTGTTCTCTTCACCAGGTTCATTGCTTCAGTATAAGGTATTTTTACCCGTATATTTGTGTATAATATTGCATATAGCTATGCTATGCATGTCATACATAACTAGAAAAATGTGTATCACTTTCATGTTCAGTGTGTGTGGCTCCAATTGTATGACATTTATCCATGTAAAATCACTTAGATTGTCCAAATTCTCTTACTTGCACGATGAAAAGATAGCATTTCAAATTAAATCATCCTATACATTAAATTTGAACCAGACTTTGTTATCATGCAAAGCTGTTACGTTATGTTGCTAGTATGATTCATAGGACACGTCTACACATGCAAGCATGTGCGCTTGCAGCAGCTCAAATAGAAGCGGTGCAAATTTGAGCCGGGGCTTTTTGCCTCAGTGCATGTGCTGGGACATGCACTTTGTTGTGGAGCAAGTTATGCCACTTGGGGCAAAATAACCCTGCCTGGCTCCTCCTGGATCTGCAGCTACGGGGAGCTAGAGCTCAGCGCCAGCATCTGTGCTGTTCTCAGCAGTATAAAAAGCTGCCCTGTCCTTGCCCCAGCAGTACAAAAACCTGCCCTGGCAAGCAGCTCAGGGCTAATCGCTCTCTGGAGCTTCTGGGGCTCAGCCACTTGGTACCTGGGGACACTACCCGTTGTACCAGCTGGACTTCTGAAGCAGCATCCCAAATCCATTTTTTAAAATATCCCAAGAGCCATGTTTTCCCACAATTAATATAAAAGACCATTCTACAGACCATTCTACACACACACACACACACACACACACACACACACACACACACACACACACACACACCCCTATCTATCTATCTATCTAGATAGAGAGAGAGAAAGCGATCATTTGGGCAATGCTTTATTGGTATATTTACAATGTTAAAGCCATGTGGAAGCCTGCCAGTGTCTCTATCATCATGATAAAATACATTCTAAATACCTATATGTGTTGATGTGTATTTTTGGTTTTCTTTGCACATGATGGGTGTGTGATCGGGGGATGTGGTGTTTTCAGGAAAGGGGAAGGCACCTGGGTGTGTACAGATATGGGTTGGTGTGTGGGTCGGTGTGGGGTGATTGTTGGGGAGACTGTGGCTGTGGGGGACCTTGTGAGGGGGCTGCTCAGGAGGGGTGGGTCCCCTGACCCCCATAGGTTGCAGCCCCCCCACAGCACATGGAATGCCACCCCCACAGGGCCCCAACTCCCCCCTGGAGGGCCACAGCTCCTATCCCTCACAGGGCCCCAGCCCTGCTGCCCAGGGTCCCAGGCACCCTGGAGGACAAACAGTCCCCTCCCCCCACAGGGTCTCAGCTCCCTCTGGAGGGCCCCAGCCCCCCCATCCAGGGTCCCCACCTGGAGGGCCACAGCTCCCCCTCCCCCACCCAGGGTTCCAGGCGCCCTGGAGGGCCCCAGCCCCCCCAGCCAGAGCCCATAACTTATTTTTACCAGCAGGAGTGGGGCATTCTGATCCATGGTGGCAGGACCCAGCATAACACGTGAGGAACACGTGCCGGGCCCAGCTGAGTGCCGGGGCCTCTTTGTTGCTGGGCCGGGCCCTTGGTGGCAGGACCTGCTACCCTTGGGGCCCCTCTGCCACCCGGCTGGGCTGGCCCCTTGGTGGCAGGACCCAGTGCAGCACAGAGGGACTGAGTGCCAGGCCTAGCTGGGTCCTGCCAGCGTTGGGGTCTCTGTGCCACCCAACAGGGCCGGGCCCTTGGTTTGAGGGGAGCAAGAGGCATGTGCGTGCTTGTCTGGACATGCCATGGGGTGTAGATCAAATCTCATGTTAAAAATCATTATGAAATAATTGAAAACTATTGAAAAAGCTATAAAAATGACATATTGCCTGGGAACTGACATCCAAAGGTCCTGTTTGTCAAAGAAACAAGGAAAGATTTTTAACCTTCTATGGAAATTAGAGAGATAGGGGGATGATAGGAAAGAATTGGTTGCATATAACACTATCCATGTAAAAACAGTAATAAAGAAGAGGACTGCATGAATAAATCCAGCTGTACAAAGGTGCTTTAAACATTTATGGTCTATTGATTTTAAGTACCTGAAAACTGGGGGGAAAAAGCCCCCAAACAAGAAAAGGCTAATTCAAGCCAAACTGGGCATGTCTACATGTGCTCAGTATTGGCTTGTAACTAATCTGTTGCAGAGGCTGGGTGAGAAGTTAAGGTAGCATGCCATGGCACAAAGATGTGTATAATTTGGGAGCAGAGAGGGAAGAACTGGGAACATCCATACAGTATAGCATATTGACCTTATCTCAGAGTAGTAGTGTTTATGGTACAATTAGAGTAAAAAAAGCTTCCCACTCCATACCATTGTCCAGCAGAAGAAGATACTTACATGGAAGTTAAGAGCAATTTTGTCTAATTTGCAGGCATGCCACAAATTGGCCATCTATCCTCCCCAAATGCCACTCTGACCCCCTTCTTCTGCCTGATCTGCTGCTTTGCTTCCTGCTCTATCTGGTGCTGTGCTGCCCAGTCCATCCTGGAGCTGCTGCTGCATACACTACAGGTTACCATGAGATGTTTACTGTGGAGCTGCCTAAATAGCTCCACAGTTAATGTCTTGGTGTCTACACATGCATGACTATTAGACTGAAGTAAACTAATAAATTCCATAGCAGACTGGTATTTGTAAATACAAGTACTAGCTTGCTGCAGAGTTTGTTCACGTGCAGTAATGCCTGTGTGGATGCTGATGCAGCTAGCTGAGCCATAAGGGTGCTTCAGTGTGGGGGCCGCCTGTTAGCTAGCCCTGCACTGGAGGACTCCTGCGTCCCAACCAGCCCCTGCACAGCAAGCTGAACCAGGTTGAGGCAATCCTGGTCTCGCGGGCTGACCCCTCATCCCCCTGCCAGCAAGGGCTGCTCTGACCCAGCTCAACATGCTATGGTCCTGGGTGCTTGTGTAAATGTGGTGCCCAAGAACAATAGCATGCCAGTGTTTATTACATTGCATTAATATGTATGTGTAGATGTGCCCACAAAGGTTGCCCATGTCATTGGTAATACTCAGTGCTGCAGATTGGCCACGTCTTGTTTAGAGGCTAGGATGCTGACTTGGGCTTGACAGACCAAGGTTCATTTTCATAGTGCCTAGGGTCAGAAGGGGCCTAGAGCAGGCCATCTAGTCTGACCCCCCGCCAATGGCAGGAACGAGTGCCAGGGTCACAGGACCTCAGCC
>JAGPOW010003648.1:14911004-14945661 GCA_030014935.1 Caiman crocodilus | reverse complement strand
TCCATCAGGGCATTTGGTGCATTGGATGAGGTATATTACATTTCTGGAGGTGCAGCTGTAAGATCCAGGAATGCTGATGGCTCTGTTGTGGGGTGTAGTAATAGTGGAGGTGGTGATGTGTTGACAAGTTTTGCACTTTTTGTCATGGCACGGTCTGGATACTTTTGGTGTGTTCTGTGTCTGAGGAAGTTTGCTTCTGGTGATGAGGTTGGCAAGGTTCAGTGCTTGTTTGAAAGCTAGGATGGGTGGCTCTGGGAAGATCTCTTTAAGAATAGGTTTCGTTGAATCAGTCCTAAAACCACTCATCAGCCACAGAGCAAGTTTTGTCCAAGACACTACAGACTTTCTATGGAAACTTAAAAACATAGGCCACCTTCCCAGCAACACCCTCCTAGCCACCATGGATGTTACCAGCCTATATACCAACATCCCACACCAGGATGGCATAAAAATTGCCCTCTAACTATTTTAGTTGGTCTTATAAAAGATATCAGATTCACCCAAAGAACCTTGTCTGCCTATGTCCTTAGACCAACACGGCTACAACCTACCTCCCTGTAATAAGCAATATAGCATCCAAAGTTCATCCACTTGCAACTCCATCAATACTATATAGGGAATCACTTGCTTACAGTACTCCTCTGCTGTCTAGACTGGACAGGCAGGATGATCTCTATGTGTAAGAACGAATGAACACTTTTACCTTTCTGAATATTACATTGCTTAGCTCAGGATTGCTGTTCTTAAGCAGCAACATTTTAAAAACCAGTTTGAATGGGAAACAGCAGAACAAGAAATCATCCACAGACTGGACTATGTTAGGGATGGTTTAAACAGGGATGGTTTAAACAGGGATTCTTATCCCGTTACATGGATTAGCAGGGATCGACAAGGGCTACTTCCACATATTGACCTCTGGTAACATCTTTGATGGCCAAGAGATCCTGCATCGACAAAAACGCCAAAGTGCACAAAGATAGAGATACGGATTCCATTTTTGTCATACGAAGGAAATGTGGATTAGCTTTTGTGAATCCTTTGTTTCTAGGGGTTTACTGCTTATTTGTTTGCCTCTCCCAACACCCCCTCCCTTTTTCCCTTCCCCCTCTTCCCCCCTCTCCTCTGCCTCTTTCTCGTCTGATTATGTGAGCTTCAGCTCTTGAAAGCTTGTGTTCTGTACACCCCCACTCCCACTTTGGTTAATCTATAAGGTGCAAATCTACCCTTCTTTCTATTTGACTTGACTGACATGGTTAATTACATCTCTGTGCCAATAAAAGATATTACCAAGAAAATCCTAGCTAATTTCTCCATAGCTCTATTTCTCTTTAGGTCTAAAATATGAAGTCCTTGGTCTGATTCTGATCTGGGCATTTTCACTGTGGGGTGTACACACAGTTGAAGGCATAACTGTGCCTTGTGCAGATATACTTGACCTAGCTTTAATTTTTAAGGTTGTAGCAGATAGGAAATTATGGCAGCTCAGACACCAGCACAAGGTATACAAATCTATCTGGGACTTGAGTGTACTTAAGGCTGACTCCCATGCCTTTATGGCTTTATTGCCAGAACAATCCAAACTACCTTGGTACTAATTTATGGGCTGCAATCATATCTTTGACTGCAGTGTGGACATAATCTGAACAACTCCTGGTTTACCTTTATGTGAGATCAGAATAAGGTCTATTGCACCTTGCCAGACACACCCGACATATGCCTCAATTATTCTTCAAATTTCTTTTTTTGGGCAGAGGTAAAAGCTCTTGATTTTCTGTTGCACTAACATCAGTTTGTCAAACCCAGCATCACTTTTTGTTCAAAACTCAGTCCATCTTGTTAGTGAATTAATTTGAAAGAATTACAAAATATTTTCAAAAGAAAATTGACTCATTTCTTTGGTAGTGACTCATGTCTAGCTAGTTTTATTGTTTTCATAATTTCTCATAATCTTTTCTTAGTTGTTGTACTGACAAATTTTAAAAGACTTGCTTGGTTTATGACACATTTTTACCTATTAGCTTGTAGAATCAGACTAATTATCCTTAGGATGAGAATGATAATAGTTTGGAATTAATGTTATGTTGGCTACCTTTACTGAAATCTGTTAGATAGCAGACCAGTTCTGTACCAGCCTGTCTTCCCTTCCACTGAACCATTTATTCTCTCTCTTCCCCAACATCTGTCTGCAGTTTTTAAATACGGATATTTTTCAACTGAAAAACAGAGGGAAACAAAAACTTTGTATACTGTCTTATGTTTAGGTTGAGCATTAAAGCATGCATGTAATTTTATTTTTAGTCTTTTCCCTTGACTGGTCTAGAAATCTAAACAGTTTGTTGAATGCTCTAGGGAAACAATATTTATGTTATAAATGTTCAGTGATCAATGGAGCTAGAAACTGGAAAGATTGCTTGTACTTTTGTAACTCTCCCTCATCCATATTCCAAGTATTTTCTGAAGATTCAATACTACATCTCTCATAATCAATTACTGGAAGTTATTATTTTAAATTATCTGCCCACATCTCTTGCTGGGAGATTTTTGTTTTAGAAAGATAAGAGTATAGGACCAACTTTGTCTTCCTAACTTCCAGCTATTTACTTTTTCACAGACTACCTCTCTTCTCCCTTGGAGAACTCAACTACAACAGTTTCAATTGCTTACCTTTGACATTATTTCCTTTTCATTCTCCACCTCCCCTTCTTTCTCTACCCATTATTTTCTGAATGTACACCTATTTGCATTCTCACTGACCTCCTGTTACACTTTTAGCATCTTTTTCATTCCTTGGAGATCTCAGAACAGCAGAGACTCCCTATACGTGAAAATCTATACCTGAAGAAGGGTGATTGCACTGGAAAGTTTGCAAAGAACTTTTCCCCAACTACTCAGTTGGTCTAATAAAAGATATCATATCTACTCAAAGAAGCTTGCCTGCCTAGGAACAACATGTGGGAATGAAATGTGTTATTAGTATTCCACAAATGTAACTTGTATTACAGTAATTAGCTCAGTTTTTTAATGAACAATTTTGACAAATACACTTCTTTTAGAGATGATTGTCACACCAGACTAAAACCACTTCTCCTTCCTTTGCTTTAGACCATGCGTTGCCTTCTTTCTAACCTATATTAACAAGAGAAACAGCACCAGAAATGAAAGAAGAATTATGAGTTTTATCATGTAGGTTAGCGAACTGAGTGAGACATTAGGGATTACTGTTTTGGGCAACAATTAAAGTGCTTCTGCTGCTTCTACAGGGCAGTTGGGGTAACTTTGGATAATACTTGCAATAGATCCAGTGACATGATAGATAGCCCATAATTATACTGCTGTATATAAGAGTCCTATAAATATACAGGTTTTTCAGTCTCTGAAGGTAACAAATAATTTCTTCTAAGTATTTTCCCATTGGTTGACAGCATTATGGAGAAGCTTTGGTTTAATTCCTTTTTCTTTTTGCCTGCTTCATTGTATACTATATACAGGACATTTAAAAGCCTGAGAAACATTGTATCATGTATGTTCTAGTGCTTGTGGAAAGATTAATTCAATACAGAAGAAAATGGAGATTTGCAACTGATTAGATTTTTTTTGATAGATAACTGCAGGAAAGATCCCTAGAGATGTGATGCCTTGCTTATTTATGATGGCACTAAAGGATGGAGGGACAACATTAACTTCCGTGCTACAACTTCAGATTTGGCTGTTTCTTGTTTTTACATGTCATGACACTTAAACCGTAATGCCGAGAAGCTTCCTTTTAAATGGAAAAAAGGGCCAACCTGTGATGGATCAGCCCTGTGTGCAGTATCATTTCCTAGTCATGGTAAACATAATGTGTATGCCATTGTACAGGCTCTTTAAATGGTAGGTCACTTAATATCGAGGATACCCAATAAAGTGTTTTCTTGTGTTGATGAACTCTGTAGTTCAATTGCAAATCTATACATCATCCATTTATTTTTATACATGATAGAGGTATTTACACTGATCACGGTCTTATCACCAGGGATCCTGGTTTTCTCTGTTTACAGATTCCAAATTCTCTGATAACAACAACAACAATATATTGATAACTAAGAAAAGTAACAGTAAAGTTACAACCTTTTACAACTTCTGCCCCATATGTCTTCAATGCATTGCAATATGAAAATGAACACCAGAATTTTCCTGTATATTTTTTTAAAAATATTTTGTTCTTGTTGCTTCTTCCCATTTCATAATCTGATGCTATTTTTTGGGGGAGCAAGAAGAATCCATAGCAAATTTTGGCTAACTGAGCATGTTTACATAAGATGTGGACTATGTCTTTTTTACATACCTTTTTCTCATTGCTTTTGCTTTAGTCCATTGGAGTAATATCAAAAAAGAAACAAAATAGTGAAAATAGTAATATTAAAAACATTTTATTTGAAAAACTTTCAAACATTTTGGAAGAGTGGGCTTGTCAAGAATTAGCCCTGTCCTAGAGCCCAGACTTCCTGCAGATCAGGTTGGCTTTAGATCAGGGAGGAGCTGCTGTGAACAAGTTGTCACTCACCTCCTTTATTGAAGTAGGTATCCAAAGAAAACAGAAGACTGAAACAACCTTTATTGATCTCACTTTGGCGTATGACTCAGTATGAATAAGGGGTCTCATAGTTAAATTGACAGAGACTACCAGGTGCAAAAAGGTTATTGTACATGCATGTAAAGTACTTCTTAATATCTTGTCCAACTGCAAGCTCAGAGTTTGCATTGATGATAAAATAAATAAGCAGACCTAGACTTATCAACAGTGATTTGCCTTAGGGCTCTGTTTTAGCACTCATCCTTGTCAGTTGTTAAATGCATGATATTCCCTGTGTAAAATCAAGAAGATTTGTTTACACTGACAATATTACCGTTCTAGCACAGGGCTCTGATTGTAGCATAATTGAAACTACACTCAGTAATGATTTGGTAAAATTAGAAGACCATTTTAATTAATGGTATTTGGAGCCCAACCCTGACAAAACAATTAATTTCTTTTTTCATCTCACTAACACCCAGGTGTACACTGATCTTGGTAAAACAAGAATCAGCTTTTGTGGAAAACTGGTCAAATATGAACCCAACCCCGAATATTTAGGAGTCTACCTTGACCATAGTCTCATCTATAGATATCATCTACAAATAACTAAGAACAAACTTGCCACTTGTGATAACATGGGCTGCTGACAGATGTGAAGAAGAAAAAAAAAAGCTAGAAGAGGCAGCATGTTAGTTTAACTTGACTCTGCAGCGTCTATATAGATCACATGCTTCAAACAGGGCTTTTTGGTTCTTTTATTTAATAGCTGATTGAATCAGCTAATTAGATAAAAGGGCCAAAAAAGCCCCGCTGAAGTGCCCAATCTATATAGATGTTGGGTGAATTGAGTCCATCTAGCATGATGCCTCTTTTGGGTATACACTGGGCTCAGTGAAAGGGCACATCGAGCTTAAAGTAAAGCACTGTTTTCTTTTGTTTTTATGCCTGTAAGTAGCATCATCTCAAACCTGGCTGGTATAAGTTGGAGAAGTGATGCTGAAGCTCTTTGAACATCAGCGCTGGACCTCATTTATTCAGCAGCTGAATATTAACTCTCAGTTTGGGGCAGAAGCACCCATACCGGCCTGACTGCCTCTCAACTGAATGAAAAAATGAGACTCATAATTGGTACTAGCAGATCCACTCCTGTTCCTTGGCTGTTTGTTCTATATCACGTCCCTCTTCCTGATCTTTGACATGCACAGGCTACTGTAATAGCCTACAAAAACCTGCTTACATTCAATTCACTACCACTATTTGAGGAAATGAATGACCCCCCCCACCCTAGGCCAAGGCTTAGCTGAGAAGGCCATTCTGGAGTGCAGGAAAAAAGCTGAATGATGAAAACTTTGACATTAAGGAACAATGGATCCAGCAATGGAACGTAACTGAGAACATTAATACATTTCTTATCATGGATCGCACATTGAAACCCCTTGACATTGCCTTACCATGCCAGAACTGGAGAATGTTGAACAGGGCTTGTACTGGACATAGTAGATATAACTGGCTACTGTATAAGGGTAATTTTATTAAAGATCCCAAGTATAAATGTGGCAAAATCCAAACTATATCACACACCATAGAGGAATGTCCTAATTTTAATTTTAATGATACCATTGAAGACCTGCACCAAGTTACTGACAATGCTTTGCCATGGATATCAAGCCTAAACCTGTCACTCTAGCCTTATACCTCCATGCCATTGTTTACAGGTTGTTTAGAGCTTGTTCTGTTGTTCATTTGCTGTATTCTATATGAATAAATACACTGGAAAAAACTTCAATTTTTAGTTAGTCATTCACTCCTTTTCATTGTACATAGCCTAGCATGAGCTGGTAACATGTTGTAGCACATAACCAAAACATAGACTGATCTGCATTCCTGGTAAGGTGAGCTCATTTGACCAAAATATATTTTAATACAGCCATGTACGAGGCTGTACATCTAGGAAAAAAGATTGTAGATCATGCATTCATTATGGAAGATGTGCCTACAATGAAGTGACTGGAAAGTACTTGAGGGATAGCAGTATATGACTTATTGAATGTGAGTTCTCAGTTTGATGGTATGGATAAGAAGACAAATATGACCTTGCAGGCATAGATAGGGGAATATCAGTTCTGAATAAGGAACTAGTGTTATCTTTGCATATCACATTAGGTAGATAGCTGCTGAAGCAGTGCATCCAATTCTGGTGTCCGTATTTCAAAAAGGAAATTGAGAAATTAGAACAGAAAGAGCTATGTTTGGAAGGCACACCTTACCATGAGAGGCTTCAAAAGCTCAGGCTCTTTCTTTATTTTATCCCAGACAAAATTAAAAGTGACTTGATCACAGTCTTCAATCATTCACGTAAAGAAGAGGTTTCTGATAGAGTTCTTTAATCTAGAAGAAAAAAGCACAAGAAAATATAATGATTACATGTTGAAGCAGTAGAATTCAAACCAGACAAAATAAACAATTTTTATAGAATGAAGATAATTAAGCATTGAACCAATTTACCCAGGGATGTAATAGATTTTTCAATACTGTTAAATCAATACTTGTTATCTTTTGAAAAATAAAAAAATCTGACAGCACAGATGATTTGGGGTTGAGTTAAAAATTCCTGGGTGTGGTTATGTAAGAGGTCATACTAGGTGATCATAGCACTCCCCTCTTGTTTTAAAAGATCTATGAATTTGTCTATACAGTACTTAGCAAAA
Organism: Caiman crocodilus; assembly: GCA_030014935.1. Lineage (NCBI taxonomy): Eukaryota > Metazoa > Chordata > Crocodylia > Alligatoridae > Caiman > Caiman crocodilus. The sequence continues at coordinate 14,938,398 of JAGPOW010003648.1, read as the reverse complement.
TGGAGCCCTCATTTCTGATTAAGACCTCACACTGCTATTATAAAATGCATAACCATGTCACTAGTAGCATGGTACATCTATTCATTGGAAGTTCTCAGTGTAGATTTCTTATAGGGTTTGGTTCCATAACAAACATGCTGTAAATATCAAAATATTACATTATTTAGAGAGGAAAACAAGTAGAATAGATTATTTAATATGTGGATTTATTGCACAAGGAACCAAATGAGGCTACTAGTGCTTCAGGGTCAGTGTAGCAACACTTTTTGATTATTTTACTGGTGCTTGCTGTTTTTCTTTATGAGCTGGTAATGATTGCCCTTCAAAATGAGTATTGTCTCTATTAAAACAGTTAATAGCTATTGCTGGTTTTATAACAACAGAGTCAATGAGTAAGTGCAGTGGAACAGCATTTTTCTTTCCAAGTTGATTAATGTTTTCTTTTTGCAGTTTTTACTGTTTAAAACACTTATAAAACAGAATATACCATGAATATTTGATGACTGTTCATTCATGCCCTCAATTTTTCTCCTAGCTAAAGGTGTTTTATTTCATTACAATCAATATAAGCACTTATAGTAGAATTCAATATCACAATATGCAGTATTGATTTAGTGTCCTATACACTGGAGTCTGGCAAATGTTTCATTTTTGCAAATCTTTTTTTTTTTAAAGTACAAAGCCTGAAACTATAAAATAAAATAGAAGAGTGTTGTCAATACGTTTCAAGAAATATGTATGTTTTATCTGTCAGCTGGGGGAAAAAAGCCTACCTGTTTACTCCAAGTAGATGAAAATGTTACACAATAAATTAAATTTAGGATCTGAGATGGAGCAGGAGAGAAGAGAAGACAATTTACTATCAGTTCTTGAATTAAAAAAGATCCCTGAAGAAGAGATGTTATTAAGTACAGCCCACAAATCTAAGGTAATGGGACTCATTGCTGTATAGTAGGCAGTCATCTTTGATTTAAACGAAATGAAGGCAAAATGCCAATTTTGTAAAATGAATTAGTTCATTTTAACTCAAAATTTTGACATCTATCTAATGAGGTCAACAGTTGTTTCTTGGATCATATATAACTCACTCTGGGCATATCTACATGAGACATTTACTGTGGAGTAGCCTAATTAGCTCTGCAGTAAATATCTCATGTGAGGCCCTGTTAGGTTGCAGGGAACTAATAAATTGTATCACAGGTCAGTTCTTGTAAGTACAAGTACTATCCTGCAGCAGAGGTTTGTAGTGAGCAGCAACACATGTGCAGACACTGACCCAGCTTGCTGAGGCATGAGTTTGCTTCAGTGTGGGGCTGCCTGCCAGCTAGCTTCACACTGCAGCACCAATACTCCAGCCAGCCCCTCCACAGCATGTTGAGTTGAGTCAGAGCATTCCCAGGATGGCAGGCTGATCCCTGGAGCCCCCTACCAGCCAGGGCTGTTCTGGCCTGGTTCAAAATACTGTGGTCCCCGGCACATGTGTAAACATGGCACCTGGGAACAATAAACTCTGGCACAGTTCGTAGATTGTTAGGGGCTGGAAGGGACCTCGCAGATCATCAGGTCCAGCCCCCCCTGCTTTAAGCAGGAAGACAACTGGGGTCAAGTGACCCCAGCAAGGTGACTGTCCAGTCTCCTTCTGAAAACCTCCAGGGTAGGTGACTGTATCACCTCTGGAGGGAGTTATTCCACAATCTGGACACCTTGACTGTGAAAGATTTCCCTGGTATTAAGCCTGAAGCAGTCTTCCAGGAGTTTATATCCATTGGTCCCGGTCTTCCCTGGGGGTGCCCTAGTGAACAGTTGTTCACCAAGCTCTTGATGCACTCCTCTGATATAGTTGTAAGCAACTATCAAGTCCCCTCTCAACCTTTTCTTTTTTAGGCTCAAGAGGCCTAGGTCCCTCAGTCTTTCCTTGCAAGTCTCTGATCATATAGGTGGCTCTTTTCTGGACCCTCTCAAGCTTTTCAACGTCCTTATTGAAGTGCGGCGCCCAGAACTGGATGCAGTACTCCAACTACAGTCTCACCAGTGTTGAGTACAGTGGGAGTATCACCTCCTTAGTTTTACACAAGATGCATTGGTTGATGCATGCCAGCATGTTATTTGCCCTGCTGGCCACCGCCTTGCACTGACAGCAAGGTAGTGGCTAGCTGTAATATGTCTTGAAATTCATTGCTGCATATTAATAGCATGGGTAGACACACCTCCTATAAGTTACCTGTCCCTGATCCATGGAGGGTACAAAACAAGTCCCCTACTGACATGGAAAATACTGCTCAAGTCTCTTAGCTCACACTGTAAGACCTCAGGATTTCAGTTCAGTCCCTACTGTTGAGTAAGATGGTAGCCATTTCACTAGCATTACTTGAGCCGTAGGATCAATTTGAGCAGGACACTTTTTAAAAAAAGGTCAATACACACTCTGTAATGAGAAAAAAGAGGGTGGTTTAAAAAATCTGAATTAACATGGCAGAACTGAGCATTTTATGCATACTATGGTTTTGTGAATTTCCTATTACATATATTCTGGTATTCTGGGTGTGAGGCAATGAACATGGTGTAGTGGGATCACAATATCATGCAAACTTGAAGTGTTCAAGAGTGGCTCCAGTCCTACTACTGGCACTGCACTTCATGAAGGATACAGAGAAGCTTGAAAGGGTGCAGAGAAGGACCACCTGCATGATCAAGGGCCTGTGGGACAGGCCCTGTGAGGAGAGACTACAGGATCTGGGTTTGTTCAGCCTGAGCAAAAGAAGGCTGAGAGGTAACTTGATAGCCACTTACAAATATGTCAAGAGAGAACACCAGGATCTAGGAGAACAACTTTTCAGAAAAGCCTCCCCCCTCCTTCTCCCTGGGAAGATGCAGACCAATAGATACAAGCTAGTTGGGGAAAAGTTTTGGCTGGACATAAAAAACCCCTTCTTTTCTATATGGGTAATTAGAATCTGGAACACACTTCCAGCAGAGGTGGTGCAGTTGCCATCTCTGGTGGTCTTTAAGAGGAGGCTGGACAAATACCTCGTTGAGCTTGTTTGAGCCAAATTGCCTCCTGTGTTGGTGATTAAGATCAAGTTGCAGGATCTCCAGTATCAAGTTTATTGTACAAGAGTGTGTGACTATTATACCCTGCACAGGATTGGATCCAAAAGGGATATCAGTCTCTTATACATACACACGTGCACTCACTCATTCAAACCTACATAGTGGCTGCTGTAGTGATTGTGAGAGCACTGGTGTTAATATATCTCCTTATTTGAGGCACTGGAGTCTCCTATCAATGGCCAGTCAAAGCTTCCTCCAACGTGATGTCTTCTCTAGAAGGGGATCACCAGTTTGTCCTTCTGGTCGGTAGGTTCTGGTGCTGGTCAAAGAAAGAGGGTGCCACTGAGGGTCATGCTTCACTGCCTTTTTTTCCTGTCTGGCAGATTTCTGTGATTCCTCAGTATCATCTTGTCTGCCCAGTCCAGAGGTCACTGTCCTATGTGGGTCTTGACAGCTGTCAGTCACAGTCACTGGGGGTTCTGCCCAATGGTGCAGTTTCAGGAGTCCACCCTTGAATTGATTGACTCAATGGCTGTGTCTTGCAGGTTCCAGTAATCAGTTCTTTGGCTTGATTAGCTTAAAATAGCTTGTACAATAGCATTTTGTAATGGTAAGTTCCTCTGGCTAGGCTATTGTCACTTAACAGCCAGAGGCTCTTGCTTTATATTCCCTGCTTGTCATTCAATTACCTACTGACTCATACATATTCGCATTCACTCAGAGGACCACCCAGTACATTGTAAAGGTGATAGAATGCAGTGATTTTTTACAGATATAGTTTCAACATTACACGACTTAGCTCACTTAAAGAGTATGAAATAAAATGTAAAGCATAAATAAAATGGAAGGCACAGGATGCCATGGCAAAAGTGTACAAGGAATACCTGAACAATAAAATACAGAAATGCATAATAAAATAGAATATAGAAATGAACACACACAATATATGAATATAATTTAAAATATAATCTAAAAGGGGGACAAAAAAGGTGCTTCCTAACAAGAGAAGGAGCGGGGAGGGTATCTTTTGCTATACCTGCCTATGGAAGGGGACTGGTCTTGATGATCTTACAGGTCCCTTCTAGTTCTTCTTTCTATGATTCTACCACAGGAGGAAGTTTTGTGTGAGGAATATGCCATTGACCTTCCAATATTTGAATATTTGTCAAATCCTCCCTCAGTCTTCTCTTTTCTAGGCAATATAGTCCCAGTTCTTCTAACTTTTCCTCATAAATAATATTTTCTAGGCCTCCAATCACTTTTGTTGCTCTCCGCTGGCTTCTTTCCAATTTGTCCACATCCTGATGTGTAGTGCCCCAAATGAGACACTTCATTTACTCCAGGTGAGGTCTCACCAGTGCCAAATAAAGCAGAAGAATCATTTCCTTTTACTTGTGAGTGACACTCCTGTTAATTTAGCCCAATATGCAATTGGCTTTTTTTTGTAGCAAGAGAACACTGTTGGCTCATATTCAGAAACCACTAGGTCCTTTTATACAGTACTGCATCCTAGGCAATCATCTCTGCCTTGGTACTTGTGTATGCAATGATTCTATGCCAAGTGCAGGACCTTGCACTTGTCCTTGTTGAATTTCATGTAATTAATTTTGGGCCATTTTATTAAAGTGATTTAATCTTCATCCCAAATATTAATCTCCAAAGTGTTTTCAATTCCATTCATCTTTTCATCTTGTCAAATTTGCTACATATGCCCTCAGTCATATCCTTCAGAACATGTGTAGCAAAACCCACAGTTTTTCTTTCTTTCTTGTTTAAATACATTCCCTTCCCTTCCCCAATCATTTCTGACTTGTTCTCTCCCTTTCTATTCCCTATAGATAAGCTTCAGCATTTTATTTTGGTAGCAAGTTGTATTTGTTTTGGGTTTTTTTCCTTCTTTATATTGTATAATTATTATATTTATATTGATTTTTACTGTTTCATATTACTGTTTTATTGATACTATATGATTTAGGCCTACATATTTAAGTTAGCATAAGTCATGTCGAGTTTCCATTTTGTTTGCCAAGTCTCCATCTTGTTCCCCGTGCCCCATTGTGTAACCTGTGACTCACAACTACTCCTCTTATGTACCTTGGTTCCTGAATGAATGGGGATGAATGAGGGTGCTTGAGACACAATGACAGTAGGTCTAAAAATAGCTCCCTCTGAATGACTGAACCATCAAAACCAATACCCGGACCAACAACCCAGCCCTTGAAACCACCCTCAGCATTCAAGAAACAAAAGATGAGGCAACCCACCATTGTGCCAAGGCTGCACATGCTCAATAAGAACATCTGGAGCCCTCTGGGACAGGACTGACCTTGCCTGGACAGGCTGTCCCCGTAGGAGATCAGAGGTAGTCTGCCCATAAAAAGGGGTAGTGAAGACTGACTCTCTGGGATGCCCTCTCCATCTGGACCAACACCATGCCACACAACCTATCCACCCAGAGGCCCTGCCGGCAACCCCCTCTGGACAACACCTACTGGACAAGGACCTCTTTCCAGCCCGGATAGGTAGCTATCACTCTCCACCCCCCTCTTCAGCCAAGGACTTGGACTCTGCTTCTCTTCCCTAGCTGGACTCCAGCCCTACCACTGAGTCTCTTTTCTCTGCTGGCATTGTGAGTTCTTGTGTGTGTGTGTGTGAACCAATAACTTCATGGGACTGTGTGGCATGTTGTCTGTTTAATAAACTTGTGTTTGGACCCCTAAGTTGGGTTTTGCTTTACTATGGTTCCGGTTTTGCTCCAATCTCTGCTCCTCACCCCTTTAACTTCTGTCTCATTTCTCCCTCTCCTGCTTCTGACTCAGTGCCACCTCCAACACCTGTCCTGAGCTCCTTTCTGCCTCCAAACCTCCTGTTTCTTTGCCACTGTCTTATCTCCACTGCCTTTTCCCCTGATTTCTGCCCCCATTATTGCCTTTTTCTCAGCTCTCTGCCACTGTTATTGCCTTGTCCCCACTGCCTTTTCCCTTGAGTGCCCAGGTTTCTGCCTCAGTTACTTTCCTGGCTGTCTCCTTCTTGCCACCACTTATCTGCCTCCTCCCAGTATCTCAGCTGTTTAGCTGTCTGCCTCAGTTTCCGGCCCTAAGCTCTCAGGTTTCTGCCTCTCTCTTTCCTGGTTGTCTCCTCTTTGTCACTGCGCTTTCCCCCTTGCACCTCAAGTAACCCTGGAACCACTTGACCTTAAGTACACCAAGCCTCAGTTCCTCAGCCAGCTTCTCTCTGGTCCACCAGTTCTAATCCTGGTTCTGGCAATTTTCATTCCCTACACTTTAACTCTCTCTCTCACCTTAACCTTCCCCCAAGTATCCCAGGTATCCCAAGCACACACATACTGTACTATCCAAGTTGGGAACTTACCTGTGTGTATGTGTATGTGGGTTGTTTGTGTGTGAACTGGTAAGTGTGTGTGTGTGTGTGTGTGTGCGCGTGTGTGTGTGTGTATGTCATTGTGTACATTATATACAAATTAGTGATCTGTGTATGTGTACTGAGTGTGTGGGTATGGACAACTGATTTTTGTCTAACTTTTGGGGTGTATAGTGTATGTGCTTGAATTGGTGATAGGTATGTATGCATATACCTAGGCTAGTTTGGATGTGTATGTGCCCGAGTTGGTAGTGTGTGTGTGTGTGTATGCACCTAATTGATTTGTCTTTGTATATGTGCAATTGTGTCACACCCTCCTGTCTGACAGCACAATATTGAGATCCTGAGAGTTGGCCTGACCCCACAGGGCACCACATGGAGATGTGAACACTACCAGACCCAAGACAGATCCTTGGGAAACCCTGCACTGAGCCATTGATGACTACTTTTTGAGCATGATGATCAAATCAGTTATGTCTCACTTTACAGTAGTTTCATCTCAATTATATATCCTTAATCGTTAATGATTATGCAATGAAGGACACTGTCAAAAGTCTTGCAACTATTAAGGTATCTTACATCCACTGCTGTCTTTACATCCACAGTACCTACCACCCTGTTGTAGAAAGAAATCAGGTTGCTCAGACATTTTTTGCTGTTGATGAATCCAGGTTGATTTTTCCTAATCACCTAGTTTCTGTCTAGGTGGTTAGACTTAGATTCCTTAATGACTTACTCCATGATCCTTCCATACATCAATATAAAACTGACCAGTGTGTAATCCCCCCCTGATCCTCTTTGCCTTTCCTAAAGATTGGCACTATATTTTCCCTTTTTCTATTTTCTCAATCCTCACATGATGTTCATGATGTCTAATAGCTATTTTTAACCTGGCTGTACTAGTTGCTTCTACAGCTTCCTGAGGTAATGAGTTCCACAAATTAACTATATGCTGCATAAAAAAGTACTTTCTTATTCATTTTTAACCTGTCTCCTACTAATTTCAGTGCCCCCCCCCCGCTCTAGTTCTGGAACATTGTACAAAAAAATTTACTTTTGATTTTGTCCCTGTCCTTCATGATGAGATACACCTCATATTCCCCAAGACTTCTCCTTTCCTACCTGAAGGGTCCTAGCCTTTTTAGTCTCTCCTGTTATGGGAGCTGCTCTAGGCTCCTGATCATTTTGGTTGCCTTTCTCTAGGTGGATCATAGATTTTAACATGAACATCATATGACATGATGATGTTCTCTGTCTTGTTTTCAATTCCTTCCTTAATGATGCCCAACACTGCATTAATTTATGTGGTTGCTGGTAGGGCTGTGCGAAGCTTCAGTCCCTGATTCAATTTGGCAGAGGTTCAACCTGATTCCGTAGCTGAATCTCCAAACCTGAATCGAACCAAGATACCCTTTAATCTCTCTGAATTGAATTGGAACCCTCCAAATTGATTTGGAGAGGTTTGGAGAGATTTGATGATTTGGATATAGATACAACTTTAAATGTTTTTTTTCTACATACCTCAAGGTACCAGGTGGCTCATGAATGCTGTGATTCTGGGGTGGATGGAGTGTCCCACAGGAGCATGGGGGGTGGGGGGTGAGTCCCCAGTGCTTGGCAGACCTGGAAGTGGACTAGAAGCACTTCTGGTCCACTTCAAGGTCTGCTGGCGAGCACACAGGGGGTCCCCCCCTCCGCATCCCCCCAGCTTGGTGACTGGCACCTCCTGGGTCTGGATGGGCACCCGGGGTCTCCCCACACCCAATTGTCAAGCCAGGGGGGCCCCCCACATGCTCAGCGGCAGACCCAGAAGTGGACCGAAAGTCAAATGGGCTGAATCTGAATTCGAATCCAAATTGAATATGGCCCATTTTGCACTTCCCTAGTTGTTGCACATTGAGCTGATTTTTTATAGGACTATCTAAAGTGCCTCCAAGGTTTTTTTTTCCTGAGTCATAACAGCTAGTTCAGAATACAGCATTGTGTAAGTATAGTTATTTTTTCCTATATGCATTACCTTGCACTTGTTGACATTGAAGTTCACTTGCCCACTCACTTAGATCAGAGAGATTTGTTTGCAATTCCTCTTTGTCAGCTTGGGGTTTGCCTACTGTGACAGGTGCTGGTTTCAGGAGTGGCCACAATGCTCCCTGGTGGCCACTTAGTTCCTGCTCCACTCCAGCTTTCGCGTTTGTTCCCTTTTACCTATCCTATCATGCCTTGTTATTCTTAGATCTTTGGAAAGGGAGGCTGCCCCAGGGATCCCTTATCCCATGTTGGTATTCAGGTGTCACTACTTCATATTAAGGAGGAGGTGCAAAATGGCAGATCCGGCTGGTGGATAGACTCCATTTCCCAGCAGCCCCTGCCCAGGTGGCTGGGACTGGTTTCCATAGAAACCCCAACAGCAGCTGTACAATGATAGCACGAGGCTGGGGTTTTCATGGAGAATGGTACCAGCAGCACTTACAGGACGCATGGTAGGGTGCAGAGCTGCTTTGGAGCTGGGCTTGGATCTTGCAATAGTAACAGTACGGTCCAGAGCCAGGGTAGAGCCATGATCTGTGGCCTGCATTCCCTGGGTAGGGTTGTGCAGGTCGCAGATTGCAGTTCTCCTTGATCTTTGGCCCCTTCTTGGCCTTGGTCTGCTCCTAGGCCAGTTGAGAGCTCCAGGTTCCCCAAAACTGCTTGCCCCTTCTGGGCTATGAGTTGCTGGCTCTGCTTCTCACCCCTTATAGGCTACGGATCCATGACCCTCCTAGCCCTCACAACCATTCAACTGTGGCCTTGCTCTTTGGTCTTGGCCTCTATCTTTTGGGCCTTGGCCCCAGTCATGGGCCCACTGAGACCATGGATACCCTTTGTCTTAGTCCACAGACAACTGGACTGTTTATCCCAGTTTAGGTGTTTGCTAGAAGCCTGTCTGCAGCCCTGCTGTTCAGGAGTTCTGCACATCCCTGCTGCCAGGACCAGACTACCATCCCAGTTCAGGCTCTAGAATAGGTGACTGGTGCCTCCAGAGTCTTGGGGGCCTCCAGCAGACGATTGTCGACTGGGAGGGTCCCCTAGCAATGAGGGGGGGCAAAGGAGGAGGGGAGGGAAGTCCCCAGCAGTTGATCACAGTGCCGGTGCAAAACCGGAAGTGCCGGTGGTGCTTCTCAGTGCTGACTGATTCCAATCACAGGTGGGGCACTGGCCAGCACTTCATTCACTCCCTGGCTGGGAAGGGCCAATCTCGGGGGGCATGCATTCCCTTGTGCCCCTCCTATGTGTCACCTATGAGTTTTGGGCTTATATCCTGTAAGTCCAGCTCCCTTTTGGGTCATGTAACTTCTGACTGCCTCCTGCAGAACCTGCAGGTTGCCCTTTCTGCAATTTGACTTCGATTACAGTAGTAGGAGCACCAAGTCTCCTGCTACACCTACCTGGAATAATTTAGTAGCACCTCCAAACTTGGAGATTTCACCATGAACTCTCATTTTCAGATCATTGATGATAATATTGAACAAAATTGGGCCCAGAATAGATCCCTGTGGCACCCTATTTTTGACCTCCCTGCATCTTGACAAATGGCCATTTAGCCTTACCTTTTGCTTCCTATCTTTAACCATTGCTCAGTCCACAACGGAGCTTCCTCTCTCCAATCCCATGGCAATGCAGTTTTTCTAAAAGCCTTTGGTGAGGGATTTTGTCAAAAGCTTTCTTAAAGTCCGAATATATTATATCAGCTGGATCCCCCTTGTCCATGTGCTTTTAGACAACCTCAAGAACTTCAGTAGATTGGACATAAGAACAATTTTAAAATAGATTCTAGGCTGCCTGCAGACCTTTTACAGTTTTTGACTCCTCCATTTAATTTATTTTAAACTAATTTCCTCATTTTTGTGTCAGTTGCCCTTGCTGTATTCTTATATTTGTCCCAGGGGATATGGCCAATTTCCCCTTTTAGTAGGATTGCTTTTTTGAGTTTCAACTCATTGAAGAGGTTGTTTTTTAGTCAGACTATTGTTTTGTTGCACTTCAGTCCTTCCTTAGCCTTGGGGTAGCCTTCTCCTGTGCTCTTAATATGGTTGCCCATAGTACAACCAGATTTTCTGGACACCTTTCCCTTCTTAAATGTACGTCCTGTGGGATTGGGCCTTAGAGATTCTTGAGTTTGTTAAAGTTAGTTTTTCCTTATTCTGCCCATTGTCCTTACTGTGCTGCTCTCCTTGCTTCCTTCCCTTCTGTATCCAGATGAGCGCACGTATACGGTTTGTGGTACTGCAGACCTTCCTGCAGCACAGCAAACCACATGTGCCACACATGCACGCATTCACTGCACTGCTAATTAGCAGCACTGGGCTTTTTGACACCAGGAGATCCCAATGCACCTAACTTAGTGCACCACTTCAGGTGAGCTAAGGTAGATCAGGCCAGCCATTTTTTGCCTTATTTTACCTCCCCAAACATCTGTATGGATCAGTACTTAGATTGACCTAAACCTAAGTATGTTTCTATTCCGCCTTGTTAAGTCCAAATACATTCAGACATCTACTTTTTTAATACACTGTCAATTTACCTTCAAGACCAAGTCACAAAGAAACCCAACCAAAAAAAAAAAACAGTGATGAAAAGGAGAAACCACTTGTCTTTTACATTAACTGATTTCAGGAACTCAGATAGCACAGAACAGAATGAGACTCTTGGCATGTAAATTCACTTAATGTACCTAGTAAGTCGAAGTCCCCTGTGGTTCAGTGGTAGAAGCCTCATCTACCGCACATGAGATCTGGTGTTTGATTCCCAGACACTTATACAACTACAGCCATGGAGGCACCAAACATCTGGACTCAGTCTGGTGTTTGGTTTCTGTCTCTGTGGCCTAAAGGGAAGATGGAAGGCCTGGGCAGCTTCCACTCCTCCAAAAATTCCTGCCCAGGCATATGCATTGATGATCTGCGTGGCCCTCATGCATAAACTATGATCCAGGAGGATTGATGGTTGCCACAAAACCTAGTAAGTTAACTAGAATCTGGCCCAAGGAGACATATTAGAAAGTGTCACATTTCTCTTGGTGCTGGTGCACTAACTGCCTCATCCCCAGTCTATTACTACTACCTGCTGAAGGCGTTGCTCTTTAAAATAAAGTGGTATTCATACTCTTCTTAAAATCAGTGGGAAACATAGCTACAATAGTATAATATTAAGGGGATGCCTCTTTGAATTAACTTCTGTGACACTGTGATGCAGCCCTCAGCAAGAAGGGGAAAATGATACACTTTATCAGTTCCCTTTTTCATAGTCTATTGATCTATAGGGCCAGGTGCTCAGCTGGAAAAAACTGATCTAGTTGCAGTGATTTCAAGGATGTTATGATTATTTCCAGTAGCAGAGGATTTGCCCCACTGTCTTTATTATAGTATTCACTGAAGAAATAAAGGACTATTCTTTGATGTAAACATGTTTATGTGAGCTTTAATTTTGACAGAGAGAGAAAGAAATACAGTAGCAGGAATAAACATAAATATTTCGTAAGGTTTTATTTTAGAATGTACAGAAACTCATCTAAGGACTTTTTGCCTTCTGGGTGAACTGTTGACCATTTAATTACACAACAAATACCAAACAGAGGCTAGAAAATACCATATATTACCAGAAGTTATCTACATGGATTTTTCTATCTTTTATATCAGAGGAACAATTAATGTGGTAATTGCTTCTATACAGTGTTTCTTTTGTAAACTTTAAAGTGCTTTACCAGCCTATACAAAATGGAGATACAGGTTAGAATTTTCTTACATTAATTAGAAAAGCAACTTGTTATGGACTCGATTAAAAAAAATAATTTCATTGAAAAATGTTATTTTCCTTAAAAAAAGACTTCAAGAGTTTTCTCTATTTGCTTAAAAGCACTTCACAGATGTAATAATGATGACTTACATTTTCTATAGCTCTTTTCATCCTGAAGGATTCCAAAGTGCTTTACAAAAAATGACTTGTCTCTTAAGTCTGAAGTGTTGCTAATTGCAAAATTGAAACTAGAAATACCTGTTAAATGTGGATGTAAATACACTCTATGCTAGTTCTGACAGGATTGAAACACACACGTGGATATTCACAGGGAATTTACAGAAATAATTGCAGTTCTTTTTGGATCTACTTCACTAGCAATAACAACATGAAGACACATCAAGCCTTTCCAACTGTTTACACTCTTTGCTTTCCACCTGTTTTTCTGGTAAAATCTTGTATGTGAGAAGGTGAAAACTTGGCTTATTTAAATGAGCACTGAAAGAATTCTTTTCCATTTAACTGCTAGTCTCCAGCTGACCCCATAAATGGTGATTTTCTGATGAGAAGGCCATGATGTAAACTGACGCATGAAGAACAATTGTAATATAACTTGTACAGGAAACTACCCTTTGAAACAATTTTTTAGCTTAACAGTATTACATAGTCTCCTCAAGCATATTAGATATCCTATGTTGGAAGATCACCTCCATTTAGCAAGCTATACCTGTCTTTCTGTTTGAGCTTTTGCTTTCAACTTGTCTTATGCTACTAAAACTAGCCAGAGCAAAAATTATGGCTATCTGACCTCACTAGTATACACCAGCGGTATTTTAGACATATGTGTATATATATATATATTTTTTTCATAAGCAAATATGTTTTATACAATGAAGCACTGTAACCCTTATGTTTTCTGACTCTGCTTGCTATTAGTTTTCATGCTTCTATAACACAGAATGCAGAGTTGCCAAAAAGGCAAATCATTTTGATGGATCTTAAAAGTAGGCACTTTCCTTGTGGGGGGAAAAAGTGTCTCCTACACAGTCCTAGAGCAAACTGTACAGACATATTCTGGCACTGGTTTGTAACTGCCTTGAAGGCCATGCAGCTGGAGACCCTGTCACGGCTGTGGTGTAGTTTCAGCTTCCAGAAGTTCCAACTGAAAGGAAAGAAATTGCAGATACAATGAGCAATACACTGATTTCCCCTCCCATGTGTTTCTGAAAATCTTTTGGGATGATTTTACCTAGCATTTGCTGTAATTATTCCACTGCACAAAGCTGAACAGATAGCTTTTGTGAGAAAGCAAGCACGTTTACTTTTATATCATAAAACATCATTAGGTAGAAAAAATTGGCATGGAAAACGTACTTGCAGCTTTAGGAATATATGAAAACATTTTAAAAGTAAAAGGTATGCATTCCTAATTGATCTGATTCTGATTTCAAAAGAAGAGGAGTTCTTCCATTTGAGTTCAGTTCCATTTCTACTCAAGTGGGTCAGAGCTTCAGTTGGTATGAACTGATCTAGAGCCATTGAATTCAGTTGTTCTCTACCCTTTTACACAAGCTAAATATTTGGCCCAATATATTGTTTAAAACAGAAGATAATATATTTTCTCCATGTCATAGCTATGCTACCACATCTACACTAGAATACATAACATACCACACACATAATAGTTGCTTTGTGTTCATGGTGCAAATCCTAGGTACATTTTATTACAGAATGATTCCAGTACAGAATGATTTCAGTCCTCCTCTACCTTTTATGCGGCCATCACTGAAACATTATTATTACATATGATGTAGGGTTATCTGTCCTAAGACTTTTTGCTTCTTATTGTATCAGAAAAGTGATTGTCCACAGTAGGACTTGAAACTTTTCAAATTCCTATTTAATTGTCTGACAATTCAGCTTGAAATTGAAGACAGGAATTAAATTACACCCAATTAAACTTCCTATGCTACATGCACGACACGTCTCTTTTCTTCTTATTAAATCCTCCCTGAGTAGAAGTACTGTACATACATTTTAAACAGTAAATCATGGCAGCTTTTTTCCCCACTTGAAAAACACTGAACTTTTCCTGCCCCCTGACAATAGGCTGTATTATTCATTATTATAAGAAGTTGGAATCAAGAAGAAATGCTTGAAATGGAAAGTTTTGTTACTCAGAAAGTAGGGAGCCAGATTAGGTTAAAACTACTTGTTAAAGTAGATTGAAATGAGCAGAAAAATTTCCCCTGCAACATGGGCAGCCTTGGGGCAATGCTACTTACATAAATTGAAGACAGAAGGCAAAGCATTGCTTTCCTGCCAACAGAGAAGATTTTACTATAAACTCTGGTTTAGAAAAAGATTTCACCTGAGGTAAAAAAGCAGAACTCAAAATCATGTTCAGCTGCATCATAATTTTGCAGGTTGTATTTAGTACGTTTTTGCAATCTATGGGGGAAATGTATTTCTGTTCAATATTAGTCTGAACCATAATCCTCAGATTTAAACATCCTTTTGCTTTAGGGAAAAATAGATCCAAAATAATTTTTCTGGTTTAGGCTCATCCCTAATTTTCATGGATTAGATGAACAGGAGAGGTTGCCACTTCTTCATACACTAGTGAACAAGTACTGTATGTTTCCTGTTTCGTGTTTATCTTGTGTCACAATTAAGAAAAACAGCTGTACCAGTTTTGTGCATTTCTGTAAAACAGCTATTCAGGTCCAGTCCTCCTTGTTTAATTTAATATTGATTTCATTTTCCCCTAATTTATAAAGGATTCTGATGTGTACAACACTCCTATATACAATAGCTATGGAATATATTTCAGTTTCAAGGAGCTGTTGAATTTAGCATTAAAGAAATAGTCACAAAAATGTCACTGGTCTGACAAAAATGGTTTTTAAGTATCTATTCTGATAGATAAGCAATGCTCCATTGTTCTTGAAGTACATTTCTGTAAACATGTCCATTTGCCTATACAGTAGAGCCAAGTTATCCCTCTAGATGCATTTCATTCCCCTACCCTGATTTATAATACTACATTTATAAATGTAATATTAAGCAGTTGTTTCACAATGGTACAAAGTAATATAGGAGGACAGAAATGATAGAGGCTTGTCTGGATTATAAAAGCTGGAAATGATGCAATGGCATTCAGACTCTTGGGATGCCTCTACATGTGCAGTTAGTGCACATGAATAAATTCTGGAGTTTATTGTTCTGGAGGTTTTTGCTGCTGGGTGTGCTGTTTGAATGTGTACCTGGAAGCAAATAACTTCAGAGCAATTAGTTCCAGAGTTTATTTGTGCATAGTTGTGGAGCCTGGTCAGAGCAGCCCCAGTGGGCAGGCGTTCTTCTAGGTCAGCCTGCCAGCCCGGCTCGATGTGCTGCAGGAGGGATGGCTGGGGCATGAGGGTGCTTCAGCATGGGGATAGCCAGTATGCAGCCCTGGAACTCAAGCACCAGTGGTGGCTTTATGGTTACTGGGGCCCTGGGCAAGAGAGTCACTTGGAGCCCCTTAGAGGTATGTACTCAGGTAAATGTTAACCCACCACAGTTGTATTGTGGATCTTTTTAATATTCTTTGGGAGAATTAAATGAATAGTCAAGTATATTAAAATGCAAACAGAGCCACTTCCTTGCAAAAAGTTTACTCCCCAAAAGATTGGGCCCCATAAAGTGTGGGTCTCTGGGCCCAGTTTGCCCTCCCCTAAAGCCGCTACTGCAAGTGTCCTCCTGCCCCAGCAAGATGGTCAGCATCTACACATGCATTGCTATGCACAAAAAAAATGCATTATGTGCAATACAAGTACTCTCCTGCTATGGAGATTATTAGTTTTATGTACCCTAATAGGGGCACATGTGTAGATGCTGAGATGTTTACAGAACAGTTAATTAGTCAACTATGTAGTAAATGTCTCATGTAGATATGCCCTGGGAGTGGAAGCATCATACTCCATGTTTTAGTGACTGAAGTATGGAATTATAGGCTTTGAGGTAACCTTATTAAAATCTCTTTGGTGTAAAATGAAGCTTGCTATATATTAGTTTCCTTGAGAATACCAATGCATGGAATGGAACAAGTGCACTTTCACAGTTATGTGTAGGTGATGAGGGAATTAAAATATAAGTAGAATGGCAAAATCCTAGACAACTCCATTTGTAAATGAGACTGCTCACCTTTAAAATACCCTGGAGGCACATCTACCTGAGATGTTTGCTGTATTGATACAGCTCTCAGCTGTATTTGGCTACAGTAAACTAATTAATTCTGCTTTAGGTTAGTGCTTATAGACACAAGTACTATCCTATAGTGGCATTCTTTAGGGTGTAGCAACACACATGTAGATGCTGACAGGACTGGCTGGGGCATGAGGGTGCTTCAGTGCGGGTGCTGCCTGCTAGCTAGCCCGGCACTGGAGCACCCTTGTGCTCTAACCAGCCTCTCTGCAGAAAGTTGAGATGGGTCGAAGCAGATCTAGACTGATCCCTTAGGTCCCCTGGCAACTGGAGCTGTTCTGACCTGCTCAACATGCTGCAGTCCCAGACACATGTATAAATGTGGTGCTGGGGAGAAACAAACTCTGGCGCAATTTGGGATGGAGTTCATTGCATCACATTAATTGCACCCTGGAATTATCTGATCTAGTGCGGGTATGGATTACAAACAGAGAACTAGGCACTCGACTGGTCTAAAAGACAAACCTTTTCTTGAAGCCAATAGAGACAGGACTATTTTCAGATAAAATTATAACTTACATATTTTATAACAGCTTTTTCTCTGGGTGTGTGTGGACACTATCTGCATAAGCCTGTTTTCTAGGTTAAAACCTGCTTGAATATATTTCCCCTGTTACAGAAAAAAAAGAATTACTGGTCTTTTTTTTTTTTTTTGCTATTGCTAAATATCTTAATATAAAAAAAGCTGTTAATGAACGATGTTTTAATAATAGTGATTTCAGGATCCAGCAAACTACAATTCATTTTGATAAATTCATTTTGACTTAATTCATCAAAGTTTGTAAACCATCCTTATCTCTCTGATATCAGAACAGCTAAGTTACTGGTCTTAAGT
Source organism: Caiman crocodilus (assembly GCA_030014935.1). NCBI lineage: Eukaryota > Metazoa > Chordata > Crocodylia > Alligatoridae > Caiman > Caiman crocodilus. Next base: position 14,921,114 of record JAGPOW010003648.1, on the reverse strand, counting down.
GATAGACAGGAACCTCTTCCGAAGACTTTGCTCAGTTTTCATTTTTATGCTTTTGGCTTTAATTGCCTTGTATTTGATTATCAGAAGTTCTAAATGTCCACAGTGGAAGCTGTAGGTCCTCATGACACTTTGAAATTCAAACCTATGGTATCTCAAGAGCAGCACCCAAAAATGTGATATGGAAAATTTTGGGTGTTATGACTGAAACTTTCAAACTTTAAACCTTTAAAGCTTTATTGTTAGCCAAATGTTCCATCTGTAAAATGCACTTAAAGAAGACAGAAGAACATGATCTTCCTTGCAAGTCAAAATGGGTGAACTCTGAAAATAGCTAGCTCCAACTGGATGAAACTGCTGATAGGATCTACTTTCTTGCACTTTAGCTTCCTTGATATTATGTGATATATTGAAAATGTACATCAAGGATGCTGCAAATCTTATGCACAATAAATGGCATGATATGTAAAACATATATAAGAGAAAATCTATGATGTCTACATTTGAGTAGTTCAATTGCTGGACAAAATCAGATTTGGTCAAAATGATAATTCTAAACAGTTTACTAGAGATGGAAAGAAGACTGGAAATAAGAATAGTCCAAAATAAAAGTAACAGACTCTGACCATGACTGGTTATGACAGTGAAGAACAAATATATTTCTTCTATCATGAGTTCTTGGCAAAAACTCCCACTTCATGTAATGACACTGTCATTGAGTGATCAGGCCCATAGTGACCCTGCTATTTCCCTTGATTTCATAAGCCTTGTAATTCTGCACTTATTTTTGGCTAAAAGCATTTCTTCTTTTTCAGGTTTTATAAATACTAGGAAAGTGCTATTCAAACTTTAAATTGAAATCAATGCTAATTTTGGTCTAGGGAACTCGATTCTGAAATCCCATAATCATAAAATAAACCATAACCCTTAAATGTATGAGCTTTAATGGTAATATCAAAAACCCAAAGTGCCCACCTAGAATATTATAAACTAATACTCATCTTGTGTAAGGTGTTGTTTTCTTTTTTGCTTTCACATTAACAGGAAATTGCATGCACTGAATGGTTGTATAAAATGTTTCAGATACTTTGGATAGGCCCAGGCCTGTTGAGGTGCTGAGTGGTTTTGATTTTCATTGATATTAGTGGGCAATGAGAAGACTTGGTCAATATTTTCCAAGGACTTTCTCTAAATTGTGAAAATGTATTTGGCTCAATGGCCTATATATATTGGTACTCTTGAACATAGGCTAGTGATATTGTTTTCTTTTCAGATGGCAGTTGGGCCAACAGACAAAATGCATGGCTGGAAAAAAGCATAATGTACAATGGCGGAAGCAGCCAATTCAGAAACTGCGGCACAGTGGGGAATTGATAAAATGGAGACCATTCAAGGTCACTTCTTCCTCCAGCACCTGCCAGACTTAGAATTGTTCAGGTGAGATCTTGCCAGCATTCCAGAGGCACTAAGACCAAGCTGGTGCCTTCTTAAAGTTATCATATGTCCTTGTAGAAGACCACATAGAGGAACCAACCAGAAAGTCCAGCTAGTAAAAACAGCTGCAGAAGCAGACAAAGCAAACCTCTAGATGTTCAAAGAACTGTCTCCATTTCTGACTGGACTTTCTATGCTCATGATGACTGGTTGTTTGCTACAACCCTCTCCCTATACTACCTCATCATCTCAACTTCCATTCCACATCTGACTTCCCTGTCCCCAGTTCCCTTCCTTTCTATTTCCTCTCTCTATCACTTCTGTTTCCCTTTCGCTTATCTTCTCATAGCTATGCCTAGAATCCCATCTCCCCCCATCCTGAAATGGATGGAACTAACACCGATGTTTTCTGCCATCCTGTAGTTCACTCCGCTTCTTTCTTCCACCACTCCCTCATTCTCATCTGTTTAAATTTTTAGCTTTTCAGGGCAGGAACCATTTGCTACTCTGTAAACTGCTTAGTCCAGTCTGTAGGCCTAATTTAACCCTGTGTTCTGTGCCTGCATGCCTGGATTGGTTCCAGGCATCCTTGGTTGGCCCCCAAAAGCTGGAATCCGGGCCTACTTGGCCCCATGCACTGGGATTGGACCCCATGCACCCAATTTAGTGTGCAGGGCCATGGCCCATGGGGAAGCCCCGTGGGTTGGATGACATGGTGCTGGGAGCTGAATTTGGCCCATGGACTGAGGGTTGAGCACCCTTGGCTTAATCCAGTGTACCTCCATTCTTGTTTGGCTATAGGTCCTGTTGTAATAAGTATACCTAATAGTAAAAATGGTATCAAAAGATGGGCATGACACAGGCATTTAGAAAGATTTTTTTTTAGTTAAAAATAAGTTTGAGCATCTTCAAGTAGAGAAGCTGCTTATGCATCCTGTACTGTGAGAGCTGGCATTGCACTGAATACCAGTCTTGAAGGACAATCATGCCTTCAGATATGTGCAAAGAACTACTACTGATTTCACTGAGACTTATAAAAACGTAAGTCAAGGCAGAACCTGTCCAATATACGTTAACTACACAAAGTAAAAACATAGATAAAGAGAGGGTGCTCTTGGCAGTTCTATTGGAGAGGTGTATATCAGAATTGCTCACATTCTGTTCCATTTCACAGGCCAGAATTTAGTAGGTAGGTGTCAGTGTCTGGTGAAGGAAAATGCTGAGGATAGATATACAATAATCTCTTCCTCATCTTCTCTAGCACTGTTCCTTCTTTTTTTCTTCTTTCTTCTCTTCTGCTATCACTACCATTTTTTTATGCCTGGCAAGCTGATCCCTGGGTACCCTGCCAACTGAGTCTGCTCCAATGCTGCAGTCCTGGGAGCATGTATAAATGCAGTGCCTGAGAGCAATAAACTCCAGTGTGATATGCACCAGAGTATATTGCTTTGGTTTAATTGCATACAACCGCTGAATGCAAGTGGAACTGCTTCTTTCAGCCAGCCAATTTAATTCAGTATCTCTACAGGATAACTAATTTTGTGGTTGAAATGGCATCTGAGAGAGATTTATACAAGGCTCACTTGGGGTGCTGACAGAAGTGATGGTTTTTCATGCAATCACCCACTGAAAGCACTCTACAGCCATGAACTGACAGAACTGTGCAGCAGCAGAGAGCTTTAATAAGTGCCTAATCTCATGGCAAATGAACCCTTATTACATGAGGGTTCATATGAAGGTGCTCCAAAGCAGAGCACCTTTATTAACTTCTGTTAGTGTGTGCCAGGGAGCAGGGCAGGGCTGATGCAACTCAGTCCCATCCCTAGTATTGTCTTTGGGATGGAAGTGAGGGAAGGGAGGAGAAGGAGTTTTGTCTGGGGTTTGCCCAGCCTGTGCTGAAGGGTGGGGGCAGGTGGACTAGAGCCCCCCACATCAAGACTGGGCCTCCAATCCTGATGTGAAGGAGCTCCAATCTACCTGGCCTCCCCTCCACCAAAGGCTGGACAAACACCAAATGAACCCCTCTTCCCTACCTTCTTCCCCTCCCATCCTGAGACAGCACCACAGCTGGAAGAGGGCAAGGCAGGGCTACGGGAACAGGCCGCAGACACACAACCTCTCTTGCTGGGTCAGCTCTAAAGTAAAGCTCAATGCTCCATCCAACAGCGAATGTTTGTTGGGTTGGGAGAGGTGGTATAACTCATGGTGCTTTCTGTGAAGAGAACCCTTGAAAGAGTTGGTGAGGCTTAGTGAACTTTCTTTTACAGAGCACCTGATAATAAACAGCTTGAATAAAAGTCTCTTCCTTAGGGTGCCTGCAATGTCATAAATCTTTGGACTTTTTAGGGCATTGACTGCAAAGAAAAGCTGTTCTCTAAATATATTTGCAATTTAAAGCCCTCCCTAATATGGACACAATCATGTTGTCATGAAGGACTTTATATTGGTATGGATTAAGAAAGGAACCAATGCCAATTTATGGTGCATTTATAGGCATATGATAGGGGTTCTTACATAACTATATTGGTAAGAAGGTGCCAAAATAGCAAAAAGTGCATGTGAACAAGACCTGGTTTTCTACAGGATCTTTTAGGACAAACATGCCCTTCAAGCCTTCTTTGTATAAGATAAAGAAGCAGAAAAGGGTGCAAACTCAATCCCTCCGTCCTTCCCCCACAACTTACCTGCCTGTCACTTTTAAAAATGGGGGAAGATGGGATATATTTCTGAGCTCACCCTTGTCTCCCGCTGCGTACTAATGGAGTCCATAACAGTCTATCATTCATCAGTCAGTTCTAGAAAGTTCAGTAATTGCAAACATTGCATCAGTAAGAATCATACTTTGTCTCTCTTTCTCTGACATGCTGTCTGTATGCACACACATTGGGCCTGATCCCACAAAGTACTTCCGAGAACCCCTTTGTTCAAAGACTTAAAAGAGAATTCAGAGCGATTGGCATCTCATGGGATTAGGCTTTCCGTGTATGTGTACACCAGCTCTAAAGATCATTCGGAAGGCATGTTGGCCTTCTGATACCTATACAGCAGTAGAGACTGTAACTTCAGAATACATGTCATCTCCAAGAGGAAGGCCTGAATCCAGAGATGATATCTCCACTGCTAGTCATACCTGGTGGTTAGTCCTATCCACAGTATTGGCAGTGGAGGCATGTTCACGAGTATTTTGTCGGATTCTGGTGGAGTTTTGTTGCTCAATGGTTGAGGAAGTGGGAATGCAGAACTCTCTGAAACATCTTTTGAAGTTCTCATCTAGAAATGCATAAAGGACTGGATTAAGGCAGCTATTTGTATACCCTAAAGCAATACAAAAGTGCCAGGAGACAGTTTGAAAAGTAGTTTCTGGAATATTGATCAAGGCTTTAATGATGACATAAATATGGATGGGAGTCCAGCAGACTATGAACACCGCCACCACCACAAGGACCATTCTTGTGATTCTCCTTAGGTTCCTGTCCTTTTCTTTGGAGCCAGATAGCATACGGACACTCTTCAGGCGTAAAATCATCAGGCCGTAGCACACTGTAATGATCAGGACTGGCATGATGAAGGCAAAGATGAAAACACAGATTTTCAGCAGGTTCTCCCAGTACCAAGATGGATGAGAGAACGTAAGTGTGCAGTCAATGGAGCCTAAAGTAAAAACAAAATGACAGAGAAGAGTGAGCAGTTCAGTTTTTCAATTGCTTTTCCTTTTGTCTTTCTTTTCTCCAACACTGTACAGCAATTTGATGCAATTCTATAAAATGAGTAACTAAAAGGAAGCAGAATGTATTTTATCACAAGCACACACATAAGAGGCATGTAATGCTATTTCATTAATTGTGTTTAGCCTTAAGATTTACAAACCAAAATAAAACAAGCCCTATACTAGTTCGCATTTTATTACTTGGAATTCAGCTCATGTTTGACAAAAGGTAATAAATTGAGGTTGGATCAATTTTTAGTTTCAGCGTAAAACCCAGGAAATGAGGAAGTTTAACCACTATTTTGAAAGTTTGGGAGTTAAAGCGAAATGAAAAAGAGAGATGATATGGTAAGTTAGGGAATCTGTCTCTATGCAACTTCTAAATTTGTGTTTGTGATAGGAGGCCACAGTGGATGTAGACTCTTACTATGTGCAGTGAGAGCATAATTTTCCAGACTGAGGCCAAAACCTTAAAGGTTGTCTCTTTAGGTGGAAGCATCGTATGGCAAAAGAGGGAATGAGAGAGTCTCATTTTCATAGAAAGTGTCTTCTTCAGTGGTGTGATTAGCTAAAGTCTCCATCATTTAAAGGAAAATACATGAGCAGTAAAGAAGATTATTTAGAAGATTCTGACCTTAGCTCAGGGATGGAGATAGGGAAATGCATATAGAATTTATTCATTTGTACCTGTGTATTTCTTGTGCTATTTAAGAAATGTAGGATTTGCTTTAGAGTCCTATGCAATGGTTTTTTGTGTTACTTGCTATGCTTAGGCTGAAGAGCTAAACTGCAAACCTGGGTGGAATTTTGAGAAAGGACTCTGCTCAATGTAATGGAGAATCTGGATGAATAACACCATTCTCTGGGGTTGATTTCCATTAGGGATTAATGGTCCGTGCCTGGTAAATGTTCAAGAAAGACCTTGGAAAGGAATAGTGCTGTAGTCAACTTTGACCAAGATAACCTTAGAGCATAAGTGACTAGTCAACTGGGACCCAGTGATGAATGAGGAAATTTCTACTAATGAGAGTCCAACCAGCCTGTTTGTCAACAGATGATTTTCCAGGTATACAAGGACCTGCAGATAAAGATGAGAAGAGGAGACAAGGAATACTAGGGGGTGAGTAGTAGGAAGAGTGCCTTCACAGTCAGGCAAAGTTTAAATTTTATGTGAAAAGATGTCAAAGGTTAGTTGCCCTGTCCTGCAAGGTGATGACTTGCATGCTTTCCCATGTACTTACTTTTAAGTACATTGGAATCAATTTGACCATCCATATGTTCCAGTGCATCTCTATTCAGGACAACACTTAAGTTTGTTCCTGTGTGGTCACCTGAAATAGGACTTGAAGGACTGAGCCCTTGAAGACAGGTGCATGACATATTAGAAAATGGCAAAGGAAGATTAATTTAGCTGATGATCATTTCTTTGAGTGGAGACAAGATAAGTGTTAGGGAAGCTGCAGATAAGATAGTTACAGTGATCTGATTGAAAAAGGAATAATTAATAATACATATGTCTGAAATCCCATTGATTGAAATGATTTGAAGAGATGCTGTCAATTAGATTATCTCTGAGACATGCATTTCTTTGAATGTTGGGAATGAAGGAGGAATGGTATGTGCATGTACTCTAAAGTAGTGGAAGTCATTTAATTTAATTTTTAGAAATATTTTCTGTAAGCCTTAGTGAATTTAAAATACACGACATATAAGGGACAGGTTAGTCTCCAAATTAAAGTATTCTGCTTATCAATATAAGTTCAATAGTGGTAATATAAAATTTTCCATATTGCTCTCTATCAGTAGTCATAGTTTTTTGTTTGTTGTTTTCTCTGTCTTTATCTGCATGGTTAACATGTGTGTTTAAATTATTGCATGTTTAAATTATCTTAACTATGTCAACTCAAATTGATAATGCATGTATTCTCTGGAAACATATATTCACCTTTTAGACTTGTGTTGTAAACAGTTCTTGAGATTTATATATATGTTTGTTTGTTTAATCTTTATTTTCAGGTCACAAAGAGATATAAATGAAGATAATGAAGCCAGAGAAGATAATTCTACATCAGCACAAGCTTCAGACCTCTGAATTTTGGCTCCTTTAGCCTAGGAGCTACTTCTAAGATCACAAAGATTATGATGCAGATAGGTATTCTCCATAGCTCTTGTGCAGTGTTGGATAATGTTTCCTGATAGTGTACTCCTAAGAAAGAAATTCTGAAGTGCTAATGAGTTCTCAGAGTTTGGCACAGAAGTGATATGTAATGCTTATACAGTGACTATAAATCAGTGGATGCATGTGCAATGACTGGGGAAATAAACTCTGTCATAAAAATAGAATATTTTCACAAAGAAATAGTAGGCAAAACTGGGCTGTATTGTAGGTGCTTATGTGTTAACAGAGAGAATATAAATAAAACTTATCAAAACATAATAATTTGACAGTTCTTTGAATATAATACATTTGTATTCACCTATACAGAACAAAGCTGTTTAGAAATCAGTCACATATCTTAAGTAAAAAATACAATGCAATACACATTTTTATCACCTGCAAAGTGTATGTGTGTGTAGTGCGCAGGAATTTGGGCACATAGCAAGCATTGGATAATTTAATCTAACATTGTGTTATCAAATTGTGTAAAGTACTAATAAACTGGCTTGCTTTTGCCAGTCTTATTTCCCATTCTCCTTATCTTTCATCTCTGTTTTTTACTTCCCTTGTAAAGTTGCTTTTTTGCTTAGAACAGGTGTGTCATGGACCATATGAGTGCCGTGGAGCTGGTTCGTGGTCTGAATCATGCCCATGATTTCATTTCTCTTTCACCTTGTCTAGCATACCTGGTTCAGCAGCCACTCCAGCCAGTCTGGGACCTGTGCTGCATGTGGCAGGCATCCTGGAGTGGCTGACATTGGCTGCCACATGTGGTACAGTTGGATCAGAGCAGCAGCTACACTTCACATGGTACCCTGGCCAGACTGAACTGCACATGGCACCTGCCCTGGCAACTCTGGGATTATGCTGCATGCAGCACGGGTCCCATGCTGGCAGAAGCAGCTGCTAGATCAGGTATGTTGGGGGAGGAGAAAGGGAAGGAGAATGGCATTGTACCCTGTGCTTATCTGCTCAGACAGCAGGGTTTCATGAGCTGGATCCAGTCCAGAGACCATATGTTTGACACGCCTGGTTTAGAACCTCTTCTTGAATTGCTATGGCTATTCTGCACTTTTGAGTTTATGAGGATTCCCATGAAGTCGGTGTCAGCAGATTTAATTGCAGGAGTTCAATGTAAGTGCTTCGGAGTGGTGACCACATCTTTCATTTATATTTTTGGTGCCTAGCACACTTCGGGGTCACAACATCTCTTAAACCCCTACCCAGAACCACTACAATCAGTTAGAGCTTTGTCCCTGGCTTCAGTTGATGCAAGATCAGATCCTATTTGAATAGGAGTCTTTTCCTTGATTTCATAATGCCCTTAATAGATCAATGGTAATAATTCTTCTTAATCCAAATGAAATTGAAGGCATAAAAACCTTTGAAAAAAGTTATTTTTCAATAGTGTAATGTATTGTCTATGGACATCTCATGACATGACAGGCTTAATTTACTTTCATGAATTCTGCAGTACTTGTATATTATGAATATGCAGTTTTGAAAGGCAAGAGTAAAATGCAGAATCAGTACTGTCCTCATGAGATCCAGTTGGCTCCAGAAAGCTTTCCTTGATGGAGTCCATATCTGTTTCTGTTACAGAAAGTACTACAACTGTTTTTTTTTAATTGACAAAAATTCAGAAATTAGAGATTAAAAAATAAATAGGAAAAAAAGAGAAAGTACTTGTGACATTTCTCCCCCACTGTTTTGGGGTCAACTATGAAACTGGTCAGCACTTCAGTTTTGAAATTTAAAAAATTAGAAAAAAAAAATCTCTCCTCACAATTTCCACACCCAATTTGTTGAACAGCTTCTAACAAAATGATAGGTATGCCTGCCTGACTATACATTTTCATATATCAAACAACACAAATCTCCCTTTTCTTCTCCTCTGATATTACGATATATCTCATGGGTTTTAGCTCCTACCTGTCCTTCAAATAGAAAGTTCTTATTTAACATTTTTAACTTGTGAAGGGGATTATTTGAAATTCATTGAAAAACCATTCTTTTCTTCTAGATTAGTTTCAATGATTCCTCCTAAAAGAAGTGTGAGATTAGAAGCAAACCTAAGTAAGGTATAACAATGCTTTAAAGAGAAGAGAGTGAATATTTATGCTGTCAATTTAAATAATGAAAGCCAGACTCACCTTGCCTGTATTTAGTAGTAGCCATGAACATAACAGGTAAGCCTATTGCAGAAGAAACAATCCAGTTGCACACATTGACAATTTTGGCATTTCTGGGAGTGCGAAAATCAAGAGCCTTGACTGGGTGGCAAACAGCTATGTAGCGATCCACACTCATGGTGCAAAGTGTAAAGATACTTGTGAACATATTGTAGTAGTCTATAGATATAACGATCTTACAAAGAATTGTACCAAAAGGCCACGTTCCCATCAAATAATTCACACTCTGAAATGGCAGAGTGCTTGTTGCTAGGGCATCTGCCAAGGCAAGGTTGAAAATATAGATATTGGTGGCAGTCTTCATTTTGGTGTATCTAGAAAAATCAGCAAAGTAGGTGAGTGACCACAATATTAAATAAAATCACATCAGTGACTTACATATAAGAAGCTTCTATAAAACAACAATCTTAGTATTGGTATCCAGGTTGTAGCCATATTAGCCTAGAGGCAAAAGGAATCAAAATTCGTGGAAGAGGTGAAGTCTTTTTTTAGACCAATAAGATATTTGCAAACAAATTATTTTTTTTATTTGCAAGATTTCAGGTGAGCACCCCCTTCATCAGGCATAGGAGAGAGCAGAGATTATAAATGTTCTCCTAGGTGGAAATAAGAATTTCCATTTC
>JAGPOW010003648.1:14895308-14910904 GCA_030014935.1 Caiman crocodilus | reverse complement strand
TTTATAATCTCTGCTCTCTCCTATGCCTGATGAAGGGGGTGCTCACCTGAAATCTTGCAAATAAATAAAATAATTTGTTTTCAAATATCTTGTTGGTCTAATAAAAGATATCACCTCTTTCATGAGTTTTGTTTCCAATCTTAGTATAGCCAGTTTTTATGGTTTCTTCTTGTTTTTAATTTAAAGTCTAACTGCTGACAAATACACAGACTTCTACTGTAATACCTTTTACACAACTCTATGAAACATTAATTAAAGGATCTTAAGATAAAATAAAGCATTGAAATAACTCATGAAAGTTATACAGTCTTTGGTTTTAGCATTGAGATCATGGGGGAACTTCTTTTGGGTAAATTAATGCAAGTCATGTTCACATGAGAGAATATATGTATATATATATACATATAGGTTGTTAGCCATTGTCTCGGTCTCTTTGGGCATGTCTACATGGGATGTTTATTGTGCTATTTAGCAATTAGCTGCATAGTGAACATCTTGGTGTCTATATGTGTGCCTCTATTAGGGCTCACAAAACTAATAAACTCTGCAGCAGGGTAGAACTTGTGATAACAAGTACTACCCTGCTGCAGAGTTTTCTCATCAAGTATCAGCACAGGTGTAGATGCTTACCTGGCTGGCTGGGACACAGACAGCTGAAGCTCCCTTGTGCCTCAGCCAGCCCTTTCACAGCATGTGGAGCCCAAATGCAGTAGCTCTGGGCAGGTTGACCCCCTGGTTCCCCTGCCAGCCACGGCTACTCTGACCGGACTCCACGTGCTACTCATGAATAAACTCTGGAGCAAATTGCTCCAGAGTTTTTTGCTCCTGGGTTCATGTTCAAATGGCATACCTGGGAGCAAAAAACTCTGGCCAGTAAGCTCTGGAGTTTATTCCTGCACATTAATTGCACATGTAGACATGCCCTCCTAAAGATATTTCTAAAAAAATAGGAAAAAATGTGCATAAACATCATTATGGTTCCAACAGGACTAGTAAAAAAAATGTATTCCATGAAGTGACCAGTTATACCTAGTTTTGGGGAGACAAGTATGGATTTGTGGTAGATAAAAACAAAAACCTAATTCATGCGTTATAGAGTTGCAACAATGTAGTTTCCTGGGAATAAATGCTTAAAAAGGTATTGTTTATTTTCAATCCAAAATGTTTACAAATCAATATTTGTTTCAAGAATAATAAATGTAGAAAACTTATTTAAAATATAAATAATTTATAATTAAATAGTAGATATTATAACTACAGGAAAATGTATGAAGGTCTCATATTCTGAACTGGTATGTTGAATTGGGTGACATGCATCTTGAGCAAATATCCTTTCAATTGACCTAGAAGATAGATAGATGATGGTCATAATATCTGGACTAACTTTTAAAAATGCCAATTTTCTCTCAGTTACAGCCAATCTGGTAGTACTGTTTGTGTCTTAATTCAAGTTATTGCCACTCTGAGTGGTTCGGTGATTTTCCCTTAGTTTCACCAACCTTAGTGAACATCCTTTTTCAGTTTAGTAGTACTGTTGAGATCCATAAGTTTATAGGGGCATTCAGCCTGTTTGTAGGAATAAAATGAATCTTTCAAACAAAGTAATAAGTTTCTTACTTTTCTGTTCTGGGGTCCTGATTCCTACTTAGGTTGCTAGAGACAGGTCTCATCTATCTCTTGGTGGGTCAGATGACTTGCTTTTTTGATTAAATTCCCTTGTGCTTCTGCAAAGTAGTAAAATATCTGACCAAATAACAACGTCCTTAGAAATAAGGACTGCTTTGTAAACTGAGCAATCTATTTTAAAAGTTCTTCCGAAGGACTAAGAAAGAAAGAAAAGGTGTAAAAGAAAATAGCTTCCTATGTCGAAATATTGGAGATCTCTGGCCTTGATCTCTTCACCACAGCTGCTGGGTTGTAAAGAATAGATAGCAGAATTATTTAGTGAAAGCATATTTTAGGAATATAAATATAGTCTGAAGAAACGTAGCTTGCTTACTGAAACTATGTAAATAGATTTGCTATAGATATCTGAAGCAGTTGAAACTTCTTCATTTTATAACATTGTGGATGTATTTCTAATCAGCTTTAACTTTAATTTAATATTTTAAAATAGTTTTCTGATAGATCTAAGCTATTACTCTTTTGGGAAATTATAGTTCAGAATTGTGGCACTAAATTGTAAATCTAAGCAAGAATACATTCTGAGACAAAAAGTACTCAGGATCCTTCTCTTAGTGGCAGCTTCTATTCCAGCTTCCATAGGGAGCTGAACACTTTTTTTACTCAGCAAATATAAATGCTTTCAGAAACATATGTAGACTCCACAAGGACACAGAGTTCTTCCCAATGAAAATTATTGAGAAGAGGGCTATTGCAGTTGTTGGGAACTTTATACAATGTGAGAGATTCATAAGAAGACGTAGTTGTCTAAACAATGGATTATGGGGAAGAGAAACTTTTGGGAAGTTTGTTAGAGAAATTTGCTGATAAATAAAATAAAAGAGGAAATACACTTTTAATAGGACTTTAGGAATATCCACAATGAAATTCTTGAATCCTGAATAAAACAACAAAAATATAGGTGAAATAAATTGATTCTCCATAGATGTGGAGTCCAGTTCTGGATTTCCTCTAAGGATATGTCTGCACTGCAGCTAGAAGGTGTGACTGAGCACAGATAGGTCCAGAAATGCTTACTTTCATCTAACTAGTTTGGGTTTCAATAGCAGTGACAAAGTAGTAGGACTGTTCAATCCCAGCAAAGATACTAGCACGTCTACACAAGATGTTTACTGCAGAATAGACTAATTAGCTCCACAGTAATCTCACGTTTACATGTGAGACCTTGTTAGGCCATAGGAAACTAATTAACTCTGCAGCAAGGTAACACTTGTAAATCCTGCTGTGGAGTTTTTTTACTCTGCACCACTGCACATATAGGTGCTGATGTGGCTCACTGGGGCATGAAGGTACTTTGGTGCAGGGGCTGCTTGTTGGCTAGCCTCATACTGGAGCGCCCTTGTGCCCCAGGCAGGCCCTCCACAGCATGTTGATATGTGTTGGAGCAGCCCTGGGCTGGCAAGCTGGACTTTGGAGGACGCTGCTAGCCAGAGCTGCTCTAAACCAGCTCAGTATGCTGCGGTTCTGGGTGCATGTGTAAATGTGGAGCCTGGAAGCAATAACTTTGTCATGATATTGCCTCAGAGTTTATTGCTGTGTGCTAGCACATGTAGACATTTCCACTGGGTACTTATTTGGGTGGCTAACTTGTGCTGGCCTCCACACTACTATATTTCAACTGCTATTACTAGACAAGCTAGCTTCTTGCATACCTCTGTACTGCAAAGCAAGATGCTTCAACACGGTTTTAAAAAAACCCCTATATAAATTACAATGTTTTTTTTCAAAGCTACAAATACATGGTAAGGCAGGGGAGAGAATGCATATCATATTCTAAAAAAATATTATCCAGAAGTTTTCATTCACTATATTAGTAGAGAATGGGAAGGATGAAACTCTAAAAAGCAAAATAAAAAAACAAAAACAAACACAAATACATACTATACAGTGAGACTGCCATAAACCTGAGCCCACGTAAGTGTTAGGCAGTTTCATTTTTGCTGCCGCTACTTTGTTCATTGCCAACCCTAAAATTTTTTGGGCTGTGAATTATTTCATTTCATGGACAATTTAAACTAGTAATTGAGTATTTTGCTTGATGAGCTATATAACCTTCAGATTTCTAACTTATCTGCCTAAAATATAAAGGAACCTGCGCCTTCACACTTATGCACAATATTTGACTCATAACAATGGCTTGATCCAAAGTTGATTGAAATTGATTTGATGAGTTTAATTTTTTCCAGGGGTTTTGGATGAAGTGCTAAAAGTGCAATTTTTGCAGTTTTAAAGATGATATACATGGTTTATTTCTAAAAGATAAATATTACTGAACACAAGCATTTGCTTAAGCAAGTAGATTATCAGTGTATCCAGGATTCATATATTTGTACAAATAAATAGCTTAGTTAAATAATTTGTTTAAAAGACTTTTGTTTTGGCTAATAATTACATACAGACTTTTCTATTACTTGAATGGCTATTATTTTAGCCGGCATTATATTATTATATTCAGTTTGAGCCCTTAACTCTATGTAAGTGGTAATTGTTTTAACTGACTATCTTTCTCCTGCATAGAACTATATTTACTGTTGAACTGCTGATTGTAATACTTATTTTATATATATATAAATACAAATATATACAATTTTTAATGAAAAATGGAGAAAAATGCCATCCTTCCTGCTGTCCATTGCAAATGCATTTAAATGTCTGCAGGTGAAATACATTCTAGTTCAGTTGAAAAAGACTGGCTGTAGGTGTTATGGTTTTCTATTTGCAATTTTGCCTTCCCTTGTAGTAAGGGGCATTGCCCTGTTACTTGGATCTCTCAAATATGTTTTAACAACCTCGCAGCAGCGGATGCTGACAGCTCTCATTTGCCTTCTTTATCTGTCAGGTTAGGCTACTTTCAGTGTCTTTGGCAATAAGTCTTCCAGTTCTGCAACAGGATTGATTATTGTCATTTAATGACTAGGTTAGAGTAGGGGAAGGCAACCCCTGGCATGCATGCCAGAGTGTGACATGCAAAAGCATTTTGTCTGGAACTTGTGGCTTAGGGAAGGGACCGGGGCTGTGCTCCCACAGCAAGGATCAGACCCCTTGCAGCTCTCCCAGCATCTGCCCCTGGAAGAACTTACAAGCTGAGGTTGTGGGTGTTTTTGGCCCTCTGTCCAAAAATGTTGGCAGCCCCTGGGTTAGAGAAAGACTTGCCTGGGATGCTTTGGATGGAGGCAGGCCTGCCTTAAGGAGTGGGTGGGCTGGATCACCTCTGGAAGTTCCTTCCAGCCCTGCTTTTCTATGATTCTAAAATGCCTTGGATTCATTACTTCCTTACACCTGGTATGATAATATCTGTGCAAAATAGGCCAAATTTGCAGTCACCCAGTTATTTCATTAGCAGTGTTGGAGACAAAAGTGGGAAGCGTCAGCATTCACTGAAAGGATAATTCAATTTTTAGTCTTCAGGATTGCATGAAATTTAAAATGTTTGATTTGTAAACCCCAACGGCTCAAAATTTTAAGGGAGGAGGACATAAAACAGAGTCCCAAATTTATGATTACATGATTTTTTAAGGCAGCCTCATGATTTTTTTGGCCAAGTCATGAGTTATGAAGGCTGAATACTAACTTTGTTCCAAACCCTCCCTGGATGTGCCCGTAATATCAATGGATACAGTAAAAGGTATTACATCTCTGAGCCAAAAGAATCAATTGCTTATGGACATGCCCTGTCAGAGCAGTTTCATGGCCTCTTTGGTCATGTCTACATGGCCTCCCTCTTGATGCTGGAATCAACACTGATAAATAAAATAATGTCTGCCCACCTTTTGGTACTTACCGTATTTACTTGAAACAAAGACAAGCAAAAAAAAAAGCCTCAGTTCAAGGCAGGTGGTAGAACTGAGCTGCTGGCTGCTCTGGGCTCTAACATCTTTTTTGGAGGGGGAGGGAGCATATAGCTGGAGGGAGCAGGTGGGAACCTGCAGCCTATACTTCCACCCTTGTTCTCCCATGCCTGTGCCTTCCCCCTAACCATATGACCCCATCTCATGAGCTTCTCCCTTCCCATTTACCTTTTGCTCTGGCTCCAGTCCCTTCAGCCCTAACACTGCCCATCTAGAAGTTATTGTCATCTCTCCCTGACTGGGCTGGGGCTGAGCTGAGGCTGGGCTGAGGCCACGCTGCTGCTGACTGCCTAGGAGGAACAGAGTTGCAGCAGAAGGTAAGGGTGGAGGAGGCAATAGTGCGGGTGGAGGGGGTGTAGGTGTATGGGGATGGGGGGCAAGAGGTGGGGGCAGTCTGCAGGGGGTAACAGGGATGGAGAGGCAGAGAGTGGGTGGCAGGCACAGGCACAGGCACAGGGGGAAAGGGGCAAGCAGTGGGAGAGGCATAAGCACGGAAGGGCAGGTAGCAAGTGGGGGGCAAACACGAGGAGACAAGGGGCAGGGGAGTAAGGGGTAGAGGTTTGACCCATCAGCCTGTACTGCTGCTTTCCCCACCACAATACAATTTATAATTTTCTATGTATAGAATCGAATTATTGTGGGGGTCATATTCAATTCAAATTCATCTTGGATAAATATAGTAGTTTCACTAGACACAGGAAATTAATCACAACAGATTCTCTAGAGAGAGCCCTCATTGGCTTGATGCAGACTTGAGCACCTGTTTCCTTGCCCCTTCATGTTCTTAGGTTCTCCCAAGCCAGACAGAACAAGGGCCCGAACACAGCCCTGGGACTTACACTTAAGGATGCTCTGAGGTGCTTGGAGCTAGTCCTGAGTTGGCTGCTCTTCCTAATTGATGTTTTCTGATGCACCTGAGCATGGCAGGATTTATTTTTGTTGGTAATGGCAGTGGTGGATTAAGATTTATTGGGGCCCTGGGCATACAGAAAACTGGGGGCTCTGCACTAGGCAAGGGCAAGTTCCCTCTGAGCCTGCTAGGGGGCTATGGCTGGGCCCGCCTGGCTTCCTTGGCACATCTGAAGTGAGCCAGGAGGCGTGAGACTGCTGAAGTGAAGGTGGCCACATCTTGGTCTGACCCCTCTGCCTGGTGTGCATTGTACAACCAGGCCTGCAGTCCCCCAGAGATGCAGGATGAGCCCATCTGCGGGGAGATCCTAGGGGAGTGGGCAGAGGCTCCATGCCACCCCTGGCTGCCCACCTGTGGGTCCCAGCAGGGTGGGGCTGTCCCTTCCTCACCTGTCCCATCAGTGTTGGTACTGGCAGCTGCCTGCAGGTAGTTGGGAGCTAGAGAGGGGCCTCCTGGCTACAGATAGCCCCAGGAAGCCACCGCCACCTGCAGGGCACCCCACTCCTTTCCCTAGCCTCTGGACCTGGCCCAGTTGGAGGGGAAGAGATGCACACTGCCCACCCCAAATGCCCGTGTCCAGGATGCTCCCCTAGGCTATGCTACCCCTGGCACCTGAGGGAGGCCCTGATTGGTAGAGGCATTTGGGCCCAGGCCACATGGACTCATGCATTAATCTGCCCCTGAGCAATGATTTCAAGATCAGAAGAGAGGTTATGTCAACATGCCCTATGCATCCACAGACTGATGCAAGAAAGAGGACCAAAATCCCAGTAAACTGTAATACATCACTAAATCTGTCTGAACATTGCACAGGTAGATTTCTACTATTTGCAGGGCAGAGGAGAATCAGGCTGTTGCAGCCACCCATTTTGTTAAGATGCTACTGCTGCTTCTAAGGACAGGTGGGCTAGTCTATGACAGAATGATATTACCCACTTGTGGTTTCATAAAAGCATGCTGATTTTTGTTCTAATCTGCTAATTTGGAACTTCAAATGCTGTTTCATCTAATCCATAATGATACATTTAATTTCCATGCAAGATAAACAAAAAAATGGCATTTCAGTAATTACAGAACTTTTTTTCCCCCACAGGCAGAGGTAAAAACCTCATTTATGAGTGTAGTTAGACTGTTGCAGTACTCACTGAAACAACAGCCCAGACAAACCGGCAATTAAAATATGTACAGAAGAGTCTTGTATGCATATAATTCTGACATATGCCCTACAAATTGCCCTCCACTGCATTCAAAGAGATTAAATTAGTTTCCCAAACTAACACCCTACATGAACAAATTATTTATTAAAATAAATGAAGAATTATTGGGTGCCTGTAGATGGGCAGCGACACTGCTCTAGTAGTGCACTTGCATTGAAGCAGATTTGATTGCTTGAGTTTGTTGGAGTGTGCTAATTAGTGAGCTCCAGCAACCACTGTGTATTGTGCATTTAGCATCTCTCTGTTTCAAAATGGTGGCAGGGGCACTTTAACTAAAGCTCACTGACACTGACACCATTTTGAAGCATGCTGAAATATGAGGTGCTGAATACACAAGACGCTGTGGGCACATGAAAGTGTCCCCCCTATTCCCAGAGCATGTGTAAAGATGTCTCTAATGTTCATTGCCTATATGGATTAAATTAGTTTATATAGTTGAGGTCTCCCTGAGTAGGCTTTCAGACATTAAAATATATGAAATGCTAAAATGAACAAATTTAAATTAGGATTTATTCCCATGAATAAATTAATGCTCTGATTAATCTTGTGTAGGTGCTCAGATTAATGTCCCCCCTCCCTGTTAAAAATAAGTGAGTAGCAAGGACTTGTTTTTTCTTGTGGTCTACTTCATCACTCATTCATGATGTTTTAGGGACAAGTGGTGCAATCCTTTCTTTCTCACCGAAAGGACTATCAAGAAATCACTTCCATTCTATGATAACATGAGACCTAGAACAAATATGCTTTACCTATTTGTTTTGAAACATGGCTGCTTGATGCATACAGCAGATCTTGCAGCACAATGGCACTGTAGCCCCAGTGCTTTCTGTTACAGTGCATGTGAGTTATCATATGTGCCCCTGATCCCTGGCTAATGTGACTGACCCAGTTCTATGCAACCAGATTGGCTGCTGGAAGTGCCACTCACCTCTTTTAAAAGCACCTACTGCCTAAGGCAGCAGGTATACCTTGACAGCCTCAGTCTGTCCCAGTGAGCCTCATATTCACTGCTCTCCTTCCTTTTCCTGATTCCTGATGTGCCTTTTCTGACCCTGATCTCGGCACTGGGTCTGCTCTCTCTAGTTTCCCTGGCATCATGACTTGGCTTGTCCTCTTTGACCCTGATCTCAGATTTCCTATAGAACTCAGCACTAGTTCTCTGACCCCTGGCTCCTGACCTCGGTTTATGGCAATTATGGCACAATAGACTAATTTATTCACTGCTGGATAGTCCTGTCAGATACAAGTAGTATCTGGCAGTGCCGTAAATTA
The DNA here is from genome assembly GCA_030014935.1 of Caiman crocodilus. Classification (NCBI taxonomy): domain Eukaryota; kingdom Metazoa; phylum Chordata; order Crocodylia; family Alligatoridae; genus Caiman; species Caiman crocodilus. The sequence continues at coordinate 14,901,974 of JAGPOW010003648.1, read as the reverse complement.
CTGTGCATAAATGCACATGTGGATGGTGATGTTGGGAATAGTTTACTCCAGCTCAAACTGAGCTCAAATTGAGCTAGAGTATATTCAGTCACATTAACAGCATGTAAGATGTGCCCTAAAGGTTTCTAAATATCCACATCAACTTATCAAGATGCCCTCTGGAGGAGACCTCTTTCAATCTTAATTGTCTATGATTTCCATCTATGTTAAATATCTTCATTAAATAACTGAAAGTGAAAGGGAGGCATGCTTGGGAGTCAAATGTGGATGGTGAAGTGCCTATTGAGTAATGAGGCTGAGTAAATAATTAACTGCCTGGGAGAGCAGGGTTCCTTGGGACAGATGGAAGAAACTTGTAACGCATCATTGGGGGATTCTATGAGTCAATGAGTTGTGAGGAGTGGAACAAGGGGATATGTAAGTATATATATTATATAAGCTTGAGAGGCAGGTGGGGCTTCTGTTAGGAATGACCACTAGTGGGGGGAAGGAGGCAGGAAGGGAAGGGGAGACCATTTGTAGTACAGCTGTTAATGTGCCTAGAAGAGTGCAAGAAGGATTTTGAAAGCACTAAGGATGACTGGGTTAGGTGGGAGATGCGAGGTTCCTAGGGAATGTGTCAGGAAGGAGCAATGAGAAAGTTGGTTTTGGCTCTGGGAGGGGTCACACATGTGAGGGAATATAGAATCTCTGTGCTTAGAGAGAGGCCTTTGGAGGACTGTCCATGTCCCTGCCACTCTAGTGAACCGGCATGCTGATTCAACATCACAGGAGAAGTCCAGCACCTTTGCCTTAGTTCTTCCTAGACTTAGTTGCCTTTGGGCTCGAAAGAAGTAAAGTAGAATCATCAGGGAGCCCCTTCCTTTAGTAATACCTTTGTGAAGCGATAAATCTCTTCTTGAAACCTCACTCAACCCTTCATGTTTTCTACCCGTGCCTTTCACTCATTCTGGTTCACCATATCTTGTTTAAACCCAGGCCAAACTTTCTGAGGCCCAACCTAGCTCTTTAACTTACTTGGTTTGTATGTAGAGCATAGTTAGCAAGCCAAGGATGGAAGTTGTTAAAAAAAAGCAGTTAAAAAATATTTGGACAAAACTAAACATAGAAGTATGGCTTGGTGAGTTGCTGAAGCCCAGGTAGGTTATGATGGAAGATGATGTATGTATGTATTCAAAAATGGTCTTTGATTCAGATATTAGTGTGTGCATGCATGTGTATGTGAGGCAGTGAACCCCTTGTTTTGTGAGGACTGTGTTTGTTTAGCTAGAGGAATCCAAAGAAAATATGATGAAAGCAGAGCAGAAATAAAAAGAGAGACATTTAAAACCTTGTATCTTGCGCAAAATGGTAAACGTGCAGGTACTTCTGAGATGCAAGGAGGTGCAGAGCTGGACTGCAGCAACTCAGAAAACTGCATTTCAAGTGCATTGCTGGATCAAATCCTATTCTAATAAAATGTGCCTGGCAAGTTTTATGATCCAAGCCAAGATGACAGGACATCAGTTTTTTGTCTTATTGATTTTAAATCTGTCAGCTGTAGTCTCAGAAGCACATTTGAATGCATGGATGACAGCTTCAATTTCCAGAAAGCACTTCTGTTGGATTAATGATCACTGTTGCAAGTCAGTTATGAAATCTCCATAATTTTAGATAACTAGAAAGTACATACAATGCAACTGGAAAGGTGTCTGGGATTTATGGATCTTATTTTCTTGCCAGCAGATGCTTCTGCCTTATTCAGCCTTGGGTCAGAAAGTGATCAAGAGCACTAAAGCTTGTCTCAGAAAGTAGAGAGGTGCCAAAACACATTGTGCAGAAAACTGGCGGGGAAGGTTTGGAAGGGAGACCACAAGGAACAGTTACTTGATATTCTCAGCACAGCATGCACTAATGCCCAAAGGATGCCCCACCTTCCTCATATAACTGCTGGAGAATTCACAGGATTTAGTGGATCTCATTGTAGAATGCTCATTGTATTCATAACTATTCATAGAATCATAGAAAATTAGGATTGGAAGGGACCTCAGGAGGACATCTACCCCAACCCCTTACTCAAAACAGGACTATCCCCAACCAGATCATCCCAGCCAAGGCTTTGTCTAACTGGATCTTAAGAATCTCCAAGGATGAAAAATTCATAACCTCTCTGGGTAACCTGTTTCAGTGTTTTACTACCTTCCTAGTGAGAAAGATATTCCTAATATGTAACCTAAACTTCTCTCGCTGCAACTTGAGACTATTGCTTCTTTTTTTCTGTCATCTGCCACCACTGAGAACAGTTTAGCTACATCCTCTTTGGATTCACCCTTCAGGTAGCTGAAGGCTGTTTTTAAATCTCCCCTCAGTCTTCTCTTCTTCAGATTAAATAAACCCAGTTTCATCAGCCTCTCTTTTCCCAGTCCCCTAACCATTTTTGTTGCCCTCTGCTAGACTCTCTCCAATTTGTCTACATTCTTTCTATAGTGGGGGGCCCAAAACTGAGCATAATACCCCAGATGTGGCCTCACCAATGCTGAATAGAGAGGAACAATCACTTCCCTCCATCTGCTGGCCTACATCAACTAACCTATATCCTAGCAATTGAATCTTACTAATCGCATAGATGTAGGTCAGTTGTTTCGGTTAGTCTTTGTCCATTCATCTCCTCCCTCCCTTGTTTCTTGTCCTTTGCTTTCCCAATTCCCCTCCCTATGGATTTCTGTCTTTTCCATCAATTCTTTCTCTCTCTCCCTATGGCCTCTTTCACCCCTAAGTTTTTGCTCTCTTCCTTTATCAGTGATTGCAGTAAGGAGGAGATGTATCCATCCCCTCTCCAACTGGCTTCTTTCTCAAAGAAATTCTTACCTGCAGGGCAGGTAAAAGAAGCAGCATCAAAAGACTAAAAGCTTCTTTAGAGATGTATTGGCTTTGTGCTTTCTTCTGCAGTCGGGGCCAATTAGCAACTTCAGCTGGGAAAAGCTTCTGGAAAGGGGAGAACTAAAGCTGAAGTACCTGTCAGGCATAATTAATTTTATAGTCTTATTCTTTTGTCTATTCTTTTGTGTCACAATGTGGCACAACCACACACATGTTGCTCAGGATATATGACCTATTCTGTTTTTACTTGGTCATTTTAACATGCTGGGCTTCAGGTTTGCTTATTCATTAGTGCACCTTTTCCTTTATTTATTTACTTCTCTGTATAAGAGAGGCATTTTATATTTTACCCTGTTTCCATTACTTATGATGAGTGAGTTAGTAGTACTAGTCCCCTCCTATATAGAACATAAATATCTTTCTTCTTTAAGAATGTCATATTGCTTATTCAAAAAGGAAGGTTAGTTCTGCTATTAGAGATAACATTTTTATTTTGACTGCAAAGATTAGCAAAGGTGTTTATTCTTGATAGAATATGGAGCTGCTGTAGAGTTTATATCATCTAATTATTTTACCGTCTTTCTCCCTTATGATTTTGTTTCCTCTTTTTATTCCCTGTATATGGAAAAATCCCTGGGAGGAATTGGCACCAACTAAAAGTAACTGGATGCATTATTTCTTGTTACAAGACATCTTTGAAGGAAAATAGTCAGCTAGGACATAACTGTGTGTGTGTGTGTGTGTGTGTGTGTGTAATTTAACATATATAAATGCTTCAAATATATCAATAAAAAATAATTTTATAATGTTTATTCTCCTTTTTGTCCAGACCTGCTGTGAAGGACCGCTACATACAAAAAGGAAAGTATAATAATGTGAACAGTCTTAAACATAAATCTATGAACCAGGGTTTGGAAACCTATGGCCCATGGGCCAGATCTGGCCCACCGAGCAATTGCATCCATTTAGCCCATAGCACAGATACGTGAGGGGGTGCGGGTAATGGTGGCACAAGTATGTACTGGTATGTAAGAAGGTGTGGGTGATGGGGATGCAAGTGATGACCTAGAGGAGGAGCCCCCAGGACCCCTCCGCTTGTGCATCCCCTTTGCTGTTCTGTTCCGGTTTTCTGCAGCACTGCTTGCTCTCTGGGTAACCTGCTGAATTTGATCATGAGCACAAACATGTGACTGCTAGCAGCAAAGACCCTTTTTCACGCCCCCACCCTTAGTCAGTCCCTATCTCCTATCCCGCCCCTCTCCCCCCGCCCCCCGCCAGTTTTTACTAAAAGGTCAGGAAGGGGGTCACTCCTGGGTGAAGCTGTGTGGTATAAGACTCAGAGAGCATCCTCTGGCACAGAGCATGGAGGGCTGGAGCAGCCGCAGCCAACTCGGAGTGGTAGTGGGGCCAGCCAGATGTCAAGTGCCGACATGCTTTACAATTCAGTGGCCTTATTGCTGTCCACTGCTCCTTGAAGGCTGCCAACTCCCACTATAAACCACAACCACCTTAAGACCGAATTCAGCTCTCATGCAAATAGTGCACCCTTTCTATAGTGAATTGAGTTAGTCCAATCTTCACTAGGGCTAAATTTAGCCTTCTGAATTTAGTTTGTCAAACCACCTTTGACTGTGTCCAGTTATGCCTAGTTATTGTGACACACGCAGGTTTCCAGCAGTAGCTGTTGTTTCCGTAAGTGTTGTGTAACACACTGCTGAGGAAAGATCAATATCACTAATATAAGCTGACTACAGTACATTGTCATTAACCAGCAGTGGGTCTTTGAATGTTGTTATAATTTTTGTTTTGACAGAAGCCATTGACAGAAAATTGTCAGCATCTCTCAATGCTCATCTTTCCCCTGATACCTTCACTGAAATTCATTTGAGGGAAAAGAAAATCATTGATTGCATCTATGACAACCCATGTAACATTTCAGTGAATCCTCTGCAGGACCTGCTTGCACACAGTCAGAAGTTAATGATTTCTAAGACAACGAGTGCCTATGTAGGGGGGTCCTTTTTCTGTTCTCTCTTTTGGGGTATTACATTGGTTGCTACAGGCGACTTCTGAGATGTGCTTTGTTCATGCAGACCCGCATGGGGAGCTCTTTGGGTCATACAGCTCCATGAGGGCCTTGCTGCTGTTGATGTTGTGGAAAGTGCAGGAATCCTGTGAAGGACCATGCCTAATAAGTCTTCCCCTGAAGGAGTCACAGTGTAATGTAAGAGAGCAACAAAAGGTGTCATCTTTAATATAACAAAACCTATATTTTAATACAATGTATAATTAACCAATATATCTCACTACCACAAGATATCATCAAAATTTGCCTTCAAGAAAGCATTGATGGAGATGACAGGGAATATACAGAAATAAAGGGTTGTAGAAAGTGGGTAAAGAAAGAGAGATCAGCATGCACTCTTAAAGCTGGAGAAATAAAGTGGATAAGGATGTACTTTTGAAACTAGAAGATCAGGAGATGTGAGGAGATGGCCTGTGAGCTAGAAGGGAAATAATTAGTGGTGGAAGATGGGAAGAAAGGAAACAGAGAAATAAAGAGGACAGTGAGTACTGATGTAGGAGCTTGAAGTGTAAAAATGGATCATGGCATGTTTTAACATGATAGTCATGTAAAGAAGCAGTTGAGTAAAGAAGCACCCTGAGAATGCAAAAAATATGGGGAAATAATTGACAGCATCTAGGTTCCAAAAATGGGATTGGATTTTAATCTCAGGAGGTGGAGTGCAGTGGGGAGGGGAAGATTGGGATTTTTATTTTATTTTATAAAGATGAATTGGCTTTTCTGACAGCATCTGCAAAATACCCCCTTACACAAAAGGAGTTATGTGACCCATCAGTGGCTGTTAGCATTGCTGGACAAGAGGGAAGCAGGATAGACTTCACAGCCATATCTGCAGAAAGAAGGCCCATTTCTCTGTCTTTTTCCATTCTCTCAATATCACAGTGTAAGTGGTAAGGTCTTATCCATGGTATTTCAAAGCTTTTCTATATGAAGATAACTTAGTGCCATTTCAGTCTTTCCACACGCACTTGCCTGGCCTATTAGGTAGTCTTCATTACCATATCTCAGAGCTCAAAGACAGGAGGCCATTTGATGAAACTTAAAAATAAATAACTTTAATATGAGAACCCATATTTTAATACAATGTATAATTAACCAATATATCTCACTACCACAAGGTACCATTGAAGCCTGTTTTCAAAAAGGATGAAATATTTATAAGGATAATAAGAGCATCCTCAATTATGTTGAATAAAAGATACATCCCCTTGAGATTCTGGATATACCATAAGTTAGACAGAAACTGATCACAAGAAACTTCCCTTGTGAACTGTTTATTCCAAAAAGGATTCCCTGCATAGTTTCTTGTATCATTATCTGAAGTAGAGCTGGTCAAGACTCAAGATATTAATTTCATGGTAAATTTCAAATTTTGTTTCAGTTCTGAAATAGGATGAAAATGAACACTTTTACCTTTTCCATTCGATGGAATTAAAATATATATATTGTGGAAAATTTCCTTAAAAAAGTTTAGTTTATGAAGTTTGAAGTTGTTTTAGAATTTTGAGATTTCATTTAAGAAATAAAAGTTAGTTTGGGGAAAAAAGGCCTAAGAATTGTGTAGCCTTGTTTTGGAATTTATTTTTTTAGGAATTATGTGTTTTACATTTCTATATCACGATGAGGGACATGCTGGGATGGGATGGGCTCCACCTTTCCCCTAAAGGTAAGCGTGTGTTCTCTTCCAGGTTGGTGAACCTCCTTCGGCAGGCTTTAAACTA
>JAGPOW010003648.1:14853566-14895208 GCA_030014935.1 Caiman crocodilus | reverse complement strand
TCCAGGTGAAGTGGTACAGGCTCCTAGCCTGGGGATTTTTAAGAGGAAGTTAGATGAGCACCTTGCTGGGGTCATCTGACCCCGGTGCTCTTTCCTGCTGGGGCAGGGGGTCGGACTAGATGATCTGCCCAGGTCCCTTCCGACTCTAACTACTATGATACTATGATATGTTTTTACTTCATTACATCTCATTTCATGACAGTCTTCCGAAATGCCAGACTAGTACATTTTCCAATAACTTCTCAGTAGCAACTACCCTAATGATTTTTTTTTAAAAGCTGTCATAAATTAAAAATACAATGGTTAGCACATATCAGCTATTATATCATATGATGATATGTCCCTAACAGTAGGTATATTTTGATACTAGTAGAGTTTTTATATATTATAATTTGCATTTATATTAGTATGCAATGCTACTACTGACATGTCATGAAAAAAAATCTAATAAGAACATAAATGCAATGTTTAAATTAAATTTTCCCCAAAATCATTTTGTAATGTTTCCCTTGGGGGTTTTATTAAAATTGGTATGATTTCATGAAAAAATCTGTTTTGTCAAAACAGGTTTTTTTTGCAGTGGAAAACTGTTACAACAGCATATTTCTGACCAACTCTATTCTGCAGCATCTTGCTTTATTCACAATCACTACACTGGTCTGAGCTCACAGGGCAATTTTTCCGTTATCACAGTTCACAAAAATAGAATTATTCTACAAATACCAACTAATCACTTAATTGTCTGCTAGGACAAATTCTGTCCTTAGTCATACCACTGTAAACTGAATACAGAATAAATACAACAGCATAAATGTTTCTTTTCTGCTCCTGTATCAAGTCCCTGATACAAGGTAAGAGAGGGAGGGAAATGACTTAATAGTCAAACATTTACCAAGCAGCAGAGATTACGCAGGGTAAGTTTCTATCGCAAATGGTATGCAAACATAGACACCTGTCTTTATATAATTGTACAAGACATGAATTGGTCCATTGATATCTGCAGTGGTGTTAAAAGTTATTTAATGTGAAGTACCAGGTGATATTTTTTCATACCTGGGTGTGTCTACAACAGACACTATGTCACTGTAGCACTGAGCTATGTCACCTGTAGCTCATTGTTACAGCAACATAATGTTGGTAGGCATGAACTATGATGCTGATGATACTACACAGTAGGGGTGTGTGTGAAGTGGGCAATATTTGATTCAGTCCGATTTGGGGGACAATGATTCGATTCGCTGATTTGGATCACTGTCCTAATTTGATTCAGCTGCATCTGAGTCTGAAGATTCGATTCCGATTTGGAGAATCAGCAATTCGGCCATAGACACAGCTTTATATGTTTTTTCTACATACCTCAGGGTATCAGTTGTGGCTCACGAGTGCTGAGATGGTGGGGTGGATGGAATGTCCCACATAAATGTGCCCCCTCCCCCACCCCCCCGTGTGCTCAGCAGCAGCTCCAGAAGTGAACCAGAAGTACTTTTGGTCCAGTTTCAGTTCTGCCACCAAGTGTATGGGGACCACCCACCCACACTCCTGTGGGATGCTCCATCTGCCCCAACATATCAGCATTCACATGTTGCACCTGGGACCTTGAGCTATATAACAGAAAAAAAAACATATAAAGCTGTGTCTATGGCTGAATTGTTGAATCTCTCTGAATCGATTTGTAGGCTTCCAATTGGATTTGGAGAGATTAAATGAGTCTCCTGATTTGATTCAGATTTGGAGAGTCGGCAGCTGAATCAAGTTGAATCTCTTCTGAATTGAATCAGCACTGGAAGCTTTGCACAGCCCTATTGCATAGTAGTATTGGAAATCACCCTTGTGATGTCAAGCTGCAAGTACTAAATGACTGCAAAGTAACAACTGTGCAGTCTCATGCATATGTAGATGTGCCCACTAATTAGTAACTTTACAGTAACAATGCTAGCCACATAGATGTTGATATTACATATGAGGCATAGACATCAAATTGCCACTGAGCTAATCAGTAAACAACAATTCTGATAGTATGAGCTGGAAAAAAAATGCCATATTTTCTTCCCAGCTTATTGCTTTTTAAAGAAGTATAAGGTGAAAACACAAGAAAATTATCATGCACTAAATACATGTAATGCATTCCTAATTGCTATTTTTTGCACATTAATTGTGTTTCTAAAGATGTGATCATTTTCTCTAAGAAAACACAAATACCATGATTTCTGCCTGGAAGAACATATAGATTAATGATTTAAGATTCTACTACCCCTTTTTATTTTCAATACAGGGAGGACACTGGGCACATCTACATGTGCAATTAATGTGATACAATAAACGCTGGCACGGTCCAGGACTGTAGCACCTTGAGCCAGAGGGGCTCAGGCCAAGCTGACAGGGGGCCCAGAGGGTCAGGCTGCCAGCCTGGTGCTGCTCTGCCCTGGCTTGATGTGCTGTGGAGGGACTGCCTGGGACACGAGGATGCTACAGTGAGGGACTAGCCAGCAGGAGTAAATAACTCCACCATAGGATAGTACTTGTATCTGGCAGTACTATCCTATAGTGGACTTAATTATTTTACCCCAGTCTAATAGCGCTGCATGTATAGATGGTGTTTACTGTGGAGCTAATTAGTCAAGTCTGCAATAAAGTGCACGTCTGGATGCCTCCACTGTGAACAAGCATGGCAGACTCTGGACCTCAATAAAAAAGAGATACAAAAGGAAGTAATGGCAGATAAAAGATGGGAAACTGGATGTTTGAGATAAGAAAGGATACGTAGTTATATATATTATAACCACCCCTTATTCTTCAACAAATATGTAGACTTCAAACCAAACCAAAATAAGACAAAAACTGAACAACAAGAGCAACAACTAATCTTATTGTATCTTGTTTGTATAAAATTTTAACTAGCTTAACAAGCCCATCTTTAAATCTCTATCAGTTTCAATAATTCAGAAATGGATGTCTCAGATATTAATGTCAGTTCCTAATGAGAAATGAACTTGTAATGTAAACCACTCTAATTATGCACACAACATCCCAAAACAATCCTAGAACATTTAAAAAGATTCTCTTACAAAGATCCAAAAACACAGGCTCACCACTTAAAAAAAGAAGTAACAGAATCATAGTGAATTAGGGTTGGAAGGGACCTCAGGGGGTCATTTATTTCAACCCTCTGCTCAGAACAGGACCATCTCCAGCTGCACCATCCCAGCCACCATCCCAGCCTCTCAGGGTACCCATTTCAGTGTTTTATTATCCTCCTAGTGAGAGTTTTTCCTAATAGCTAACCTAAACTTCCTTTGCTGTAACTTGAGACCACTGCTCCTATTCTGTCATCTGTCACCACTGAGAACAGTCTAGCTCTAAACTCTTTGGAACCCCCTTTCAGGGAGTTGAAGGCTGCTATTAAATCTCTCCTCAGTTTTCTCTTCTGCAGACTAAATAAGCCCAGGTTCCACAGCCTTTCCATATAAGTCATGTGTTCCAGTCCCCTAACCATGTTTGGTGCCTTCTCCTGGACTGTCTCCAAATTGTCTATATCCTTTCTGTAGGAGGAAGCCCAAAACTGGACACAGTACTCCAGATTTGGCCTCATCAGTGCTGAACAGATGGGAAGAACCACTTCCCTCAATATACTGGCAACACTCTTACAAGGCAGCGCAGTTTGATGTTAGCCTTCTACCCAACAACGGCACATTGTTGGTTCATATTCAGCTTACTGTCCACCATAACCATCAGATCCTTTTTCTGAAGAGCTCTGCTTAGCCAGTTGGTCCCCAGCCTGTATTGGTGCATGGGATTGTTGTGTCCTAAGTGCAGGGTTTAGCACCTCTCCTTATTGAACCTCAAGAGATTGCTCTTGATTCAATCCTCTAGGCTGTGGAGGTTTCTCTGAATCCTAGCCCTATCTTCCAGCATATCTACTACTCCCTCCAGTGTTATCTATAAACTTGCTGAGGGTACACTCCATCCCATCTTCCAGGTCATTGATGAAGATAATGAACAAAACTGGCCACAGGACTGACCCATGGGGCACTCCACTTGATACCTGCTGCCAGCCAGACATCAAGTCATCGATTACTACCCTTTGAGCTAGCCAGTTTTCTGTCCACCTTAGAGTCCAACTCCCTTAGCTTGCTGGTGAGAATGTTGTGGGAGACCAAATCAAAAGCATTGCTAAAGTCAAAGTATCTCATGTCTACTGCTCTTCCCATATCCACAGAGCCAGGCATTTTGTCATAGAAGGCAATCAGATTGGTTAGGCAGGAGTTGCCTTTGGTGAATCTATGTTGACTGGTCCTAATTATCTTTTTCTCTTAAAAGTGCTTAGAAATTGATTCCTTAAAGACCTGCTTCATGATCTTTTCAGGGACTGAGGTGAGGCTGATGGGTCTGTTGTTTCCTGGATCTTTCTTCTTCCATTTCTTAAAGATGGGCACTATATTTTCCCTTTTCTATTCTTTTTTGTTTGTTTGTTCACTCAAGACTTCCCTGCTAAGCCAAACTTGTCTTCTGCCATACTTGCTAGTCTTATTGTGCATTGGGATATTTTTTTCCTGTGCCTTTAGTAAAGTTTCTTTAAAGTACAACCAGCTCTAGCTCTCCTGGACACTCTTCCCCTCAGATTGGCCTCCCAGGGGATCCTGCCCATCAGTTTCCTGAGTTGAAGTCCACTTTTCTGAAATCCAAGGTCCTTACTCTGATGATCTTTTTTTGTCCTTTCCTCAGGATCCTGAACTCAATTATCTCCTGGTTGCTGCTGCTGTCCAAGTTGCTAGCCACTTCTACATTCCCCACCAATTCTTCCCCATTTGTAAGCAGCAGATCAAGGAAAGTGTGGCCTCTATTTGGCTTCTCCAGCACTTGTACCAATAAGCTGTCCACAAAACTCTCCAAAAACTTCCTGGATTGCTTGTGAACTGTTGCATTGCCTTCCCAGCAGATGTTAGGCTGATTGACACCCCCCATGACAACCAGGGCTTATGACTGAGAAACTTCTGCTAGCTGTTTGAAGAAAACCTCATTCACCTCATCCTCCTAGTTTGGTGGTCTATAGCATCATCTTCATTGCTCTTCCCTTGGCCCTAACTCTGAGACTTTCAGCAGGCCTGTCTCTAATTTCAAACTGGAGCTCTAGGCAATCATACAGCTCTTTTACCTGAAGTGCAACTTCTCCTCTCCTCTCCTCCCTGCCTGTCCTTCCTGAACAGTTTGTATCCATCCATGACAGTACACCAGTCATAAGCTGGAATAAGCTCCCTCCAGAGGTGGTGCAATCACCTACTCTGGAGAGCTTGAAGAGGAGGTTGGATGGTCACCTTGTTAGGGTTACTTAACCCCAATTGTCTTTCCTGCCTGGTGCAGGGGGCTGGACCCAATGATCTTCTGAGGTCCCTTCCAGCCTTGCAATCTATGACTCTATGAATCATGTGAGCTATCCCACCAAGTCTCTGGTATTCCAATCCTGTCATAGTTTTGTGACTGTGGAAGATCTTCCAATACCTCCTGCTTGTTTCCCAGGCTCCGTGCATTCATGTACAGACACCTGAGGGAATGAGCTGATTGCCCTACTTTCTCAGGAAGAATGAGAATACTTCCCCTGTTGCCTACTCCTGCTTCTGCTTCCTCCAGGTTACCTGCTTCCCCACTTACCTCAGGGCTTTGGTCTGTATCTCCCAGAAAGCCTAGTTTAAAGCCCTCCTCACTAGGGCTTTAAGTTTTTCAAGAATAAACAAGTAAAACAAATTCAGCAAGCCTAGAAGTACAACTTAGCAAAAAACCTTCCCCAAAATAAAAACAAAAACAACCTACCTCAAATCCCACATACTGTAAACAAAAGCATAGAAAATATGTGCCCTGTGTGGAAACTAGCACTAATAGACACCCCATAATGTATGCAAACAAGCAATGATCCTCCCCCAAGAAATCCATGCACAAGAAATGGAAAACAGATACTGACTCTTGTTAATTTAAAGATTGTCAGACAAAATACTTTTGATATGTGTCAGTATTTTTCATCCCTTCTGTCCCTGCCTTAAAATGTAAGCAGATGTGGCTAGAGGCATAGGCATTATAGGTTCACACCCCAGATCTTGGTGTCATGCAATTATATGGGAAACTTGTATTTGAATTTCTAACCTCCCCCCGCCCCCCAGATCGTGAAGAAAAGTGTCCATATTTGCTCCAAGTTAACTGATGAAGAGAATGCTGCCTGGGATTTCAGAGTAACTGAAACAATGCTCTAAGAGGAATTAAGTTTATAACACATCTATCAAGGGCATTAACTTCAAGACCCACGGTTCTGGGGGACCTCCCAACACCACTCCAACTAAGGTCTTTGTTTAGTAGGAGCAGAAAAATGCAGTGCACCCAGACATTTCACCCACTCATACACTCTTCAGCACCCGAGGTAAGAATGTAGGTACCCCACTTTTGCTGTGTCACCTTATCAGGAGGAAGGGGACAATGGTGGCCACATCAGCAGGGTGGAGCTGCATGGAGAGGTGAAAGAGAATGATTTGGTATGCCTCACATATTGGACTGACTTACCTATTATTAGACCAAAATGCTTTTCTTCTCATAGTCTACTAACATGAACCTTAAAGATCATCGTCTTCCTCCACTGCCCAATATGATCCTTGAATCCCCTTTCCTTACGCTTCCTTTGCTGCCTCTTATTCAAATCCTCTTATTTTCTCACTCCTGTTTCTGATTCTTTCTGGATTTTCTTCCCCTTTCAAATTCTGAGGGCTCCTCTTGAACTGCCTTTCTGCTAACAAAGGATAATCTAGTAGGGGGTCAGGACTGATTGCATGACTTCAATCTCAGCCCACTATTAAATTATTATTCCCAGCTTTCAAATGTAAAACTTTAACTGTTTGAATTAAACACAGTTTTTAAAAGGAAAACCATATATAAAGCAACATTTTGGAGAAAAATGGGAGTGATACTTTTTGTTTAAAAGAGGTAATTTTTCCATAAGAATGCTTTTTCAATTTTTTCTCCATTTTGATTGTAACTGACACCTAACACATCAGCAAGGATCTTGGTTTTCCGTGATAAAAAAATCACAAATACTCTGATAAAAATCCCAAAATCCATGGTTAAAATTAAATGCCCCCCACAGCCCTGCTGGTGTCCGTCACTCCCCCCACAGCCCTGCTCGTGCCCTTTGCCCCCCCACCCACAGCCCCTACCCCCCAGCCTTACTGGAAGGGGCCCCAGCTGCCAGATCTGGGGGGGGGGGGGGGGCAGGGCGGATGTGCACTGCTCCCATGTATGCAGAGGAAGTGTGGCCAGGGCAGCACAGAGCTTGCAGTGGCAGGCAGCTTTTGTGCGTGGTCCCGCTGTGCTCTGCTGTGCCAGTCACACACACTGTGCTCTGGAAAGCCTGGGGGAGGGCAGTAGGGTGGGTAGCATTTGCAACCCAGAGTTTGCAGCTGGCCGGGCACTCCAACTGGGAGGGGTTTACAGCCTGCCTGCTCCCAGCCAGAGAGCTTGGCTGCCTGCAAATGCCTGCCAGTCCTGGTCAGCTGCAAACCCCCACTCCCAGCCAGAGCACCAAGCAGGGGAATGCCCAAGCTGGCTGGGGCTAAGTGAGTGGGGAGGAGCGGTGGTGGTTTCCAGTTAGCTGAGCACCCCGGCTGGGAGTAGGGAGGCTGCAAACCCCCTTCCGAACAGAGTGCCAGTCTGGCTGCAAACCTCAGCCCCTAGCCAGCTTCCCCTCCAGCCCTGCTCCACAACCCCCAAGCCCCACTTCCTGGAGGCTGCTTCAGGCTCACTCCTCTTGCTGGAGGTAAGTGTGAGTGTTGGGCCTTACCCTTCCCCACTTCCTTTTCCTTGGGGCAGGGCTGAGGGCTTCCCTGCCCATTTGCAAACAGCTCTTGTAGGCTGGAACTCAGCCAGCCTCCAGAGCTCTTTGCAAAAGGGGAAAATCCATGGGTTTCTCTTCTAAAAGGGGAAATCTGTGTTTTCTTTGTTATTCCATGGGAAACGGAAAACCAGGATCCCTGCACATCAGTGACTGCAGGTTGGTCATTGCCAGCATCATGTCACTTGATCATGACAAGAAATGATTCTCAAATACAACCTAAAAAGTGGGTTGAGATATTGCCACCATTCCCAGGCTAGATCATCTAGTATAATTGCGAGGTTTAGGACTGGTTAGAAAGAAGAAGGGAAAGTGCTGCCTCCTCTTCTGCATTTCTGAGGTTTCAGACAGCATCTAGCCTACATGGTAGAGCTGCTTCAGGCAGGCAGTGGATGGGGCAGAGTTAACCCTAGAAAGAAATTGCAAGGCAAAGGCTCACCAAGAAACTGCTTCCTAATTGTAATTCTATGCAACTTCCCCATTAATCTTATGTACTGCTGCTTGGTTCTGTGTTGGCATCCAGCTTTCTCATTTTTGCCTTCAGCATAGGCTAATGTCTTCTGCTGGTTGTTTTCTTGCTTATTTCCTTCCATGTCTCTAACCTGAACAGCTGCTTTCTATTTAACTTCACTCTCAGTTTATTGTCCATTTTGTTTTTGTCTTTGTATATACCATGATATGTATTTGTTAGTCTATATAAACTAAGGGATGCCACATCCAGGATCCATCTTTCCAGATTTCACTGGAATATAAATGATGGTTGGTTAAAAGTAGATCTTTCTAACACTGCACATTCTAAATTCCTTCAATCATCAGAATACAATCCTTCTCCCATTTGAAAGTGTACCAAAGCTGTCATTGACTTATAGGAGCAGAATATGGCCATGACTGCTGTGTATCTTAATCCATATTGTATCGGACTAATTGTACACTGTATTTGTACAACTAATTTGTACAACTAATTGTACAACCCCCATACATGCAGTCATGGCTAGAAGTTAAGTTTGCTGTTGCCTTAATATTTGTCTACTAAAAGGTCAATAAAGAAGAAGCATATAAATCTCCTTCATGTGTATTTAAAGAATTACAGTGCTTTATTCATATTTGTAATTAATACATATATAGAGTTCATGAAGGAAATAGCTAATACAACACTTAAACGGGCAAGAAATCAATGAAAAGGGATAAAACTTGACTTCTGTTAGTATCCCTTAGGGTAGACCATGGGCATTAAACTTGGTGGGCCAATTTCAGACCCACCTCTGGCTGTGGGATGGGCTATGGCAGTGGTGAGGTATGAGGCATCAGGAAGTCACAGAAGTTACTGTAGCTATCACTTGCCTCACTGCTGCTGAAATGCATCTCTACTGGAGCTCTGTTCCCTGGAATTTGGCATGGGCCCTGCCTTGATTTGTCCCATCCCTGAATTCCCAGCCCCTCCTTGAGCCTGGTTAGTTGACTAATGCAGCTTCATGGGCCAGATGCAACCTGTGAGCTAGATCTTTGGCACCTTACCTTAGACAGAAGAGGTCCTGCTTGATGATTAGTGATGGAAATAGTAGTTTTGGTTACCCAGGCTTTGTCTCACACACTTCAGGTTCAAAATATTGTACATATGAATTCAAGTTAAAAAGTGATGGACAGAACAGGGAACACTGGGAATCCAGATCCCACATTAGTTAGAGTGAGGTTGGTGGTGAGGCCACCAAGTTACCACTCCCAAATGGCAAGCATTTGGTCAAGAAAAAGAGCTAGCAGTTAAGCATCCATTTTGTATGTTGAGAAGCACATTTAAGTCTTATTTTCTGGTGTGTCCTTTTTTTGCCCTTGCTCCCAAGAGTAAGGAGGTATCTGTATAAGTTATCTGGAGTTGCACTATGGAAGACTAAAGGACTAAGAGGGAGAGACAGAAGGATGGAAACATTTCTGTACCAAGGGAGGCAAGGAGGTATACATCAGTTCAGAATGATCTGTTCCTTGTTTGGTGGAGGTAGGGGCATGAATGTTTTAAAAGTTTTAAAACCAAATACATATTTGTTTTTGTGCTCTATCCCACTAGTTTATATACAATCTACACATTTCTTTTCAACTCAAGTTGTCAAAACTGCCATTGCTGTAAAATATTATTTTAATAAGTTGTGCAATATTTGGGGGAAGGGTCATCTTGTGGATAAGGCATAGGAGATCTGGCTTCAGGTCTGTGTTCAGACATAATAATACTCCCTTTCTTCTACTGCACCTGTTGATGTTGTGAGCTCACTAAAGCAGAAGCTGCCCTTTAAACTGCATCTGTATGGTTCTGGCAAAATTAGATTTACTGCGCTACTGGAATATAAATATTAAATGTAAAGACTGTTTGAATGACACTGTGGTATACTGGATATAGATCAGGTTTTACTTGACATAAACAGTTCCAAAGACTTCTTGTGGTATACTTATTTGCTTATAAGCATCCTTACTGAATGATATTATACATTTGATTTTTCCCAAAGGAATGCATTTGATACATGGACCAAACAATTGTGGCCACCCTGCCATTCAGAAGCACTTACACAAGTGGAATGCTGCCAGGAAATGGCATGCCTGGCAGACTGAACCAAACCACAGAACACTATATAATCTTTCTAGCAATTTCGATTTGAAATTCAGCCCCTAATGTGTAATTAAAAACCATAGTTTTCTGCTTAGGACTACTTCAGTCTGAACTGCAACTTCCATTTCCCTTAATTCTATCTGCCAATTTTTTTATTACTAAGATGCAATATAGTCACTGATCTTACACAGGTGCTGCCAGTGACACAAATTTCTGCTCTGAGAAGTTTCTTAAATGCTAAATTTGTGTAGCTGACATTTTCAGTATTGGAAAAATATATCTGCTGTGCAGTTCCTTTTGCTGCTGCAATAACTTTAACACCTCCTTCTCAGTTACCTTAACTGTAATCACCAGATGTTAATTGCCATACTATTTCTGCTAATTGTCCCCTATTTGTACAAATAGGCCAAGTTGAATCATTTATTAAAAAGTTACTTGCTACCTCTGTTCTCTGAAAAGTATGGAGATGCTTTAAAAAAGTAATTTAAATTAATGTAAATGCAGATTGCTTTATAGAAGCATTGCTGATTTGTTTTTCTTGGCCAAGAGATTATATTATCTTTTATTAATTTAAATCAGTAACATTTTATAAAATTAAATATGACCACTGGGATACCAGTATAACCTTGCTTTTAAATTCCAGATAGCTTTTTCTCTCATCCTTCCCTCCTATTCTAAGCATTTGTAAAAATTAAATGAAACAGTAATGCAAGAAATAACGTTGCTCTTTCTCAGTAAAACATTCATTGGAAATGAATTTCCCATACCTCACAACATTTCCACTGTTGTGTTCCCTACTCTCAGTAGGTGGTGCTGTTTTCTTATAGAAATTGACACTACTCTGATCTCTGTTTCACAAATGTTATATAAATGGAAGGATTCAATTTAATTCTGTTCTTACCTGCCTCTCTTTAGGGAAATCAGATTTACAGATATTAAAGTCTCACCCAGGCAAGAAACAATTACACTTCATTAAAAAATCCCCCTCCTATGGAAATTAAATAGCAGTTTTGTATAATTACTCCCCCACTATTAGATATTTCTGTCTGGAGTTGGGTTTATCTGCCAGGAACCTTGGAAATACTGCCACACATCTCCAAGGCAGTAATTACTTGTAATGGGCCTGATCTTCTCTTCGATAGATGTCTCTAGCAAAGTAAAGGATATCATGGGTCCAGGAAAGGAAGGGCTAAACTGGCTATTCTCATGATCACATGGTATTCTGTGGGCATGCGTGTGCCTAATTTCTCGGGGGAGATGGCGGAGGTGCGTGAATGAGAGGGAGAGATGGGACAGTGTCTGAAAGGGAAGGAGAAACAACTTGTGTGTGTGTGTGTGTGTGTGTGTGTGTGTGTGTGTGTAGAGAGGATGGGAGAAAAGTGAGAGTGTGTGGGAGGGAAAATCTGTGTGCGTGTGTATGTTGTAGATAGGATTGGAGAAAGGTGTGTGGGGGGCATATGAGAGGGAAGAAGAAGTAAGTGTGTGTGTGTGTGTGTGTAGACAGGATGGGAGAAAAATGGTGGCGTGTGTCTGGGAGGGAGAAGGAAGTGAAGAAGTGTGTGTGTGTGTAGAAGAGATGGGAAGAAGGTGTGCATCCTCCGGAAGAGGTGAGGGAAAGACGGGTTTGAGTGTGTGCCTGAGGAGGAGGGGAGAAAGGTACGTGCTTTTAGATGTGTTTCTGGAGGGGAGGTCGTGTGGTGTCTAGGACAGAGGGGAGAAAGATACGTGTGCTCGAGGGGAGGGCTGTTTGGGGAGAAGAGGAGGTGCCTGGGATTGAGGAAGGAGTGTGTGTGTGTGTGTGTGTAAGTCCTTGTTGGAATCCTTCTGTCTCCTAAACTAGGCATAACGTCTCCACACGGGACAGCACAGCCTGGCAAGGCTCTGTCCGTATGCGCCCCTCTCCAGCTAGTCTGCAGCAATTCTTTGGGAGCCCGCTTAGCTTCTGAACAGGTGGGAAATCGCTCCAGCCAGGGATTAGCAGAGATGCCCCCTTCTCTCTGCCCCGGTGGAAGCGTCGTGCTCACGTCTCTTATCTAACGCTGCCTGCCCCTGAGCGCTGCCTCCCCTGCTCTGATCTTGGTGAGCCATTCCCTCCCCCACCAGCCCAGGGTGGCAGTTTTGCCCTCCCTCCTTCCCGCCTCTTCAGCTCTTTCCCAGTCCTCTGTCTCCACAGGGCAGTTCAGCTACACTCTGGCATCTGCGCTAGGTCGCAAAAAGCAGCAAGAGGCATCGGTTTAAGAAGCCTCGTTTCCTCCGGCCATCATTGCTGTGCCCGCCCTGCAACCCCCAAATCCAAGCCTGATCCAAGTGGGCAGCAGGCACAGCCCCGGGTGTGTGTGAATGTGTGTGTGTGGGGGGAGGGGAGGGTGTCCGAAAGGACCTGGGGCTTCAACCGGAGCCTCTTCACATGTGATCCTAAAAGAAGCCGCCTTTCAATGAGAGTCCTTCAGCTTTCCCGCGGGGGCCGAGCCGAGGAAAGCAGCTCTCTCCCTTCCAGGGCCAAGGAAATCTCGCTTTGTAGCCGGACTGAGTTGCTCCTTTCACGCTCACCCTCCAGGACGGTGCCTGGTCCTTGGGGTTTAGCCTCCCAGCCCCGTCCCGCCATGACTCCTTCTCCTCCCCGCCCCGTGGCAATCCTCTGCCCCTATCCCCCCGCCTCCCTGCAGCCCTTTCACTTACCTGATGATGACATACATAACCAAGAAGTTGCCGAAGAGCCCTACCACACACACGACGGAGTAGAGGGCCATAATGGTGATGGCTGTGATCATGGAGGGGCTGATCCCGGGGGCCGGGCACAGGCTGTCGCCGCCGGCTCCCCTGCTGCCGTTGCCGCCCCGGCACAGGTCGGACTGGTTCCAGCCGTGCTCCTCCAGGCGGGCCGACAGGTTGCCCCAGGCGCCCGCGGGGCAGGGAGGCGGCAAGGGGCCGCAGGCGCTGGAGTTGGCGGGGAAGGCGCTGTCCATGGTGCTGGGGCCGGCGGCCGAGGCGCTGTCCGGGGTGCTGACGAGGCGCGCGGCGGGCGAGGGAGAGGCAGCGACACCGGCGCCCTGCGCCTTCAGCCTCCGACGGGCCGGTGCGGTGTGGGCAGGGTCCGGCCCAGCCTCCTCCCCGCCCCCAGCGCACGGGCACAGGCTGGGCAGAGGCAGGGACAAGCCGAGGCGCCTACCCCGCTCCGCCGGGCTCTCCCACACACGTGCGCTCCCGCAGCTGGCTGGCGGCACATGTGTGTGCCGGCTGGGAAAGCGGGCAGGGGAGGAGCCTGGGGAGTAGGGGAGGGGGGAGAGATAGGACAAGGGGAGGGCGACAGGCTGTGCTCACTTTCCCTGCGTTTGCTCGTTAGTGCAAGTACTGCGAGCTCAGCCCCGCACCTGTCCTTCCTTCCCACAGGTGCAACCACTGCAGGGTGGGGGGAGATCTGTGGCAACTGCTTCAGGCCCTGGTCATTACCTCCAGCAACGTGCTGCTCTCCCCAGCCCCTGCCTCATCACTAAGGGCAAAGGAGCATCACCCAGGGTGGGGGAGGGAGGTTGGGACTCCCCCACAGAGAGTAGGAACTGGGATCCAGCGACTTGCAGCCAGGGCACTCGGAAGGAAGCCAGTTAAAATCCTCCCTGCCCCAGAAAGCTGGTTTGTGCCAGTGCCAGGTCTCCCAGAAGAACCACGATGCAGCATAGCTGCAGGAGCCCCAGCTGAAAGGAATGATTCAACAGGCTGAGGTTAGAGGGGTGGTTTAAAACACAGCTGATTACCATAATGAACCAGGGCATCTTGAGGAACTGTTGTCTTCTACTCCTTGTGCTGCAGTGAGTGTTGCTTCTAGTAATACATTGTGGTGAAGCATGGGTTCCTAGGTTGTGAGAAGATTGCCATGGGCTAGTGTTCTGAAAAGGTTTTGCTTTGCCTTGCCTGGAGCCTAAGAATCTGGAGGAGATAAGAAACCTCTTGTTTGGTTTGAGTAATCTTTCCATTCAGACTTGGCTGCTGTTTTGCAGGCTTTGGTATCACTGCAAAGGGAGGACAATTTCATACTGTTGGCATACATTTTGTTAGCATTCTTCTCGTAAAGAAAGGCTGGCCCTTTTCAAAGGGCAAATCATTCCAAATGTGCATAGGGACACCCCTGAGCATCTCCCAGAACAGCATCCTGGCTGGTAATTTCTTGGACCAAATTCTTCTGCTGTCACACTGCTTAACTCAAAAGGGTTTCTTCATGGGGGAGAATGGGAGAGGAGAGGGTAGGGGGAGGAAAAATCCTGCTTGCGTGGTGATGGAATGCATAGTGTGGCATGAACTACTCCAGATGCTTCACTGCGTTGCCCAGGCCTACTTCAGTCCCAGTATATCTTCTGCTGGCTGTTGCCTGAAGAACAGGATGGACTGGCTGCTTGTACACACCACAGGGGTTTACTTTGGTTTAATTCTCCCTAAATTGAAGTGGTGGGTTTTTAAAAACACTGCTTCAATTTAGAGAGAACTAAACTGAAGTAAACTGTGTACATGAGAGTCTGGCCCGATCCTTACCTGCCTCTCTGGTGGCAGGCAGAGAGGCAAAAACAGGAGAGAGCTGAGTGGAGGAGAGCTGCTGGTGGGCTGAGTGGTCCCTGATCTGTTGTGGGGTGGGGAAAGTAGTGCTTTCTTCCACAGTGGCATCCCCCAGGCACCATGCACCTACAGGCATCCAGCCCTAGCAGTCCTGGGGGGCCACTGCAGCCACAGAGGGAAGCACCAGCCCCACCACAGCCATGAAGGGAAGCACTGGCCCCCTGCTCTGGGGAGGGAAAAAAAAGATCAGGGTTTCTGGGTTTTTTTTGTTTGTTTTGTTTTGTTTTTTTCCTTCAGTCTGCCTGCATGGGCTGCTTGCACAGCCCCTGAGCTACGCAGGGCCTGGTGCTTTCCTTGGCAGCTGTTGCACTTTGTTAGGTAGCAAATTAAATGACTTTGAGATGTAACACCTTCAAGATGTTTTAAAGTGTAATATATGCCACCAACAGTGTAACCAGCAACACCATTAAAGTGGTGCAAAAGGGGCATTTAAGCTGCTTTAAAGGCCACTTTTTGTGGCACGTTGAAAGGCCCGATAAGTATGTTAGAAGTACATAAATGTGCATGAGTCTCCAAATTCTAGTTAGTTTACATCTAGGAGATTTTAAAAAAAGATCAATATTAGCCATTCAGGGATTTGAGAGTTATTCTGCTGCCATGCCAGGAGTAATTCATCTTACACAGTTGCAACACTTTCAGTGTTAGCAGTGGTTAAAGCCATTAACCACAGGGAAGTGAAATGTGAACCAAGATACTTCAGCAGGATTTCCTTAGCAGTAGGATGGGGAAAATAAGGAAAAAGATGCCAGAAGACTTTATGGGTAAAAATAATTATCTGGACACTGGGGAATGTGTTTCCTTGTTGTCATTAGAGATTACTGGAGATGTACTAGGAATGGAGAAGAAAGATCAAAGAACCTGTTCTATGTAAAAAAAATTGTGCTTAGCAGCATGCAATTTCCTATACCGAGAGGATTCTGTTTGCAAAAACCTATGGCCTTTGTTGATAGGGCATAACCATTTGAAAACATATTTTCAAAGCATTCCTTTATATTAGAAGCCACGTCATCTCCCTTTGGTGGGACAAGCTACAGTAGTAGATACAAAAAAGAATACATCAATAGTTCTCTAAGAGTTCTTGTTTCACTTTCCCCTTGAAGGGTACCTCAAGGAGGTGAAAAGGCTTTAAGATCAGGTCACTCCTTTTGCCATAGGTCCTGGAACATGTGTGATGCAGCATCTCTCTCTTTTGCTCCCCTTAACCTCACCAAAACATCTGATGGCTTTCTTTAGCAGTGATGCCATTCAGTAATTAGTCCCTCTGATGTGCCTGTGCTCAGTGCTGCCTTCTGAAAGGTGGACAGTGCAGGGCAGAAGCTAATGATGCTAAGTGATTCGGTGCATCTTCATTCTTATCTTTTAATTATCAGTGACAGCCTGTTTTTGTCTTGGATTATGCTGAAACTGAATAATTCATCATATCGTTAAAAGAAGGTTGGCATCTTAAAAATGAGTGATAGATGCCTAAATAGCTTTGGTAGTATATCTTTGTTATAGGAGATTTGGAAATTAACATGTCAAATTAAACTGACCTCTTGACAGGTGCAAATGAAAACCTTAGCTGCAATAAGCACTGGCAAGAATGCTCAGAACCTAGGCCTGTTAAGGACAGGGCTCATTAAGCAGCATTTTGAAACTATGTGAAAGAAAGCTGGGTAAACATGGCATTTTGCAAATGCAGTAGAGACTTCAAGGGCATACTTAATAAGCATTAAAGCACTAGATAACCAAAGGATGTTTTCATAAAATTAATGCACATAGGCCTCTTGTAATGGATAACAAGGCGTTTAGGGTAATTGTGGTCCAGATAAGCAAGACTGTGCTGAGTATGCACTTGCAAAGCTGCTGAGTCATAGTCTCTTCAGGTGAGAAATGATAGATAGCATACATAAGGGGTAAGGGCATGACTTTGAGATTACATATCCTATAGCATCATGGAGCATCATTCACAACTTCACAGAGGGGTAGTTGAGGCAACATCTTTATTTATAGTCAGCAACTTTCACTTAGAATAGGGGTTTTTGTGAACTCTTGGTCCCACTAAAGCCAAATCAAAGCCATTGATTGAGGGTATATCTACACAGAAGCCACACCTGGGACCACAGCTTCTGTAGATATGTTAGCTTTATATTAGCTAGTTTGAGCATTGATAACAGTGCAGCCATAGCATCAGACAACTCTGCAAGGGCTACAAACCTGCCTAAGAAGTTGTCTAAATATTTGGGCATCTATTTTGTGCTGAACAACAAGCTGCCACCACTATACTGCTATCTCTGTTTCTGATCTAACTCTCTGAAGGCTGATTGGGAATGTCTGCATGAGCAGCACTCACAATAGTGGCATCAGTACAGATAGACTTTTAGTGAGATCAGAGTTTCACTCAATGTGTCTGATTCTCCATTTATTTGCACATTGCAGTTGACACCTGTACAAAATGATTGCAAATAGTACCAGATCAGAATAGACATCAAGTCCAAGGAAGCGTAAGATTAGGTCCTTATTATGTACTAGTAATGGATAGTATTCAACTCAAATGTACAGAAAATAGATGAAGAATTACTTTTAAGAGATCTTAAATCTCTTAAATGAGTATGTAAATCTCTATTAATTACTTTAATGGGTTATATGGCAAGGCCATAAAGAAAACTTAAGAACCTGTAGCTTGATCTTCTGGATAATGTAGCCCATGGAATGAAGAACTGAAGTAAAGAGTATTTTTACTTAAAAACACTATTTTAAAATCTATACCACTTAACTATAGTGCTGGGCAGCACTACTGAGGCATGACGCAGCACCTTTGAATGTGCTACCTCTCACTAAGGTGGTTTGTCTTTGATCCCCAAAAGGAGCACCTGCTTGGAACCTCCAGTCTCTCACAATCTTCCTGAAGCCAGCCCAGGCATAGCTTCTAGAAAGGGTAAACCTTTGGCTGCATGGTCTTCAAGACTTGGATCTTTTGTCTATGACCTACCACTTAAGGGGACAAAGTAGACCCATGTGAAGTAAAGCAGTTAACTCTTTTAACGCAAAAATGACACGCATTGGACAACAGTGGTACAGAAACAGAGTACTTAGACTCCAAACTCCAAACAGCCTCTGTTAGGAAAAGGAGCCCCAGCTGTTTTCTCTCAAGCCTCCTAGGCTCCTCTCAAGATGCCTTTTTTTCTTTCTTGTCTCTTAGCATTTCCTTTTTCAGGTCTCTCTCTCAATTATACTGCTGTTTTCTCATGAGCCTTCTTGACAACTGAAACATTAGGGGATCTCTTCAGATCCGTATCTGAAGTCCACCTGGTTGCTTGATGGCTCATAGGGCATTCAGGCCAATCTCCACAGTTCAAACACAATCAACACCTTTCCCAGTGTAGAAGCTGTCAGGAAACTGAAGCATGTAAATTATTATAGCACAAACCCATTTAAACCAGAAATACTGTAATAAAGCCATAGTTTGTCTCTCAGTGGTGGATCCAGAGTGGGTGTGCAGCACACTCGCACCCCACTTTGGATGTGTATTGCAATGCACAGTGAGCTCTTGAAGCTCACTTGCGTGTCAACAAAGTTTGCCCTGGGAGCTCCATGTGTGATATGAGCTATATAGTTAGTGTGGCATCTGATTTCAAGCAGCTCCAAAGCCTGATGCTCTTCCTCTCCCTACTTTTCAGCAGCAGGGGAAAGGAGGGGGCAAACAATAACAACAGCTATGCAGAACCCCTGTCTTCAGAGAGCCCAGAGGCTACGTACTGCAACTTGTCTCCTCCTTTCCCCTGCTGCTGAATTCAAGAAGAGGGGGAAGGGGAAGAAGGAGTGGAAGTGCAAGCAGAAGCAGGCTCTGGGCCTTCCTGAAACAGTGACTGGGCAGATCCTGTACTAGTAAGGTCAAAGAGCTCCTATCACATGTACAGCTCCATCAGGGGCAAGGCAGAGAGCTCACTGGCATTCAGGATCACAGAAAGGGGCTGTGGGCACACCTGCTTTGGCTCAGTGGCACATGTGCAATGAGGTCTCTTCACTCTGTATGCATTACATTGCTGAAAGGGGAATGGCTGCAGCCCCATTGTCTTGATCCTGGATTTGCCCACACTGTCACATTGTTATACTGCTTAACATTTAGGAGGTAGCCCTTATGGCTTGTGAATGTAGACACATTCCCTAATCATTTCCTACGGTCAAACAGCAAGTCTGTGAGTAATCTAGGAACTGAAACTAGATCACTTGCATTTCAGTTTAGTGTCTTGCCCAAGACAGAATCTTTCCTCTCATGCTTAATTAATTAAACCCTCCATTTTCCAAGTAACATTAAATCAAAGTATGGTAGGTTTTTCATTCTTGCACAAGGCTTGTACATAGTCCAGAGGCTTGGATGCACTATTTAGTTTACATTGTACACAAGGGTTCAACAATAGGGCTAATGACAAAAGCACATAATCTAAAACCACAGGTTTTGATGTATTTTCTATATTTAAAGGTTAGATTTTTCAAAGCACTCAGAACTAGCCTAACCTCTTCCCAATTTAATCAATGCAAGAATTACAATTTACAGCATCAGACTATAGGTCTAGTTTTTCCAGTCTCCAGGAATACACAGGGCAGAGAGTGGGTGCTGAAAGGGAAAGTGAGCTGGGTATGACCAAGGTTTTTTTCCCGTGTTCCACTTTCACTTGCAGCTTCCAGCATTTAAGGTCTAGGACATTCTAATTCAAAGGCTGTATACCTAACTTTCATGATCAATAGGTACTGATGCCCCTTTCCTTCAAGAATTTGTCCAACCCCTTTCTGAATCTGGCTAAATTGCCAGTTTTCACAACATTGGGGGAAAATGAATTCAATACTTTTAATTACACACTGGGCACATCTACACATGCTATTACTGTGCATGAATAAACTCTGGAGCTTACTGCCTTTTGAACATGCACCTAGAAGCAATAAAGTCTGGAGTAATAAACTCAGGAGCTTATTCATGCACAGCATGTTGAGCTGGGTTGGAGCAACTATGGCTGCCCTAGGGCCCTAGGGGGGCTAGCCTGTTGTGGAGGGGCTGGCTGGGGCATGAGGGGGCTAGTTAGCAAGCAGTGTGGGGCTTTCTGGAAAGCAGCTTCCACACTGAAGCACCCTGATGCTCCAGCCAGCTCTCTCAGCATCTACATGTGTGCTGCTATGGAATTTTATACTGTATTTTTACTTGTATTTACAAGGGCTATCCTGCTGTGGAGTAAATTAGTTTACTCTGGCCTAATACGGGTGCAAGTGTAGATGTGGAATGTTTACAGTACAGCTCATTAGTTAATTGAGCAGTAAAAGCCTCATGTAGATGTGCCTTCTGTGTGAAAAATAACTTCATTTTGTTAGTTTTAAATGTACTACCTATTAGTTGTATTTTGTGACCACTAGTCCTTTTAGTCTCTCCTCATAATGAAGCCACTCCATACCACTAATCATCCTTGTTGCCCTTCTCTGTACTTTTTCTAGTTCTTCTTTATCCTTTTTGAGGTGTGGAGGTGAGAACTGTACACAATATTAAAGATCTGGACACATCATGGATTTATAAAGGGGCATAATAATATTTTCCATTTTCTTTACAATTGCCTTCTTAATAATTCCTACTAGCAGCATTCAAAAGCTCACTCTTAATTTTTAGATGATAGTGAAAATAACTGCAGAGTTTGGAGAGAAGAGTTGGGGTTGTATAGAAGAGGGGGAGTACAGTAAGACTTGGTGTTTGAAAATCAATAGGAGAAGAGGAGTTCAATAGTTAGTGTATGAATGGGTCAGGTAGGCAATGGTGTTGGATGCCTGGAAACAGGTGGAGAAAGGAACTGGAACTAGACCATGGCAGGGATAGATAAGAGTAAATGGGGATGGGGACAAAAACAATAATGTGCTAAGAGGAAAGGGTTTGTAGTCAGTCGTAGAGGAGGTTTATGTATAGAAAGGAACAAGAAGGGAAAGAGACCAGGGTGGGGGATAGTGGCAGAAGGACCTACAAACACTAGCCTACAGAACTTTGAGGTGAACCAGGAATCCAGACTGTGAATTTCTCTGTTGTTTGCCAAGGTGTGTATCTTATCCCCTACCAGTAGCCGGTGCACACAAGATGATCACTGTACAGTTGTTACTGCACAGGCATTTAGGACTTGCAAATAGGAAGTTATTATTTATTTGAATAAACAAGTACTAAATGATTGCGCTGTATCAACAGTTACTGCATTGTAGTGTCACCGAATTACCTTTTTGTGACTCTGACTATACAGTAGATCATTACTACTGTGCAGTAGTGTCACAACATCCTTCCAGCCACATGACACTACTGTGTTGTAGTCATGGGCTACTGCGCAGTCAGCAACTCATGTAGATGCGGCCACAGAATACTCCCAATACTGCTACCATAGATTTCTTTTGATCATCAGATTAATTTCATGCTGTGGATCATCCTGATGATGACTTGCTAATATGATTCTATACAATATAATTTCTGTTGCTTCTACTGTTTTGTTGTTGTTTTTTAATTTACCTCCAAAACTTTATACTATGGATGAAAAATTAAACACTGAAAACATAAGAAATGGAAAACTTCCCTTATATATTGTCTCCATCTTTCATTTTATATAATATTTTCTGCCTCTCCCTTTCCAGCACCCTCTTTCATTCAGAGTTAATGCAGACCCTACCCTGAAGATAAGGAAAAGCTGTGAAATGAAGGAAAGTGTGGTCTGTAAGACCCTTGCTTTATTTGTTGCAGTCATAGTGAATGTGGCAAAGGGCTGGAAGACTAAAAAGAACAGTAACACTATTCAGTCTCTGCCAAATCAATGCTAAGATGCTGGACAGATCTATTAAGTAAAACATTTTACAGTGGTCCACAGTCACATGTGTATTTTGTGTTTTCCCAACAGAAGACACTGGGGACAGATTTTCTGAAGTTTAACTATTGCAAATAAAATTGATTGGAGCTGTGCTTTGAACATAAGTAACATAATGCTAATAATTGCTAATAATTCTAAGTATTTTGAAAAAAAAACAGGCCTTATTAAATGTTACAATTTGGACATTCATATTAGTGGATATTTTTTCAATTTTGGGCCTAATGTTGCACCTTAATTTTGCAGCTTTAAACTAGGGACAATGCTGCCTGATCTCAGAAGGATGTTATGAAGATGAATTCATTAGTGTTTGTGAAATACTCTGATTCTATGGTGGAACCCTTGGAGGAAATTAGTAATTTTGTATTCAGTGCAGGGTTTGGTTGGTATATGTTAAAAAAGATTTGAGACTATATATTGAATGAGGAGAAGGAAAAAAAAAAAACAGTTGAAAAGCTAACCAAGCACTGAATAAATCAAGAGTCCAATGGAAAAAATAGCATCCATTACATAATTAAAGATAGTATCAGGGATAAATTAATGTCACGCAGACAATATTAATTCTGGTATTTTCTAGCTTTTATGTGTTTGACTGTGCAACTTTAATGCACCTAGTTCTTGCATATAATATCAATACAAATATCAGTTTTTTTATATGACAACAAGGCAAGCCTTATGTCTGTCAGAAAAATGGTATTGGACTTTAAAAAGAGAT
Organism: Caiman crocodilus; assembly: GCA_030014935.1. Taxonomy (NCBI): domain Eukaryota; kingdom Metazoa; phylum Chordata; order Crocodylia; family Alligatoridae; genus Caiman; species Caiman crocodilus. The sequence continues at coordinate 14,872,577 of JAGPOW010003648.1, read as the reverse complement.
TGGTATTTCAGATGGCATATGGGAAACACAAAAATTGGATACAAAACATTGTCAAAGATGGTACAAATGATTTTACTATAGGAATGAGTTACAGCTAAATAAGACATTCAGTTATGACTTTCTCGGAAGTCTTTATGAATACCTGCCAGGTTCTTGCATTTGTTACTAAACTTTTTGAAATAACACAAGGACTTGAAGGCCATCCTAAGTGATTGTATAACAGATATGATATCTAAGTTGCAGCTTAATACTATTTTAATGGCATTCAATATACAGTTTATACAATATTTACTCACCTCCCCAGCAAATTAAAGAAAAAACCCCATTAAATTAGAGGACGTGGAACATTAATTTGATTCAGTAAGTGAAAGGACATCCATGAAAACCATTGAAGAGGAGACAGATCCAACTGGAATGGTAGGCAACAAAGATGATGTTGGTAGTATTGGTAAAGACATGAAATAGTGACAATGTTGTGAGAGGTCAGAGAGTAGGTGGCTGCAGTAAGGATGAAAAAAGATAATTGAGACTTGGGCCTGGGTTTGGGCAGCAAGAACTGAAAATGAAAGAGAGATTTTAGTAATGATAGAAGAAAAAATATTTCAGTTTAGCAAATTTTCCTTCTCTGTATTTTAACTGACTATAGAGATACCATAAGTCTATTACATTTAAAAACCTCAACATTTAAATTCCCAAATTAAAAACCAGATAAAAAATGGATTTTGCTTTTTGTAAGCTTCCTATCCTCTCCTACAAAGCCCAGCTCTTAGATATTTCCTCATATTTCTGGAATGCCAATTATGCCAGTCTTAGTGACACATTCTCTATCTCACCTCTCAGTACATTTCTTATCATCCCTTGTATACATTGCATTGTCTATTCTGGTTCAACTAGCTCCTATATTTCTTGTATTGTATGCATGAAACACTTAACAAATTAAAGTTTTGTATTGATGGAGAAATTTATTGGCATAACTATACTTAAATAATTATACTGGTATAACTTTAATAGTACAATTTTCCATGTGGACACTCTTATTTCAAAATAATGGGAACTTATTCTAGTATAACTATAGTAGTATAATTTTACTGACATAATTATACCAGTAAATTTCTCTGTGTAGACAAGCTCTTAAATGTTTAAAAAAAATCTAAGCTAATTCCTTCTCTTGTTAAGCAGAACTGTGGGAAAGAGCAGCAGACCAGTACTACTCAGTTTCCCACAGTGTTAGAACCCTCTTACCAGTTGCAAATTGGACTCTTTTGTTATAAAGGACTTGAATTAAACTCCTCTTCTATTATGTTCAGCATATACATGTTTATCCTTACCATTAGGGCCTGGTTTCAATTTCAGGCCTAGATCACTAATGTCGTGGCCTGATCATGGCCTAAACTTCATACCAGATTGTGGTTGCCCCCTCCCCCTCCCCCAAACTCTTGATTGGCTGGGGGGGGGCTGGGGTCTAGGGCCAGGTTTAATTGTAGCAGCAGAGGCAATGCACCCAAGGCCTCTGACTGCTGCTGAAAAGCCCACACTCGCTATTTGTGCTGGCTTCCCACGCTCAGTCTCTCCATGTGGTTGTGCTGCTGCTGGTATCCACTGAAGGTAAGAAGCTTTTTTCTGGGCTTGGAAGCAGTTGGCTGCCTTAGGCAGAAAACCCTGGTGCTGAATAATGGAGGGGTAGTTTGCTTTTCTGGGAGGGAAAACTGGGGTGTAGGGGGTTGAGGGTGCTGGGGGGCTGCCTTGACAGATGTTTCTGGAACTTGGTAGGAGCCAACTCCCCAGAAAGTGACCATATCATGGCATTTCATTGCAAATCACATTTTTCATGAAAATCACCTAAGTTTGTGATTTTTTTTCACAAACAAATGTGAAATTACAATTTAAATCAGGCCCTACTTATCATCTACACTCTCCATCAGCCCTCCAAGGGAGAACATGAAGGGTGTTATAAGGAATAACGTACTTTCTATCTCAGTACCTGTGCAAATGCTCCGGATGGTGCCAGTGTCCAAAATATCACTCTTGTGGTATTTCTGATCATCTGGCATTTGAAACCCCATTCCTGAAGACTGGACACTTGCACACTATATTTACCAAGCTCAGGGCTTATATTCAAACATGGTGTTTGATTTGATGATAAAGAACAAGAATTTAAGCAAATGTAGATGCTTGGAGAGAAATGTGCAGTGATACAAAAGTACATACAGTTTTTCAGATGTAGTCATCTGAAAGACTGCAGCAATGCTCCTGAGAATTAAAGACAACAAGGAACTCAAGAATCACAATTAATTGCATTATTTTTTCTAGATAAAACTTCTCCAAGTTGTTGGTAAACATTGCATATGGGCAGAGTTTTCAGTTTAGAACAACAGCCATTCATCCTTGTGGGAGTTCAAAAATAATTTCTAACATATATTTCCCACCCTCCTCCCCCAACTCTAAAAATGGCCAAACACATGTTGTTCTGCCTTTTGTCCCCAACATATTTTCTGGTTTAAAATAAATAAAAAGCATATACGTTTGTAAATAAAAGATATATTGTTAGGAATAATTTTTGTGCTTGGATATAGGAACTTCATATAGGAAAAGTTAATTTCAGCAGTTTTAATGGGTTAGTCTAGATTAATATTTAAGTGTTAGGTAGGACTTCCTAAGATGCTTTCTTTTTCGAATGAACTCCATCACCACACAATGATACATTCTTCTTTCAGCTCAGCTCTGTTATGCCTACTGTTCTCCCAGAATTTCTTTTTAAGGGAGTGAATTTTTTGCTTATCTACTCCTTTGCTACATTTTCATATATCCTCTTCACAGCATCCATTATATACACTTTATATTAACATTTAATGGTATTCTGAGTCTTCCTTATGTCTTACTGCCCAGAACATGCCCTGGACATATTAAATACCAGAGAAACAGGATCTTTCACATGAGAATCATCTAAGAACTTTCTTGAACAGAACGGTTCTGCTTACTAAACTTTTGCTCTGTATCTTAAAATGTAAATTATATGTTAATTTTAATGAGAGTCCAAATAAATTACTGAAAGAATTGGTCTTAATCTGGAAAAGAGAAGAAAGACGAGGAATTTAATAACACCTTTCAACTATTTGAGGGTGGTTACAATGAGGATGGAGCTAGGCTGTTCTCATTGGTGGCAAGTAACAGACCAAGGATCAAAGTTCTCAAGTTACAGAAAGGAAAGTTTAGGTTAGATATTAAGAACAACTTTCTCACTAGGATGATGGTGAAGCACTGGAACAGGTTACCCAGAAAGGCTGAAGAATCTCTATCCTTTGAGGTTTTTAAACAAAATCTTGGCTGGGATGATAGTGGGAGATGGTCCTTTTTTGAGCAGGAGGTTGGACTAGATGATGTCCCGAGGTCCCTTCCACCCCTAATTTTCTATGACTATAATGGTGCTTTTTCTCTTTGAAACTTTTGTCATGCATCATACTGGAAGAAAGCAGATTTAAGATGGATCCATAAGATGCATCTATTGATATTGCCATTTTCTCTATCCTTTTCAATTATAAGCCCAGACTAATATAACCTCAGTCAAATGAAGCAATGTGTTGGAATTTGAGATTTTTCAATCAGATACCAATATTTTATCCATCAAATTCTCTATATTTGACATACACAAAATACATTTTTCTATGATGTCTTCAGACTCTTAGGCCAAGATCCTCAAAGGTATTTATTTATTTTAATGGAAAACAAACTGCTTATAGCTATGCCTGTACCATCCCTGTGCTGTTTTTTGAAGAACTTCTGTGAAAGACACCACACCTACTCATTCCCACTCTATGGGTGCACTGACATATACATTAAAACACTTTTCCTAATGTGCATTATGTTTAGTATCTTCAGTGTGAGGTACTAAAGAAATGTGCGTTGGCTGCCTTAATGCGTAGTAATGAATGTGCATGATTTTTCAGTGATGCTTAATGTGCAGTAGCCTATTTTACTGTGCATTAGCATAATACCATGGTTCTTTACATGATGCTTTAATGCACAATAAAATAGGCTACTGCTCATTAAAGTGCATGCTTAGCTGTACCCCATGTGTTCCAAATCTCAGAAATGAGGCAAGAAAGCTACCTTAGAGTGGTTCTGGTCATTTTTTGATAAGTCCACCTGAGGCAAATAGCCTAAGAATGAAGGGTGGTTACATTGCTTCATTTTCAGGAGTTGGGGTGCAGGGAATGGGGGATGGCTGAGCATGGCATGTTTCATAGCAGCAATCCCAAGAACGCCATGAAGAGGCAGTAGTCATGTCCTTTATACCTTTGAGGATTTGAACTTTTGTGTTCATTCACATTTTTTGTCTTAAATTTAGAAAATAAGTGATGGGTGAATTCTGTTATGATTTATACTCTGACAAGCCCATATTGGTTGGTAGATGACCTGGACAATTTTTATCCTAGTTATTACTTTGGCACAAGTCACTATGTTAATTAGCTACCATATTAGTTATTACCAAGGCATAAATAGCAAAAAGGAATCCAAGTAATGACTTCGGCATTATGGAGTACTTGATATTTAGTCAAAAGAATTGTATTAAAATAAAGTGCAGTGGACACTCTTTCTGTACAAGACTGGAATGGAGAAGCATGTACTTGTCTGGTTTAAGCTGTACACACTATCATTTTCGGTCATGTCAGATACTAAAAAAGTGCATTTTAGGAATGACTAATATGTATTGCCAGGTAATTTTAGTCCCGAAACAAGAAACAGTGGGTGTGTCTACAAGATCTTTTTTATAGACTAATTAGCTCCACAGTGGGTGCATCTACCCAAGATGCTTTACCACACAGTTGACTAATTGACTGTGTAGTAAAGCATCACAGCAAAGAAAAGTAATATTCCATGAATTCGTATGAATCTAAATAGTTCATAAGTAGGGAAAATATAAGTAATCTTAACTTATTAACTGAAATTAATTCAGTTACTTAAGCTATTAAAGAAGCTGTCTTAAGACAGGCAAGTTAATGAATTGATAAGGAATTTTACATTTAAATTAAATCTGTTTCTCCCTTTATTTATCAAGGTTGGCATGTCTTCTCTTCAGGAGATGAGAAGTGCCTATGCCAGGGCAGGGCAAAGTCTGGTCCGTGTGCTGGTTCTGGCTGCCGTAGGCTCCATTTCCCAGCAGCCCCTGCCTGCACGGCTGAGGCAGATTTCCACGGAGACTTCAGCATCAGCCACACTGTGATAGTCCAGGGCCAGGGTTTCTGTGGAGACCGGCCCCAACAGTGCTGGCAAGCAACAGCCTCTTTTGGGTGGAGGTGCTGAATAGGGGCTGTGCTGAGGGAAGGAGTGGGGTGGGCTCAGTGCTGCAGCCTGTGCAGGGCAGGCAGTGGTGGTGCTGCTGAGAGGGGCAGCTATAGGTTCTATGAGGGATTTAGGGTGACTATAGCACCTCCCCCCAAGCCCCTCTAGCACCACCCCTGCTGGCAGGGCATGCGGCAAGGCATGGAGCTGCTCCAGAGCCCAGCTGGGATCTTGAAGCGGTGACACCATAATCCAGAGCCAGGGCAAAGCTGCAATCTGTAGCCTGCATGCTCCGGGCAGGGGCATGCAGGAAGTGGATTGTGACTCTGTCTCAGCTCTTGACCATGCTGTCACTGCTGCAAGGATCTGGGGCAGAGCAGTGATCTGCTGCTGCTGCCCGGAGCATGCAGGCTGCTGCAGACTGTGGCTCTGCCCTGGCCCTGGATCACACTGTCACCATTGCAAAATCCCAGCTGGGCTCTGGAGCAGCTCTGCGCCCTGCCACCTGACCTGCCAGTGCTCCTGAGGCCAGTCTTCATGGAAACTCTTACCTCACTCTATCATACTTGGCTGCTGCTGGGGTCTCCATGGAAATCACCCCACCCATGTGGGCAGGGGCTGCTGGGAAATGGAGTCTGGCTGCTGGCCAGATGCACTATCGTGCCCTTCCCTGATGGCCTGGCCTATGCATTTTGGTGCTTGCCAGAAGAAAATATAACTGTCTAAAACTCCAGTAGCATTTTCTTATCTAATAAAAATCATTACAAGAATAACTGAATTGCAATTCCTTGGTAGAATTTAACAACATTTCTCTCATTGTTATAGCTGAAATCTTGGTTATTCCATTATGCTGCTGAAATGGTACTTACTGGAAGTTTGCTGCTTCTGTTTTTCTCCTCATGGTGGCTTTTTTTGTCTTCTTGCTGCTGCCAGTTGCTTGAAAGAAATAAGATGAGAGTCTCGAGACAAAAGTGCCACTGAAGCTGAGAGCAGGATGTGTGCTGTTAACTCAATACAGAGGGATGCATATTCTTCTCTGATAATTTCATTGGTTGATTTTCAATATTAACTGGTTCCAGCCTTTAGTTGGCTCAACATTTGGATAGGCAGTCATTGTAGGGTTTTTAGCGCATAATTACATATATTGTTCATTGTAGGGTTTTTATCTCATGATTGCATAAATTGTTAATGATTATGAAAAGGGATTTAATTGCATTTGTTCTTGCTGAAGGAACTCTGCCTGCTGCCTAGGCCTGTGCTGAAGCTCCCTTGTGCCCCAGCCAGCCCCTCTGCACCACATTCAGCTGGATGGGAGCAGCCCTGGTTGGCAGACTAAAATCCTAGGAACTCCTGCCAGCCAGGGTTGGTCCAGCCCAGTTCAGTGTGCTGCAGTTCTGGGTGCACAGTCAAATGGCATGCCTGGGAGCAGGGGCAATGCATAGAGGGTTCATACAGGTGCAGGTACACTCCCTGAGTGTGGCAGTGCACCCCCTTCAAAAATGCGCCACTGACACTGTCAGCAGTGCCTGCAGGTGGTTTCCACTCACCACCCCGCCACCACCAACCCTGGCAGCATTGCAGGTGGTCTACGATCGCCACTGGCCGCTGCTGCCACTGGTGCCTGCAGTTAATCACCGATCCCTGGAAGGCACTCGCCACCCCTGTTCCCCCACCGCCAACAGTGCCAGTGGTGTCTGCAGAAGCTCCCAGCTTACTGCCACCGAGCTCCCACTGTTGCCACTGTCCCACTGCTGCCAGCACAGCTATGCCCCACCGGCCACCGGGGGTCACACCATTCATGCCTGGCAGCAATAGACTCCAGAGCAATCAACTCCAGAGTTCGTTTCACATTAATTGCATGTGTAGATGAGCCCAGTGCTTCACAAGTTGTAGCTTTCCACTTTAGCTTTGCTCCTGCTTGGTTCTCAGCTCCTGCTTGCTCTATTAAGGTATCCTAGATTCCCTAACTACCGATTCCTGGCACTGCCTAGACTATGGATCTTGCTTTTTGACTAGGACTTTAATTTGGATTCTGGTTCTGCCCCTCTTGTGTAGCCTTGGTCCGTTATCTACATCTTACTCTGGCTCAGGTACTTGTCTACCCTCACACTCCTCTTGACTGCCTATGGCCCAGTCCTAACACAGGAAAATAATTGATTACAGTACTATTTGCTTAGAAGATCCTAGGAAATGATCCTAAGATCCATGCTCCAAGCTCCAAAGAATGGCAAGGACCATGGGGATTTTTTTGGCCCCAAATTTGGTTACTTTGCAAGAGTGACAGAAGCATCTGTGCATCCTAACAAAAAACCCTCATCCTTAACTGTGACCAGCATCCCAGTGCCTCAGATGAAGGTGGAAAAAAGAACCAGAAGTAATAGCATTTAGGAGAGGAAAACCATTCCTTCTGGACCAAAACTAATGACCAGAGAAGGACCTGAGGCATTGGATGACAAGACACCTGTCATGCCACTGAGTTGCAAGTAAAATGAGGTGCTTTGTGCCCCTTCATTGAGTGGTGTTATTTGGTACCTCTAGACACTTCTCTTTGGATGTGACTACCTCTTCCCTCCCTCCTCCCCACTCTTCACCAGCTCCAGTTTTCTCAACAATCCTTGTGAAGAGTACTTAAACCTGAAATGCTTTTACAACTTTGATATCTCTTCGATGACTGTATGGGGATCCAAGGTGTCTACCCCAGTCAGACCAATTTGCTCTTCTGAGCAAGGACTCTAATATGAAGACATTGTCCATTCTAAGTATGTGCACTTTGACTCCTGTCCCAGGAGCCTAAAACTTAGGCAACTGTAGTGCTCAGAACTGTGGCACCAACATCCCTGTACTTTTTCTTATCCTTAATTCTTAATTATTAGTTCTAAAATAGAATAATTTGTAAAAAGAGCCTTTTAACCTAAATGTTCATCCAAGAATTATTGTCTGTTCTTGGACAATCCTTGAAGATCTGACTTTTGTCTTTCTGAATTTGTCAGATAACATTATTATTATTATAATAAATAATACTATGGTATGTTTACATAGCTTCTTCTATTAGTAAAGAGTGGTAGTACGAAGTGACCTTGCTATTTATGCAAAGAATATCTAGCTATTTATATAACACGAGCATGCAACTACTATATGAGACTCGTATTTATACACAGTTATTTTTTTCAAGCAAACAACTTGAAAAAAGCCTATGTTTTTCTGAAGGATTTAAGGAATAAATAAATGTTTTCTATCAAGCACTTTTCAATTCTACATGTTCTTCCTATAGTTACATAAGGAGTTTGGCTTTAAAAAATCATATGTTATGCATCACTTCTTTTTGAAATCCTAAAAAAATAGCAATCATTTCATATTCCGTAGCAAGAAGGAGATGAATTTTTTTCAGCTTTTTGTACCTGTTTCTTCCTGGAAGAAATGTCCTGCTTTCTTAATTAGCTGGAACAGCTAATAAAACAAGTAATGGAACACCTTCATATATAAGCTATTATTCTCCATCACTTTGCCTGTATTCATACTTATAAGTGTTCCTTCAAAGTTAGTAAAAGTGAAGGAAAACTTTTAACAACCTGTAATAAAAATAAATTAAAAGAACTTTACTGAGAATCCCATTTTGGCATCTATACTGAGATTTGCCCTTATGATACGAAAACTCCTATTATTCTCAGTCTAGTTTAAAGGTGAAGGGCAGAATAAGTTGATAGTTGTCTATAAACATCTACATACTAGAAGGATGTTGTTACAACTTCTGCATTTTCTTACCTTGCCTAATGGGTTAGGACTGATGCCTGAATACTGGCTCACCACCAGAGCTGGTTCTTGCCAATAATATTTATAGAGAATGCTGGCAAGATTTAATCTAGTAATTATTATAATAATTATTTAGGAAAATGTGTTTTTTCCATATTTAGTTAGGTCTCAGGCAAAAATATCTGAAACAGAGATGAAGGAACAATGCTGACAGTTTGCTATTTGCTCCCTAGAAAAAAATATTGCAATGATATCCTCCTACAAAGAAATTTAAGGCACTGCTCACTCTCTCCCCAGGCAGATGAAACATGTTACCACATTAATCTAGTGCTACTATTTGGGAGACAAATTTGGAGATTCGGATATGACGAGAAAGTGGAAACTTCATTATACTACCTGCCTCATGCAGCAATAATAAGGATAAGTTGGCACAGTTAAGTGGATACATTGGATGAACTGCTTTTTAAAATAGTTTTATATAGTGACTAAAATTGTGAAGGTGAATTCAGTTTTCCTTCACATTAGTAGATGTCTATGTGCCTCATAGCGCACGTCCCGATGAGCATGCTCATGCCTCTTGAGGTGTGTCAAACCAGTTTGAGAGATTGCAAGAGGCACGCTGAGAATGGAAAAAATGTTTCCTGTGCTGTATTTGCAGTGCGGGCTCAAAAATTTGATACCCGGAGGTCCAAGTATCAGATAAAAGCATGCTGGAGAAAAGTGGTGCAGGGCACAGTTCCTCACCGTGCCCTGAGACAAGCTGGGGCTTGGATGTTCAGAGATGTTTTGGCATCTGGCCAGTGTCTCTATGGTGCCCCCTGCTGCCCCAGCATGCTGTGTATGCATGTGGGGTAAATAGGAGTGGTGTGAGGCTGTGACCCAGGTGCTGTCCCTGGTAAGTAGGGACTGAGGGTGGGGGAAATTGTGGGGGGGCTCTGAATGTGTCGGGGATTGTGTGTGTGTGGGGGGGTGTCCATTGAGGTAGGACCTGACCTGGTGCAACACATAGTCCCTGCAAGCAGCACCACCACCTGAGTGACAGCCCAAATGGCCTAATTCTGCCTGAAGGTATATGGTCCCACGCTGTGCTGAGCTGGGCTGGAGCTGCAACAAGCAGCACAGGCTGTGCTGGGTCTGAGGTGGCCAGGGCCATGCCACAGTGTGGGGGGGCTCTAGCTACAGCGGACCCTGAGCACCTCACAGCCGCTGCTGCTGTGGGTCTTGTGGGGGGAAGCTGTGAATCCTGAAGCAGGGGGAGGCAGTCTGTGAGTGAAGGGAGTAAAGGGAGTAAGGGCAGCTCTGATTTTCCTAGGACAAAAAAAGCCCCAAAGTAAATGTCAAAGTGTTTAGATATTTAGAATGTATTTTATTATGATGATGGTAGGCTTCCAAATTGCTTTAAACTTGTAAATATATCAATAAAACATTGCCCAACTGATCCCTCTCTATATAGTGACATTTCATTTTAACAGCGGAAGAACACTATTTTGGATATTTTAATGAGAAAATGTGGGTTTCATATTAGAGGATTTGCAGTTTTTAAATAGGGAATACCTGGATCTCTGCTGGTGAGACAGGTGGTGAGACCTGGGCATAGAAGCCTGTCCAGGGCCAGCACTGGGGACACAGCTGGAAGGCAGATGAGGTGGCTGACCTCTTGGCCATTTGGGGCCAAACGGACATGCTTTGACAGTTCAAAGCGGACCACCACAAGAAGTACATCTTCTGGATGATAGCTGCCAAGATGGCAGAGCAGGGACACCTCATCTGCCAGTCCCAAGGGGTGGATGCTGTCACAGGTGGCAGCAGGTCACAGCCAGGCAGCAGCCCTCACTGCCAGACTGCTGCAGTGGGTAGAGGGTGCAGAGGCCACTCTAGATTAGGGCTGCTTCAGCAGTTCAGCTGGGACAAGGGGCTAGTGTTCCCAGATACTGATTGGCTGGGCTTCAGAAGCTCCCAGAGCTGCTCTGCAGGGCAGCTTTTTATACTACTGAAGCCAGCACAGGTGTGGGCCCCAGGCTCTAACTCCTCCTGGCTGCAGATCTGGGAGGAGCTGGGCAGGGTCTTTTTGCCCCAAGTGACACAACTTGCCCCATACCAAAGTGTATGTCCAGGCACGTGTGATGAGGCAACAATCTCTGGGACAAATTTGTGCCACACCTATTTGAGCTGTTGTGAGTGCACATGCCTGCGTGTGTGGATGTGCCCATAAAGGTCAGTTAGTACAAGAAAGATTAAAACATTGACTTTTTTGGCTTGATCAGTTTTTTTTAATGAGCTTTTTTCCCCCTGCTTGCTTTTTTTTTTTTCCATTACATACCCAGAAAGCTTTCTCTTAGTATTTTTTGGGGTGTGTGCATAAGCTTGCATGTGCAAGTGTGTGTGTCTGTGCCTGCGCACATGCTGTAGAAACCAGTCTTTTACTACAAGTCTCCCTTTTCTTTTGGTCTGGAAGGATGGCTAAGTTTGGAGGATGGCTAAGTTTTAATACATGTTCATTTACCTTGCACTTTACAGATGGAGACCAGAAGATGGAAGCAGTGCTAAGGACTAAGCAAAACAAAAGTGAACTACTGTTGAAAATATGCCTTCCAGAATCACAAGTGAAGAGACTCTCATTTCAGGCTCTGCTAGTATACACCAGATACAATCAAAGTAGAAGCAGCATGGACAGTTAAAAGGTCAAAGATGTATTCAAGCCTAGATGTCCTATGGGACTAGTGTGATTAAGTCATGTAGCCAGCAGCCCACAAGGGAGTGATATCTGGTTTACCACATCTGGTTGTCTTTGACCTCTCAGCCTGAATGACCTGGTGCCTATTTATACCTACCTTAAGTGTGGCATGTATTTGTCAAGAATTCAGAGTGAAACTCAAGCTCACCATTTGAACCAACTGCCACAACATGCTAGAAATAAAAAAAGTGACAGATGCTAAATGTTTATTTTAGGTCTGTATGCTTTGAAGTACAGTCACATAGATTGTAAGGACACAGTTCGGTACATTTTAAGTTTAAGAAATAAAAGTCAAACCATGAATTCAGTTAAGAGGTGCACTGTACAAAACAACTTAGGTGCTTAATTTTAATTTTGGGCCCATAAATCCGAAATTGATTTATTAAAATCATCATTCAACTGCCATTTAACTCTATAGTTTAATAATTTATCTTAAACTTTAATTGGAGTAGGAGCTTCTACACAGGCCTCCCCTCTTCAAAGTGAAGGTCTTAACCATGATCCTAAGGAGTCCTTCTCATGCCCCTGCCCTCTCATCTCATCTTTCTCACTTACAGAATATTTATTCTATTCAAATGAGAACAGCTTTAAGAGGAGGGAATCTTCAACAGCCTGGTGGCTGAGGCATGACTGTGGGTGGGATGAAATAGTTGGGGGTGGTCCTGCTTTGAGCAAGGTGTTGGACTATATGACCTCCTGAGTCTCTTCCAACCCTAATTTTTTATGATTTTAAGATTCTATCAAATGAATTTAAATCCTATACATCAGTGAAAGTGCATGCAGGCATTCGAGTAGGAGGTTCTAGGGGACCACAGCTTGGAGGGACTCTGGCAGATGGCTCAGGAGCCGGAGTCAGAGTTCATCCCACATAAGAGGGAACAGGTGATCTGGGATAAGAAGGGACTCTTCTATAGGTTGTGGGTACTGAAGACGCATGCTGAGACCTGGTATCCCGGTTGCCAGCTTGTAGTACCTCTTAAGTTCAGACAACAATTGCTTTCTATAGCTTATGATTTACCTTGTGCTGGTCACATGGGCAGGGAATGGGCAGGTCAGGTGTTAGACTATTCACCCAGAATCTAGGAAACTTTCACTCAGAGCCTGGAAGGGTTGGGTGCAGTGAGGTGAGTGACTCACTGCATATTAAGCGTCACAGAAAAAAATGCCATCGCTACTGTGCTTTACATAGCTACTGCACCTTTAGTGCATCATATTAGAGGTACTAAACATGAAGCTTAATGCACTGTAGCAAAGGTGCATTAGTGAATGTGTAGACATGTCCAGTAAATGTCTTAGTGTCTACACATGTACCTTTATCAGGCTGGAGTAAACTAATTTACTTCACAGCAGGATAGTAAACACAAGCACTATCCTGCTGTGGAGTATTTTACTCTGCAGCAGTGCATGTGTAGACACTGCCTGCTGACTTGCCCTGTACTAAAGTTCCCTCATGCCCCAGCCAGCACAAAGAGCTTGGGGGAGCAGCCCTGGGTTGATCTGGGCTTGGATAGCTGACCCCTGGGACCCTCTGCCAGCCAGGGTTCTCCACCCTCCACTCCACTCTGTCCGATCTGTAGAGCTTATTGTTTTAGAGTTGCTCATTCCTGGATGCGTGTTCAAATGGCACACTCAGGAGCAATTAACTGTGCAGCAATAAGCCCCGCAGTTTATTCAGGCACTGTAATTGCCTGTGTAGGCGCACCTCCTATTGGTTAATTTTGGCAGCTCCCTGCTCAGCATACTAGCTGCTGTGGAGTCCAGTTTTAGGTGCCCAATTCTCCCTGTGTCTGTAAATGGAGCCTGGACATCTAGCTTAGGACTGCAGCTTCTACTTAGGGAGGAGGATGTCAAAAAATGGCTCTTCAATGCTGAGAGTAACAGTACCTACATCCCTCTTGTGAATTTAGTCTACTTCCTTCCCCCTTTCCTCTGCTTTTCTTTCTTATATTGTATCTTTTGTATTTTATAAGATCATGGTGAACATATCTGGAAAAAAGTTAAGCCTTTTAAATGCACATGGCCCAGTTCAGTCTTGTTTTGCTGTCCTGTACCACTGCAGTGATGTACTATAGCTGTAAACCCATATGAGCTGGCGGTGTAAGCTGTGTTATTTTGCCTCACTGACTCTCTGCAAAGTTGCAGGAGTCAGCTGCTGAATTTAGCCTGAAGGGCATATTTAACATTTTTACAGGCTTTTCAGTAAGAAACAACTTTGTTTTAATACACATTCCTCCATGCTAAAGAGCCAGGGTTCATTAGGGAATACAGAGTTTTAGCAAAGGGACATCTGCTCACTTGCCCTGAACTTAGCTTTATAATTATGTCAAAAACCATGTAGCTTTTGTTTTAGTCTCTTGCATTTATTTTTACTTAAAAATGCAAAGTAACTTCTCTTCAGACATTTTGAAATGCATCCCTGTGCCTTACCATGCATCAAAGACAAAAATGTCTCTCATTCTTTTCACTTTGGTTCTCATCCTCAGGGTGTATCTCTTCCTTGGGCACATCCATATTCTGGGATGCTGCTTTTCTCTTCCTGGCTAGCTAACTCCATGGGATGTAGGAGATTAAAGGTACTGACCCTGCATTTGTCAGGAGCAGGTACAGAAAGAATAGTCTCTCCAGTGCAGCAGGTGTTCTTTCTAGTCCTGGTGTAAGAAGTCTAGGTTCAGTTAGTGGATCCAGCTCCAGGCTTTAGCTGGAGATTAATCAGGACTGTCTGTGTAATCCCTAGGGCCCTTGGGAAGAAGGCCATCACACCCATATGGGCTTCATAAGGTCAGGCCAGACAGCATAATTCTACCTGAGCAATGGACTACCTGGCCATGTCACTTGACTGACCTGAAACCTGGCATATCTGCTTGCTCCTACCTAAATCCCACTTAAATTTTGCTTAACTCTTGCCTTCATCCTTACCTACATTTCCACTTTCACCTGTGTCTTGACTTTGCCTGCTTCTTACCTTCACCCTGCCTAGTCTGAACCCATACATTAATCCTGCCTGGAGCCTTGCCCAGCATCTGCCTGTCTCTGCTCCTGCCACTGTGCCTATCTGTTTTCATCTTGGATTGTCCTGTCCCTGTCCTGCCCTTTTCTCTGAGTGCACTTGTGCAGTTTGGACTTTGCAGCATAGGTTCCAACTTTTATTTTTGCTGGTGGGAGGGGCTAAGATGATGAACAAGTGGAAAATTTTACACGCTTCAGGTGACAGCCCTCTTCCTGGAGGAGAAGGGGGGGCAGGGTCCTTGGGCCCCCATGTACTCAGCACCTCGCTTCTTGGCCTCTTGAAGGCTCAGATCAGCTGATAACATACACTTCCCTGATCTACACAGCTTTCTTTGACCCTGATGTTTGTCACAGTGGTATAGTTGAGAGAGTTGTTGGGCAAGCTTTGGGGCATGAAGTGCTTTTTACAGGCTCTTCATGCCCCAAAGCTTGTCTAAGTATTCTCCCAACTATACCATCAGTCCAATAAAAGATATCCCAAAAAATCCTTGCCTCTTGAAAATTTCAAGCTACATTTCCATAACCAAATTTTGTTGCTTGTTTTTTGTTGAAAATTAATTGGGTCATTCATTTTTTTGCAATTTCTCAGTTGGGCTAATAAAAGGTATCATTTTGGAACCAAGAGTTCTAGATGTTTGCATTTATTTTCATCTCAGATGAACACAGCTACCACAAAGATTTATGAAACATGGAAGATGCTGAATTTTAACTGATTTTGGATTATAAACTTCATTGATGAAAAAGAAAGATTTCTACACCTCCCTGCCTGCCATCTGACACCACCAGGGAAGAAATCCTGCTCAATCTACACAACAAAGAGCAAGCTCACAAAGAGCCTCTCATGGACCTATAGGAGCCATGAGAGTTTTCCATCTGCTGCTTCCTCTGTGCAAAAATGAAGTTTATTTCCTATATTGTTGGGATTGCGCAATACTGCCCATTGTATTTGTTGCCAGTATCAAGCAGAAAGAGCTGTGGTCCTTAACTACAGCTGCTGGGTGCTTCTGCCATATATACAACAAATCAAAATGAGAATAAGAAGCACTCTGGACACTCAATATTGTCTGTAGCTATACTGACTTGTGCTACTATCCTGTTAGATCAAAGGTTGCCCTATTAAGGTGAGATACCTCCAAGAACCAGTGATAGCAGAGGTTGCAGGAAATGGAGTGGATGATTAAAGAGCTTGTACTTTTCTATCAGAACTTGTACAGAACCAATACCCTAGTATGATCTCAGCTGGCTTTGTGCTACGGGGTGAGTAGCCTTTCTACTAAAACGTGAAACTCATGATGTGACTACCTGTGGTATTAATGACTCCATTATGCCAGATGCAAACACAAAGTTGTTCATCCCAATGTCCTTTTTGTTTACTGTGGGGCATAGTGTTACTAAATTCAATATGACTGAATTACAGTTCTCACGCTTTAAATTGGATATATTATTACTTTATGGTCTAAAACTATAGTGTAATACTGTCGCACACTGTTGAATGTTTTGGCTACCTTAGAGATGCCTGAATTGTACTGGAGACTTAGATACGTTTCATCTCTCTCCCGAAGGCCTCAGAAACTTTAGCTGATATTTGTAAAGTGCTCTTTTGATCTTCTAATGGTAAATGATGTGATCATGCACAGAATTAATATTACATATTATATGTATGTTTCATACATACATATCATTTAATCAAGTTACTCTTCAAAAAACGCATTCACTTTGCTTAGAAGACCACTTGAAGTTTTGCAGTGATGCTAATCAAAAGCAAGCTGAAGTGGCTTTTTTTTGGTTTCCTCATTAAAAATCATCAAAGTTTGAGGTGGAGTGACAAATAGATATTCATTATTCAGATAATTTATTCATATATTCCTTATGCTGAGTTTTAGAATTCTCAGTCTTGAAACTTGCAAAGATTTAAAAGGTCAACCCCAAAGCTAATACAAAGGAAACCAAGACTAAAAGGCAGTTACTCTGACTCTGACAGTTGTGCAAATTTTGCTTAGCTTGAGAGACCATCCACCTATTTATTCCCTGTACTTCCCAGGTCAGGAAGAGCAGACACAGTAATTAGAAAATCTCAAGTTGTTTCTCTAAGAAACGGATGTTAGACATATATTCCAGGAGTTGAATCCAGCCTGAGGGCCCCATCACCTGGCCCATGGTGCTTTCTATGGGTTTCAGACCAGACCCTTGGGCTACAAGCAGCATGCACCAGCCCTCTGCTTCATGCAACATATGGAGCCAATCTGGAATGCACACTGCATGCAGTGCTCACATTGGGCTGGGCCTGTGCACTGGATCTAGCATCTGGAACCAGTCTGTAGGCCCATTGTAGAAGAACTAGAGAAGGGCATCAAAGATGATAAGTGGTATACAAGGGCTTCCATACGAGGAGGGACTAAAGAGTGTAGGCCTATTCAGTTTAGAAAAGAAATGCTTGAAGGGGAACATGAGAACTGTTTACAAAATACTAAATGGCAAAGAGAAAGTATAGCGGAGTTTATTCTTTATTGTATCTCACAATACAAGAACTAGGAGTCATAAAATGAAACTAATAGGTAGTAAGTTTAAAACTATCAAAAGGAAGTCCTTTTCCATACAGCATGTAATTAAAGTGTGGAACACATTGCCAACACATGTTGTGGAAACTGACAGTTTGGGCAGATTAAAAGGGGATTGGATAAATTCTTGGAGGATGGGAGTTGGGGAAACACCTTCTGAAACTTCCTAGACCTTAAATGCTGGAAGCTGTAAGGGAGAGAAGAACAATGGAAACAAAAACCCTGGTTATATCCATTTCACTCTCCTTTTTAACATCCACTCTCTATCATTGTGTGACACGGGTCTTTTAACATGAGGGGAAGTCATGGGCTAGGCCTGCCACAGATACTATAAGCCTCCTTTTGTATTGCGGGCCACTAGTGATGTGTTAGATTGCTTTGGATAAATAATAAAAAACAGGGATGGGAGTGGAGGTCAAAGTTTCAAAACAAGAATGCCAAGTGGAGACACTGAGCAGAGCACACCAGACTATGCCCACTGGCCCCCAAATGAGTCCAAGGAGCCAGTGGACACTGTCCAGTGATACTCTGCTTAAAGACAGCAATGAAGTAGGGTGAGGAAAGTGGCCCTGCAGTCTCTGGGGACCATCCTGGCCAGAGCCTCCTGTCTGGTCAGGTACATTGCCAGCTTGGCCAGGGCCAAGAGGAGGTTGACCAGAAGGTCCTGGGCCTTGATGAGGCCATGGGTGAGAAGTGCGTTGTGACAGGGCCCGCCGGGCCCGCCCTCAATATGGCCCCTGCACCTGTCTCTGGGCAACGGCCCGCCTACTCGCCTGCCACGTCTTTGATCTTAATTGGTTCATTAGCAGGAAGCTGCCCTTCTCCTTGTACTGCCCCCTCTGCTAGGGGGCGCTGTCTGTGGCTCCTTCCTCCCAATACCACAGCCCAAGCCTCGCGGATCCCACGGCCCCTCTGTCGTTCCCTCTGGGCCGTCTCACAATTGTAATTGTAAATATGGCGCTCCCCTCTCTGGGCTCGCCTTGCCCCCCTCAGGTCTTCTCAGTGTCCTGCCCCCTGCCTAGGGCCTCACTGCTGCCCCCTCCTTGGGGTGGACTGTGCCCAACCTGGGCTCCCAAATGCTTGTGGACCCCTGTCGGGGACTCCCAATGCCCAGACTTGGGCTTCTCATTAAAATAGCCCCCGCCTTGGGACTGGCTGAGCCCAACTTGGGCCTTCTCAGCAAATGTGTCCCCTTTTCAGGGACTCCCTGTGCCCGAACTTGGGCTACACCATAAAATGGCCCCCTTTCTAGGGCTCCTCAATACTGCCCCCTTCCTGGGGCTTACTGCACCCAACTTGGGCTTCTCCCATAGTGCCCCCCAGGCTTCTCAGTGCTGCTCCTCTTCCAGGGGCTCTCCGAGTCCAACTTGGATCCCCTTCTCAGAGCTGCCCCCTCTCTGGGGCTGGCTCTGCTCTGCCCAACTTGGGCTCCTCAATGCTACGCCCCCATGGGCGCCAAATCGCGCCCCTTCCTGGGTGCTAGGGCCCCACACTACTGAGGCCTCCACACTACTGTGGGTTGCCCCTGAGGCCTCCTCCACTCCTACAGCCTCGCCCAAACCACCGGTTCACATATAACATTACCAACATAAACACAAGCCTCCGGCTATAACATAAACATAAGGCACCCGGCCACCACAACAAAAGCCTCTTGGCTAGGCCACAACATCATTGCTCCAGCCT
>JAGPOW010003648.1:14793887-14853466 GCA_030014935.1 Caiman crocodilus | reverse complement strand
AAGCCTCCGGCTATAACATAAACATAAGGCACCCGGCCACCACAACAAAAGCCTCTTGGCTAGGCCACAACATCATTGCTCCAGCCTCTGGAGCTCTTGTGAGCCCCACTCACATATTCTCTCTCTCTCTCTCTCTCTCTCTCTCTCTCTCTCTCTCTCTCTCTCTCTCTCTCTCTGAGCTCCTGCTCCTGCTCCTGCTCCTGCTCCTGCTCCTGCTCCTGCTCCTGCTCCTGCTCCTGCTCCTGCTCCTGCTCCTCTGCCTGCCAGCAGAGGACTGCCAGCCTGGCCTTGGCTGTGGGCTTTATAAGGGCCAAGCCCTGCCCCCTAGGGTCAGCTGACTTCAAGGGTTGCCTTGGCAACCTGCAGCTGCGTTGCCTCTGGCAGTTCCTTGCCTCTGCAGGCACAGGGCACCAGGGTGTTCTGTGACATGTGTAAATAAAAAAGTGAGGGGAATGTGCAGCCATAACCTTAGCAGAAAGTTCTGGAAGAGGTGGTGCAGGGGCTGAAGCCTGGCACACACCAGGTAGGTGTGAACCAGGGTCTCCCTCTGTTCGCAAAAGGGACAGATGTCAGGGGCTTCCATGAACTATGCCAGATACACGCCTGTGGTGATGGCTCCACAGAAGAACCACCAGATGAGGTCTTCATTGGTTCATAGGATCAGGGTAGAATACAGACTTGTCCACTGGAGACTCTGCCCCCACCCTTGCCTAGGCTGTCCCGCTATTTGTTAGGGTGGGATGCGAAGATTGGTTGGTGGATGGTGTGGAGCATGAGCATATAGAGCTGGTAGTGGTAGGCAGTATAAAAGTGGACAGGCTTGGTGCCACCCAGTCAGCTGAAGTGGTGTGGTGGGATGTCCCGCAGGGTCTGCTGAGGAAGGGGCCCCATGATGAGATCCAGATGGCTGGAGGACACTGTGGGGTGGAGACTGCCCTTGTGCAGGACCTGGCCGATGTAGGCAAGGGCAGTGGGGGGCAGAGCAGCCTTGACATCCTGGAGTAGGCAGCAGGGGCCATACAGTATGAACAGCTCCATACACCACGCCATCACAGCAGGATCTGCCCCTCTCTGGTTGGCATCGTCCAGAAGGTCCCTGATACAGGTGATGTGAGCCAGGACTATCCTCCAGCACACCCAAGGCACCTCTGTTGTCACCACCACCAGCTGTGGGTTTTTCAGCAAGGGCTCAGTAAGGGGGTCAGTGCCCTGGATGACCATCCCTGGGGACCTGGAGGTAGACACCAGCCTCCAGACCCTGAGGAGGTCCTGATAGAAACTTCCAGGTCCTGCTTGTGGAGCTCTCACAGGTATTAGAGCTGCTGGTTGTATCAGAACCTTTGGAGAAGGTGGAGGAAGGTGTGTTCCAAGTGGCTGCATGCTGTATACCTACCAGCACCTTACAGGAGCCTCTGCAGGGCCTGAAGGCAGAAGGTGCGGACCTAGCTGTGAAGGCAGACCATGCTTTGCTTACTGTCCTGCAAAAGGAGGCTGAGGACACTGAAGAGACCCACTGCTGTCCCAGTCAGAAGAACCCCAGTGCCCATCTCTGGAGCTTAGCCAGGACCTCTGGAAGCACAAGCAGGGTGTTGAAACAGTGCAGAACATGGACCGGATCAGCTGATTAATCACCAGCACCCTTCCATGAAGGGAGAGGCACTGCAGAAAGCCTGCCCATGCCTGCAGCTGCTCCAACACCCTGATCTTCAGCTGTTGCCAGTTCTCCTGCATGGGAGGAGTTCCTGGGGACAGACAGACCCCCCAGGTAGAGCATAGAGACTGGCACACATCCTCTTCAGGGCCTCTTCAGGGCATAGATGAAGTGGGAGCTGTAGTCCATCTCCTAAAGGAGTTGGAAGTGCAAATGGATGAATGAGCTGTGGGTGCATGGACTTGGGCAGTATCAAGCAGCAAGATATAAATGCTGCTCAACCAGGAGTGGTGAGCCTGCTCCTCCTCCACCGTGATAGATTCATAGATTCATAGATATTAGGGTTGGAAGGGACCTCAATAGATCATCGAGTCTGATCCCCTGCATAGGCAGGAAAGTGTGCTGGGTTCAGATGACCCCCAGCCAGATGCCTATCTAACCTCCTCTTGAAGACCCCCAGGGTAGGGGAGAGCACCACCTCCTTTGGGAGCCCATTACAGATTTTGGCCACTCTGTTAAGAAGTTCTTCCTAATATCCAGTCTAAATCTGTTCTCTGCTAGCTTATGGCCATTATTTTTTGTGATCCCCAGGGGCGCCTTGGTGAGTAGAGGGCTGGGCGTTTTTAAATCTGCAGGACCTGATATCCTCCACCCACGGGTGTTGAGAGAGCTGGTGTTGAGTCATTGCTGTGCCCTTGGCCCGGCTGTACGAGTGAGCGTGGTCCACAGGCCAGGTGCCTGGAGATTGGAAACTAGCTAATATGGTCTTCATTTGTACCAGCAGGGGAGATCATGCCCAGGGGAAATCAACATGGGTTCATCAAAGGCAGGTCCTGCCAGACCAACCTGATGGCCTTTTATGACCAGGTAACTAAACCCCTGGATGATGGTGTCACCATGGACATAGCCTTTCTGAACTGTAAGAAGGCCTTTGACACTGTCTTTCATCCCATTTTCATTAATAAATTGAGCAACTGTGGCATTGATGCCTACACAGTTGGATGGGTTAGAACTTGGCTAATGGGGCACACCTAAAGAGTGGTGGTAGACAGGTCATACTCGACCTGGCAGGATGTGAATAGTGGGGTCCTCCAGAGCTCGGTCCTGGGGCCTACACTGTTCAACATTTTCATCAGCGACTTGGGTGATGGGGTGGAAAACATGTCGTCCAAGTTTGCCGATGACACCAAGATGTGGGGAGAGGTAGGCACGCTCTAAGGGAGAGAGAGGATGCAATTAGATTTAGACAGACTACAGAACTGGGTGGATGGTAATAGGATGGGCTTCAATGTGGATAAGTGTAGGGTGCTGCACCTGGGGAGAAGGAATCCACAGCATACATACAAGCTGGGGAGCTCCCGCCTTGAGAGCACAGAGGCAGAAAGGAATCTTGGAGTCATTATTGACTCCAAGACGAACATGAGTCACCAATGCCAGACCGCAGCCAGCAAAGCCAACTGCATCTTGTCCAAAGATGCATCTCAAACCAGTCCGGAGAAGTGATACGCCCCCTTTATGTGACATTGGTCCGGCCTCAATTGGAGTACTGTGTCCAGTTCTGGGTACCTCACTTTATGAAGGATGTGGCCTGCCTTGAGAGGGTTCAGAGAAGAGCCACCCACTTGGTTGGTGGGCAACAGAGCAGACCCTAAGAGGAGAGGCTGAGGGACCTGAACCTGTTCAGCCTCAGCAAATGGAGGCTGAGGGGAGATTTGGTGGCTGCCTACAAACTCGTTAGGGGAGATCAACAGCAAATAGGAAGGGTCCTATTTTCCCCAGCAGCACCTGGGGTGATGAGGAACAATGGCCAGAAGCTAACGGAGAATAGGTTCAGGCTAGAGATTAGGAGGCACTATTTCACTGTTAGGGTGGCTAGGATCTGGAACCAACTTCCTAGGGAAGTGGTCCTTGCTTCTACCTTGGGTAAATTCAAGAAGAGGTTGAATGAACACCTGTCTGGAGTCAAGCAATCCCAGCGTGTGCTCCAGTCAGTGGTGGTGGGGGGGTCAGACTAGATGATCTATTTAGGTCCCTTCTGACCCCTAACTGCTATGAAACTATGAATAATATTCTGTGCCCCCATGATGAATTTATAGGCAGCCATAACGTCGCCTCTCAACTTTCTCTTCCGGAGGCTGAAGAGGTCCAGGTGCCCCTAGTCTCTCCTAGTAGGACTTGGCCTGCAAGCCCTTAACCAGACGAGTGGCCCTTCTCTGGACCCTCTCTGGGTTATCCACATCCCTCTTATAGTGTGGCACCCAAAACTGGATGCAGTATTCCAACTGTGGTCTGACCAGGGCCTGATAGAGGGGAAGTATCACCTCCTTGGTTCTGTTTGTCATGCATCTGCTGATGCATGATAAAATGCAATTAGCTTTGCTGATGACTTAGTCACTCTGACGACTCATGTTCATCTTGGAGTCCACTAGGATGCTGAGATCCCTTTCCACTTCTATGCTGCCGAACAGGTCATTTCCTAGGCAGTAGGTGTGCTGGACATTTTTCCTCCTTAGGTGCAACACTTTGCATTTTCCTTCTTAACTCACATACTTTTGTTTTCTGCCCATTTGTCCAACCTGTCCAGGTCTGCCTGTAGTTGTTCTCCACCCTCCAGTGTGTCCACTTATCCCCACAGTTTTGTATCATCTGCAAACTTGGACACAGTACACTTCACTCCCTCATCCAAGTCACTGATGAAGACATTGAAAAGTATTGGCCCAAGGACTGAGGCCTGTAGGACCCCACCGTCCTGGTCCTTCCATGTCAATACAAACCCCTCCACAAACATTCTCTGGGTAGTACCCTGTGGCCAATTTGCCACCCACCCAACTGTGTAATCATCCAGGTCACAGCCTCTTAATTTGTTCACCAGTATGGGGTGGGATACCATATCAAAGGCCTTTCTGAAGTAAACAATACCTACCCCTATTCCTGCATCCAGGTGTTTTGTAACTTGGTCATAAAAAGAGACTAGATTAGTCAGGCATGATCTGCCTGCTATGAACCCGTGTTGGTTTCCACTCAGCATAATTTTTCCTGATGAGCTCTCACATATATGAGCCTTAATAATCTTTTCAAAGACTTTACCAAGGATGGAGGTGAGACTGACTGGTCTGTAGTTGCTTGGATCATCTTTCCTTCCCTTCTTGAAAATAGAGATGACATTGGCCCTTTTCCAGTCCTCCGGAACCTGGCTCATGTGCCATGAGTGCTCATATTCTTGCCAGTGGCTGTGCAATGACATCAGCTAGTGCCCTCAGTACCCTCAGATGGAGCTCAGCCGCACCTGCTGTCTTAAATACATCCAGTCCTTCCAAGTGACTGCACTATCTCAGGGTCAATGCTTGGTGGTCTGGCACTCTGCTGTTATCTCTCTATGATCCCATTGTGAGACTTGTCTTGTCCCTCATTTAGGAACACTGAGGCAAAGAACTCATTGAGGAGTTCAGCCTTGTCCCCTCTGTCTGTCACCAATTGCTTTTGCCCATTCAGTGGTCCTATACTGTCCTGGGCCTTCTATTTACTCCCTATATAGCTGAAAAAACAATTTTTTGTTATTCTTAACTTTGGATGCCATCCTCAGCTCCATGGTAACTTTGGCCTGCCTAACTGCCTCCCTACAACTGTGAGCTGAGGAGGCATACCCCTCTTTAGTAATTTCTCCCTGTTTCCACTGCTTATATGCCCCCCTTTTTGCCCTTAGGCTGCTCTAGATTTCTTTAGTTAGCCAAGGAAGCCTCTGGCCCCTTTCCCCCTTTTCCCCCGCATTGGGATCATCTCCCTCTGTGCCTGACGGATCACTTCCTTAAGGCACAGCCACCCTTCCTGGGCTCCCATATCGCCTAATCTTTTACCCTGCAGTGCATCATTGACTAAACACGAGTTCACTGAAGTCAGCCTTCCTAAAGTCTAGCACTTCCACCCTACTAGTTATCTTTCCCACTCGATGCCTTATGGTGAATTCTATTATTTGGTGGTCACTGTCCCCCAGGTGACCTCTGATCTGTAGGTCTCCTACCATGTCATCCCCTGTTGCCAGTACCAGGTCCAGTAAGGCATTCCCCCTAGTGGAACCATGTACCTCCTGAGTCAGGTGGAGGTCCTGCACACAGGATAGGAACCTGCATGAATGGTGGGAATTTGCTGACTGCATCTCCCAGCAGATGTCAGGGTAGTTTAGGTCCTCCATGACTACCGCTTCCCTCATCTTTATGGTCTCTGAGAGCTGCCTCAGGAGTTCCAAATCTAGTTCTTCCCCTTGGTGTGGGGATCTGTAGCAGACCTCTACCACCAAATCCCTTTCCTCTTGACCTCCATGTATCCTAAGCCACAATCCTTCTACTTTCTTCTCCTCCAGTTCCATTTTGATGAAGGTAAAGGTGGTGGTGTTGTCAGGGTGGCAGGTGTGCCAGATGTCCACCAGAGAGTGGTGCAAGAGGACCTCCTCTGAGGATGTCAGCAGCAGCCTGGCTCCATTCCCTGCCCGTGTGGTCCTGTCCCTTGACAGTGACATTGAAGTTTCTACTGAGAACCAGACACTCATGAGGGTTGGGGGTGCTGAGGTATGTGTCTATCTGTTGGTAGAAATGGGCCATCTTCAAGAGGTGTGCAAGGGTGTAGAGGTTCAGCAGGTTCAGACCCAGCCCCCGCACTCTGCTGCTGGACCTGCCCCCAGGGTGTCCAAGGCCTTTGCCTTGGCACTCACTGTGTCAGGGGATAGGTTGTGGTCAGCAGAGTGTGTATGTGGGGGGTCACCTCCATGGGCTCCTCTCTGGGGCCACCTGGCTGTCCCAGAGCTTCCTCAATGGGACTAACCCCCTCAGTCTTCCTCAGGGGTGGTTATCTGGCACAGCTTGGGGGGTCAGGAGAATCTCCTTTAGCTCTGCCCTGCTCTTGGTGGTCTTGAGGGGGGCTTTCTCCACTTTGGGGGGGCCCAAGCTTCACCTAGGCCTTCCTCTTGGCTTTAGTAGCTGTGTGCTGCCTGAAGGGGACCAGCACCCACTGAGCCATGAGGTGGTCCTTGGGTGGGTCAGCACCAGGGGGCAGGGGTGTAGGAGGGTGGGCTGGTTGCAGTGGGGGTGGGGACACCCTGCTCCCTCCCCTCTTCTGCCTGCTCCCCTCTGCCCTGGTACCCCACTGGAGGGATGAGGTGTGGGGCCCCTTGAACTCATGGGGGGCTGGGTGCTGTGGCTGGCGTGCCAGGGGTGCTGGTGGTGGGTACATCCCTCACTGTGGTGGGGGCCTTTGATGCTCCCTTTGGTTGGCTTAGGGGTCACTCCTGGTGTAGGTGCACTGGCACACAGCACCGGAAGCACTTTAGGTCCCCCACCGTATAAGAAACATATGAGGGAACCCTGGAAGCGGACCCAAGCATCCCCACGGCCTCTGCCCTCAGCCACACCACCAGCTGGATCATGACGTGGCAGTAGAAGGAAGGCACATGGTGGATGCTGGGGTTCTGGTACGCCAGAGGGAGGGGAGTGACTGGGGAGATGACTCTCTTCAGGATCTGGAGGTGGGGCAGCAAGGCTTAGTTGGGGGTCATAGTCAGGGATGGAGCTCAGGACCACTCAACTCCCCAGGGATTCAATGGAGACATGCTTTCCCTCCACTGCCTTCTGTGCAGTGGCCTCTGTTGCCAGGAAGAAGACCCTTTTGCTGTGGAACTGGGGGGCTGCCCTGATCTTCATTTTGATCTTGATCTTACTACCTGACCCAGGGCCTGCACATGGTTCTTGAAGTGTGGGCTCTTTTGCTCAGGTAGCTGTGCTTGTGGGTGAGGGCTGGTAAGGGGACCCCACTGCCTGAGCTGGAAGGGGCAGTGGCAGTGGAGGGCCCAAGCTTCAAGGCTGTGGGCCTCCCCACAGCTACCTGGAGGTGGCTGTGACTCCCTTGCTAGGTTGTTGCCTTGGTAGGTCTAGGGCTGGGTGGGTGCAGTGCTGCTTGATGCAGTGCACTTGGTCCCCTCAGATGCTGGTGTTTTAGGATTTGGGTCAGACCCTTTGCCTTTCTCACCCCCAGGTGTGGAGGAGGTTCCTGAGGAGTCCTTTCCTTTGTCCTTTCCCTGGGTCCTTTAGGCTGAGAGGCAGGGGAACTTGGATGGGGGGGATACCCCTGACCTTGCTGGCTCTCTGCTGGTTCCTTGTCAGCCCCTGTGTTAGGGGCTGTTGGGGTGGCAGCCCCCTCAGGGGACACCTGCCCTGCCATAGGTCAAAGTGGGGGTAGGCATGGGGTAGGGTGGGAAGGGAAGGTGCTGTACTCCCCTTCTTCTTAGCAGGGGCTTCAGGGGTCAGGAGCAGGTAACTTCTGCCTGCGCTATGGGGTGTTGTGTGTGTGTGGGTGTTTAGCAATGGGGCTGGGACTGGCTTGTGTTGGGGCAGCAGGGGAAGGTAAATTTGGGGAGGGTGGCTGGAGCTGGGGCTCTGCAAGGGGCTTGGTGGGCTGGGGCTGGGGCAGGAGCTGGGGTGGGGGAGACACACATGAGGGTGGGGGAAGCACGTAGCTGGCTTGTTTAGGCTGAACACAAACAGCAGGGGAGGGGGAGTGGGATACAGGACTCAACATGAGAGGGAGAGAGACAAGGGGCCTGTTCAGGTAGCTAGAGCTGTGGAGCAGCTGGTATTGGTGGTGGCATTGGAGGGTCCCCACTGGTGCTGTGGGGTCACCCCAGGTTGTCCACTGTTCATTAGCCAGCAGCTCAGCAGCAGGGGCAGAAAGCAGGACCTGAGATCAGGAATGGGTGTGTGGAGGGGGTATGCTCCCACCCTGCCGGGGGAGGTGGAGACAGCAGTAGAAGTGGCAACAGCACCAGCAGAAGTGGTTCAGGGCCAGCCCAGGTGAAGCAGGGAGGGGCTGACCCTTCAGGCAGCCAGCAGGAGCCCTGAGGGGGCAGCAGCAACTCCACGGCAGGAAGAGAGCTCAGAATGGCTCCCTGCCCAGTTCCAGCAGCAGCTGGGGGAAGTGGTGGCACCCCCTGGGGGACACAGGTGACTGGGCAAGAGGGACCCATTGTTTGATCCAGTAAATGGCAGTTCTTGTATTCATCTGGCTCATTGACTGGCCCCACCTACCTTACCTGGCCCACTTGGCTGGATGACGGATTCTCCTGCTTTAAGATATAAATTGGTTCCATGGTGTGACCAATCACTGGAGAACAGAAACTGGAAAAGTTTGAAGTTTTATTGGTGGTAGAATGGAATATTTATGCCATAGGAAAGCTTCAGGCAGGTCTGTACTCTTCTGATGCAAGGAATTTTTTTTTACATACTGGTAGAAGTTAATTTCAGGGAGAGAGTGTGAAAAAGGTATCAAATGATTCATTATTATCGATAGTTACTTTATTTGAGAGACCTCCTTTAATACAAGCACTCAACAGGGGCCTGTACCATCTAGTAGAATTCATGAGCATGACACAAGCCCAAAATAAAGTCTAAGCAAATGCTCAAGCAAATATATAATACACATGATTTAACATCAACAAGGGACTATGCTTCTTAACTTTCGAAGTCTGATCTTTCTGGAGATAGAATGAGAGAGGCAGGGATGTACCATTTACCACTACAGTTTCAGGGAACATTTGTAATTCAATGAATCAGCAGGAGAATTTTTTTAGTTAGCTAGGGCTGCTGAACCTATCTTCCACTATTTAAAAAATAGTTAAAAAACTAGTTCCACTAGTTAAAAATAGCCATTACCAATGTCTCATTTTACTCTTACAAATTTGTCAGGAATCTTTTGTCACTTGTAAATACAGTGTAGAACTGTATGAGGTTCATTGTTGTATTTAGATTTTTTTGTCAGAAAAAAAAATTAAATTTGGTATGCATAGTACAATACTTTTTTCTCTTTTCATACATCATTGTTGCTGATAAGAAGTTCAATTTAAGCCAGAATTCAATAGTATTCAGAGATATACCAATATCACTTAAACTGTAAAAAACCCCAAAAAACATTTAGAAGAGTTCCAAGAGCTCAGCACTCCTCTTAGAGGATATTGTGGGTTTTTTATAGTTCTTATCATTCACTGAATATGAGCAATCTTAATGTTGGCTGACTTCTGATTGATTATCTCATTGATCTTGTGTCACTCAATGCTTAATGCATCCAACTGGGATTTAAGAAGTTATTATTAATGAAAAGAAGCCAGTGTTTGATTTTAAACTTTTGGCTCAAGAGTATATCTATTGTAAATTTTTCAGCAGTTGGAAAACTAAACACTATAAATTACAGTGGGGGGCCTAGAAAATAAGAATTTCCTTGCATATTTTGGTTTAAGAATGCACAGACAATAATTTAGAAGCTCAAATTGTATTCAAACATTTCAGTCTTGTTCCCAGAACTCAAACATGAGAACCATTATGAAAGAGGTTGTGATCTGGAAGAATATTTTGAGTTTGATATGTAAATGAAAACTCTGAGCATCCAATTTGCTTCAGACTACTGCCAGAGTACATCTTGTACTGTCACAATAAGTAGTTTTCTAAGTGGAGAGGCACTTTTCATATTCAAAAGACAATGGAGTCAGCCAGGGGGCATGGGGAATTTTGGGGTGATCAAATGAAGGGCTAATCATAATTCAATTTGCCAAATCAGAGGATTTTATATTTGAAAAAACCTTGTTTTTTGTCACCTAATTTCTTAACAGCAGCTTGTCCCAGAAATACCATATTGGTTTATTTTGCTGTTTTATTTTGTTTTAATATTGTTGCTTTTGATTATTTGAAGAACACTTTGAAATTATTTGAGCTGATCCAAATCTGTAAAGTCAGTGGAGTTTGTAAAATCTGCAGTTGTTTTCAGTGAAGTTTACAGAATCTGCAAGCTTAATAGGCAGCCTCATAATATTTGCAGTTAAACTGCAGGGATGTACCTATACCTATATATGAGTTGTAATGTATATGATTCATAGCTTTAAGATGCAGTCTCATTGATATCCATACTAGCAATATATATGGAATTAAAACTGTCCACAGAGGAGAAATCTAAATAGCAAAGAATTGTACTGAACAGACATAATTATGAAATACTTCTTGCAGAATGTGATAGCCATTGATTCAGTATGCATATGAGCATTGGTCAATGCCAGAAAATTCTCTAGCTCAGCATCTAGCTTTCAGAGGAACAGCTTATAAACTCACGTCTACTTCTCAACCATTTTAGCCATCTTAACTTCTGGTCTAACTTGTGTCAGATGCATCTCAGTCTCTCCTAGTCTTGAATTAAATACAGGACATGTAAGTTGAGAGATGATTTTTCACTTTGCTCTTAAAATGTTATTCCATATCTGATGGATTAGTTCTGTTCTGTAACAGCTGAATTATTCC
The DNA here is from genome assembly GCA_030014935.1 of Caiman crocodilus. Lineage (NCBI taxonomy): Eukaryota > Metazoa > Chordata > Crocodylia > Alligatoridae > Caiman > Caiman crocodilus. The sequence goes on along the minus strand of JAGPOW010003648.1, from coordinate 14,842,492 downwards.
ACGCAGATTCTATCAGCATCGTGATATCTGAAGAGTAATCTGATTTGTCAAGGCACAGCCTGTAATCAGGGATACTGAAACAGTATAGACATGAGTACCACATGAACTGATTGCTTGGACTCTTTGTCCAGATCCAGATATGCAGGTACATGCAATTTGGGGTGCTGCAAACCTCTTTGTGGCACAACAAATCTCACATGCTGCATGTTAAACTGTGCGTGGCACTGCTAATTTGCAGCACCAGGGCATTTCCCAGTACCAAAACAAAACTAAACTAAACATGGTGTGAAGCCCTCATGCTGAGGCTCCCTGCACCCCAATCATCTGGGGAATGGTTGGGTGGGGCACAGAGTGCCTCAGCATGGGGGCTCTGCATGCCTCAACATGGAGGCTCCTTAGCAGAGTCCCTGTATTGAGATATGTGGAGACAGGAGCAGACAGCCCAGGGATGCTTGCTCCCCTATCTTGAGGCACACTGAACCGCAACCAGCTGTGGAGTGGCTGGCTGGGGATCAGGGTGTCTCATCATGTGGGCTCCACAGCATGTGGAGATGCATGAGTAGGGGAGTGCACTGCAGCACGAAGTAGCAGCACAAATTTTTGTTGGTGTAAAAGCATGGCCTTGCTTGTGTGGATGTGGCCTTTGGGGGCATCTACACATGCACTTTACTGCAGAGTTGACAAATTAGCTCCATGGTAAAGCATTACTGTCTACATTTGTGGAGTAAAGTCAATTTACTAGCCTTTGGAAAGATTGAAAACATTACCTTTACTCTAATTAAACAATAATTACTGAAGTTCAGGGCATTTCCTGGGGATAAGCAAAAGACTAGAAGGAGCTGATGGCCCAGGTTCCCGCCAGAGAGATTGTTATTGTGAGTATATAACGAAAATGCAGGGAAAAAATAAGATTTAAAAAACCAGATTATGCAGTTTTATTGGCAAGGAAAAAACAGTGCATGCCCTGACATTAACTTGAGCTCTAAGGGGGTCTGATTCTTTTTTTCTCTGCACACCGCCACTGGCTGCCTGAGCTCCAAAAAAGAATCAGGTCCCTTAGAACTGAGATTGGCAAGTCAGCCAGTTCACTGCTTGAGATCTAAGAGGCCCAATTCTTCTTTCCCTCAGTTTACCCTCAGGCTGCTGGCCAGCTGGGCCCTATCTGAGCTCCAAAGGACTTTATCCTTTTTCCCTCAGAGCTTCCCACCACTGTGCAGACTGGCTCTGCTTCTTCCGGCACTGACGCTAGGGGTAGGCACCAACTGAGCTGTGAAGAAAAAATGGTCAGACCCCTTGGAGCTCAGAGTGAGCACGCTCCAGGACTTCAACCCTGGAGTTCTTTGGTTTCGCTGAAATTGAAACAATGGTTCCACACTGAGAGTGCGGCCACCAGGCTCAAAGCCTGACACCCTGACAGCTCTGCTCTCAGCGCAGAGCCACTGTGTCAGTTTCAGCAAGATCAGAGAGCACCAGGGAATCTGCCCCTGGTCTTGCTGACACTGACACCGTGGTGGGCCTGCTTTCTGCCTGGCAAGAGCAGTGGGTGGGTCCTACTCCTAGTCCTGCATCTGCTCACCAAGACTCTAGTGACAAGTCACAGCTGTGCAGGGGGACAGTTAGAGCAGGTTTCTCACTGTATCATATTAATGCTCCATTAAGCTGAACAATATTAAACTGCTTAACATTTGTTCAGCTTACCGCATAAAGTCTAAAAAGGCCCTAACAAAGCATTTAAGTTCATTTAGAATCTGAGGGGCTTTTTGTTTCCTTTGCAGATAATTCTTCTCTCCAGGAATGTCTAAATGGGTTGTTTTTTTTTGGTCTCTCTAAGTGGATGATAATACATCTATACATAATAGAAAGGAATGTAACAGGATGCAGATCCAGTTACTTGAACACAACTGAGGGGGAGGAAGGCCCAATCAGCACACCTGGGGCATGTACCAAAGCAGTCCACTTGGAGATGGGGCAAATAGTAGTCAAAGTAAAGAAAAGGACTATGAGAGACATTCGGGGTGAGACTGGGAACTGAAACACAATGGAGCTGTGCTAGTCCAGGCAGAGGGAATCAGGGAGCCAGGGACCTCCTGTCACTTCACTAGGATGGAGCAGCAGGACTCCAGGCTGATCTAAGAGCATAAAAACCCTGTGTGTGGCTAGGAGGAAGGCATGTGATTGAAAGTGGTGTGGCTCCTGGACATATGCAGCCAGTCTCCGAGTCCAAGGGGCCATCAGGCGTTGAAGGTGCAGGGAGAGAAGCTCCCACAGGGAAGCTTACTGAGGGAAGCAATGGGCACATTTCCATGCAACACTACATCTCTGTAGCAATGAGCTATGGTGCCATAACTTGTTGTTACAGCAACATAGTGTTGGCGGGCATGAACTGTAACGCTGATGCTACTGCACAGTAGGGTTGGTGGTTACTGCATGGTCATTTAGTACTTGTTTTAATAACAACTGCACAGTCAGGTGCACATGTAAATGTGTCCAGTGTCCAGGGAAAATGAAACTACCCATAAGGGTGAGAACAGGTCTAGCCCTGGGGGTTATAGTTTGTGGAAGGTGAATTTTGTGAAGGCAGTATGTGTACATTTTAGTTGTGCTAATATATATTTCTTTATATTTGTTGTATCCCAGAGGTGGGGATTTTGTGCTTAAAGTGGTTGCTTGCTCTTTTGTTCTAGTTTATACTGAAGGGCTGGATGTGGTTGACAGGGGAAGAGAGGTGGCCACAGTGGTGCTTGAGGGGCATGAGAGATGTCGAGCTCTGCCAAGGGCAGTGGCACAAGACACAGGCAAGCTAAGGCTGAGAAGGCTGGAACCAGAGCCCAGAAGAGGCAGAACAGGTGGCCAGAGGCTGTTGAGAGGCTGAGACTGAAAGGCTGGGCCAGAGCTAGTGGGCCTAGGCTCAGTCCAGAACCTGGGTAACCTGTAGGCTAAGACTAGGAAGGCTGAAGCCTATACAATTGAGTAACTGGCAACTGGGTAACATTTATGAGGCATGGGTAGAAAGAGAACATGAATATAGCCCCTAAGGAAAGTAGGGCCTGTGTGCAGAGGAAGAAAAAGAGTACAGAGGGAGGAAAAGTGAGAGAAAAACAGGGAAGAAAGAAGAGAGAGTGGAAGAAAATATCACAGGCTTACCAGGCTCTGAGGGAAGCTTCCCCTCATTACCTTTTAACATCAAGATGTGGCAGGGAAGGAAATAGGGTGAGACCTTGGGAAGCTGGAGTGGGAGCCAGGCAGGAGAAGGCAGCCACTAGCTGGTGTCACGGGGTCTCTTGTGTGTCATCCTCTTATAGGAAATAAGAGAGTTTGAGATGATTGTGTAAATGGCTTCTGGCATGACCTTTCAAGGAAATACATTTTAACAAAACTATTTCCAAGATTTCCTTGTTGCAAACTGAATCTTATGCCCAAATGTTCAGAAAAGTAGATTAAAGGGTGCACAGATGCTATTAATGCAGATGTCATAGAGCACTAAGGTGCACAGTGCCTGAAAAGGAGAACTGCCAGAGAGGGCACCCTAGCAGTGATTACGCCAGGCAGCTGGGGGTTGCCAGGGCAACCAGGAAAGATCAGCTGACCAAAGGGGGCAGGGCTTGGCCCTTCTAAAGCCCAGGAGCTGAGATTAGGTTGGCAGTTCCTTGCTAGCAGCTAGAGAGGTGGGAGCTCCTGGAGCATTGCAAACTGAATGATGGTGGCTCTGGGTCCTGGGAGCAGCGTTGTAGCTGGGCGGTTTTGAGTTAAGTTATGGCTAGAAGGCTTGTGTTTGTGTTCTGTTGTAGTTGTAAAACTGGTGGTTTGGGTGAAGCTGTAGGGGTTGGAGGAGGCCTCATAGGGGCGCACAGGGTGTGAGGCCCTAGCGCCAGAGAAGGTGCGGCAGAGCGCCAGTAAGGGTGCAACTTGTGGGGTGCATAGACCCCAGCCTGGAGAGGGGCATTTGGAGAAGCCCAAGTTGGGCACAGCAAGCCCCAGAGGGGGCAGCGCTGAGAAGGGGTCCAGGTTGGACTTGGCGAGCCCAGAGAGGGGAGTGTCATTTTATCAAGAAGTCCAAAGTTGGGCACTGGGAGTGCTGCACAGCAGGCCCAAGTTGGGGCACGGCGAGCCCTGGAAGGGGCAATAGCGAGACCCAGGTTGGGCATGGGGTGCCCCAGAAAGGGAGCCATTTTGTTTGGAAGGCCCAAGTTGGGCAAAGTGAGCCCCAGAGAGGGGGCAGCAAAGGAAGGAAGACCAAACTGATATCTGTGAGGCTTGGGCTGCGGTATGGGGGAGGAAGGAGCTGCAGATAGTGCCCCCTAGTGGAGGGGGCAGTAGAAAGGCAGCCTCCCGCTAATTAATTAACATCAAAGACATGGCAGGTGAGATAAGGTGCATGGCTACCCAGAGGCAGGTACGGGGGCCACATTGAGGGCGGCCTCGAGTGATGCCCTGTCACAGCAGATATTCGGCTTTTATTCAAAAGCCTCGTATTCAAATGCAATTAGCAATACTTCTTGCAGTATTTGTACTGCTATGAGTGAGGAAACAGACAAGACTTAATTTTTAGTATATGTTTAATTACTTGCTTAAGTGCTGTCCTGAATAGGGCTGTTTTTTTGGAGATGGGTAAACATTCCTAAAATTAATTTATGTTCTTACCACACTTTTTGTTACCTTTCTGACTCAAGTGGGTAAGGCCCAATATTAAAGACTTTATATGCTGTTTTCTATTAAAAGGAAAAACTTAAGATTCAAGTATTTCTTTAGCATGATAATATTAATTTACAAAGAATGTAGATTGTCATTCTTACTAGGACCTGGGAGGAATCAAACAGCTGAAAACAGTTTCCTTGATTAGGAACAGCCAAGCCTGATAAGCCAGTGACTTCTACTTAAAAATCCTATTGCTTTGAATGGTAGCTCTTGTTCTTGGCTAACTCACTGTATAAAGTGGTTTAGTCTCTCCTTTCACGTAACCATACCAATCGTTTTTAACAAGATCTGTGTTGCCTTTTGGTCAAAGACCTGCTTTATGGCAATCAATAACTTCTAACAAAGCATTAGCTAGTAGAATTTATTCATGAAAGCATAGAATGTACTTTCTTCAAGGAAATATTATGTCTGTATGGGTGATTTAGCATGGCCCTTTCTCTGTTTGTTTTTCTTTTAAAAGAATACTTTTGAAATGCATATCTAGGGTATTTTCAAAAGTAATAGGAAAAAAAATGCAAAATAATAATAATCAAAAAAGATGGGCAACAAAAAGTAAAATTTCAAAAGGCTGAAAAAATGGAGCACGGCTCATAGGTTCAGCATGCTTGGGGCAAAGGAAGAAATCTATTGTGTGGTCTCATTTTTAACATGTTCTTTGCAGCTATTGAAATTAGTGTAATTCTGCCAACATGGCACAGTGCATAAGTTGCCTCCCAGACACTAGACTCTGTTACAAATGATTGATGTCCTTACTATACTAGTTAGAGCTCTCATAAAATGCTCTGCCAAAGGATGCTTTAAAATTATATGACAACAGCAAATACAACCTGTTTGCAATGCATCATCTAGTTCTTAATTTTAAAGAGAAGCAGCACAATCCCATAATATATGAAATATTATGAATTGGGGAAAGGATACAGAAATGCTGTGAGGCCCACCACAGAATTCATTCTGGGATGGCGCAGAACAGATTTGCTAGAAATAAAATTGTATATTACTTTGAAGATGGATGTTTGCCATATATAAAAACAAAACAAAAAAGTTTGGAACAGTCTACCAACCTATTTCCCTCCAGTGTCTGAAAAATATGAATACCAGGGATGAAATTTTTGCTAATGTATGTGTTTAAATCATCTTTCCAATCATGCAACTACATTCAATAAACACTAGTTCTGTTTCTTGGAATCTTATTAATAAGTACACATTAACAAAATATAAAATATCACTGCTTTGGTTTTGCATCATATTTTTTTTCTGTGCTGTGTGACATTGTCATCATGATGGTCCAGGAAAAATGAGAAGTAAGGGTTTTTGTGGGTGATAGCATTGTTTCGCACAGCCCTAAGGTACAATAAACTGTTTCATTTCAGCTTCCATTTTGCCGTTTTGATGGGACAGTGTTTTGTTTCATTTTGAAAGCACTGGTCCATTTCACCCATAGGCTATAATGGAGAAGCACAAAACTGCCTATAACTTTGTCATTTTCTGTCATATTTTGATAACAACAGCAGGCATGAAGCCTGCCAAGTTTCAAGGAGATGGGTACAGAGGTGCAAAGCAAAACTCATGACATGTGGCTTTGGGTATGTGTTAAGGTGTGCCCTCACTGATGCTGGGGCCTTCACACAAAATGGTAGTGTGCCCCAATGAGGCTCCTCATCCTTTATAGTCTCAGTCTGGTCCACCACTTTAAATGACAACGGGTAAAATAATAACTTAGTGAGCAGTAGCACCAGCAACATCTCAGGCAGCCAAATTATGACAGAGCCTTATTTTCCTCTCCTGCAGGAGCTTCTTCTCCAGTGGGTGTTAAGGTGCACCCTCACCGTGTCCTTCCCTGCTCTTTCCCTTCTCTCTCCTTCCTTTTTGTTTCCTGAAGGCAAGCCCAGCTTCAGGTTCAGAAGTTGAACTGTTTTGACTGCCCTCATTTCATTTTGAGGCTGTTTCAAAGCCCTTGGTTTCATTTCAATTTCCTGTTTTGAGCTCAAAATGAGTTGAATCAGCATTGAAACAAAACAGCCAGTGAAATTTTGCACAGCTTTAGGAGTTAGTGCAATGAAATGTCACCCACAAAATTCTTTCTTCTGTGTTTCTTGTCATTTTTATATCTGTAACAAGGTGCTCATCCCAGGTGGTGGCCATGATGCCTACTGGTGGCTGCTCACCCCTTGCCTAGTCTGCCTGCCTTGGCTACTTTCCCCTTCACTCACCTGCCATGCAAGTGAGGTTGTTGGTTTTTAGAAAAAGGGAGGATGCCCCAGAGCTTTCCAAGTCAGATCTCCTCTAATGAACATGAGTGTTCATGCCTGTTGCCTTGAGGGTTAATTGTGTGTCTCCATCCATCCCTTACACCACATCCTTGCCTTTCAGTATCACTGTACCAATATTTCCTCTGTTGGGACTTCAGCTTTCTCAGCCTCCAACCCTTTTCTCTAGCTGACCCTTTTAGCCTGGACCCAATGTATTAGACCTGACTTCTAGGCACCAGTCCCTATTTTAACCACCATGGTCTTGGGCTCTCTGGCCCTGTCTCTGCACCATTCTGGGTGCCAAGGTGTCTCATGGCTCTCTCCCCATCTGGGCCCCTGACCCTCTCTCTGCCCTGCTTTGGGTACTGAGCTCTGCTCTGGTGCCCCATACTCTGCCCTTCTCTGGGCTCTGGGGCCCTACACTCTTCTCTGAGTCTGCTCCCCCAGCAGGGATCACGGTGATCATGTGCCCCTGGGACATTTATGGGACCTCCAGAAACTACCCCTTAGTCCCACTCAAACCACCAATCAAAACACAAACTGAAACTTTAGCCCACTGGCTTCAACTTTACTTACTCTACCTGCTGTTCTTGTATAGCCAACAACAGCAATAACTTGCTGTCTTGCAGCCTGGCTTCCCCTTACCCAGGTTTTTGGTCGTTTTGTAAGGCACAGATATTTGCCTGGTGGTTCTGGGAAGGGCCTTAAAGTCTGTCTGACACTTCCCAGAAGTCTCTCTGGCTTGGAGCTCTTTATCCAGCAATTTGGAGGGCTGGCCTGCCTGACCAGCTCAGGGACCTGAGCTTATGTGATTCAAGCCTGTCCCTTTTTGGGTCAGATGTCTCGCTAAACACCCAAGAGGTTCATTCCTTAGGGCCTAATGTCTGATTGCTATTGTGACCTAGAACTCCTGCTATGGCCACCTCCTGTTGCTCCAGTTAGGTGCTGCCCTGTGGCTTTCTGCTGCCAAGCCTGAAATAAGCAGTCATGGCCTCAGGTCTCTAGCTGCCTATTCCCTTTTAGGGAGTTTGCTATAAGCAGGTAAACCCTGACTAACAGCAGGTGCAACCATTTACCCTTATTGGCCTTTCCTCTGCCTAAGCAGCAGAGTTTTGTCACTGCCTGGCTTATCTAGCTTCCATTCTTCTCCTTAAAGTAACAGGAGCCACCTGATCTTTGATACATGTTTTATAATGATGATTAGACTTTTTGGGTATGGACATGAGTTACAGCATTGAAGCAAATAAAATATAGTGTAATATGCAGATTTCCATAGTGGGACATAATATTTGCTGGTGTATCTTTTTTATCATGGACACCTGGAAATTACATGGTAATTTTGCACTTAGTAGTGCAATATTCAACCATTTGTGACTAACTGCTTCATTTGTGCTTAGAAAACAGATGTATTCACAAATATAGTGAGTATATACTTAGGGAAGCCTACTGCAAATATGTTTGTTTAAATAATATCAACCACTATTAATGAATCAATAACTGGACTTAGGTTTGCATTACTTCTGCACAAGTAATTCTGACCAAAGTCAATATGAACTCTGTTTATTGATTGAACTGTAGAAAAGCACTGACTACACCTGTTTGGTTTTTTTTTGTAGCTACAGCTGTGTAGAAAAATAATCAGCTTTCCATGCACACCATTCATTTGTACATGTTTAATAAAATAAATGTAAAAAGAAGGATGAGATATTTAAAGTGCACTCTCATGCTCTCTGACTTACTAGTGTTGGCACTGGATTTATGACCCAGATACTTTGTTCCAGGCAGACCTGAACCCTCTGACTGACCACTACTTTGATTTAATAATAGCCACATTTTACTGATACACAGTGATAGTAGATAAGAGTAATGCAGGCAAAGCAAACAAAATACCTCCCGCCCCAATTCTACTTATCTATCATTCCTAAGGCTGTCACAGGGGGAATGGTATACCTGGCAGTCCACAATACAACAACACTACCCTGTGATTCTTGCTTGAATATCAGATGTCAGCAGCCTGGAGGCTGAGGGTTGAGGTATCCCCTCTCCCCTACCCTGCTCTGTGGGGTAGGTGAGATGGGCTGGTGGTGTGTTCTCTGTCCATGGTGGCCTCTTCCCTCCTTGGGGATCTTTTGCTACTCTGAATTCCCTCCTTTTGTGTTCTCTCTCTTCTGATGAGGCTTTATTTCCAGGTACCATTGATTGGTCTCCCTGGGGTCATCATACTAGCCACATTCAGTTTTGTCATCTTATTTCTTTGTTTCCATAAACCATAATCCATGCATACATCTTAATTTGGTCACTTACCAGGGTCTTAATTTGGGCATTTCTAGCCTTTTATTTTGGTTATTTTATCAAAACCAGAAATCCCAAGGGTTTTGCAACTGGGCACTGTGACCTGGTGCTAGTGTGGCAAGCTTATCTTTGTTATGGGTTTTCAGGGAACACTTCATGTTTTCTATTTCTCCAGTCTGTGTATACCCATTTATCCATTGGCTGGCATGGTGTCTGCCTTGAAGGCTGTCACAAACAGACTTTTAGAAACCAATTAATCCTTGCTGTTCTCCTGGACCATTGTTCAAATGCAATATCTACTCTAACTACAAGCCAATTCCTAAAAGCAAATCTCTAAATATCACTTTATAGCTATCAACTACCTATCTGGCTGTTGAAAGGTACAGAAAAATGATGATAGAAACAAATAGTAAAGCTGCACTCAACATTCCCAAACCTGTTCCAAATGAACAATTTTAATATGATTATAGAAGCTTTAAAGTGTTTTATTTTAATAAAAACTTCTTGAGACTAATTTCAGTCAACACTCATTAAATTGAAGGACTGGGGACAACAAGAAGTGGAACTCTGTTATCTTTGCGTAATGGAGAATTATGACACTTATACCCACATTGTAGTTCCAGTTCTCCTGAAGCATAGATATGTAAGCATCTGCATATAAACTGAGCATGCACAGTAGGCTATGCACTGCCCAGGTATGTAAGTACATATCTGTATTAAAGTCATGAAAACATAGCTGGCTACCAACATATGACTAACAGGTGTTAGACTCTAGAGAAGATGCCACCTCAAGTTTTAGGGAGTGGCTAGGTAGGCACTCAATCAAATGACAGCAACTGTACAAAACACACTGGAAGCTATTGTGCCAGCTTAAAATGAGCTTGAAACAAGTCAAAACAGTGTTGAAATAAAACAGGTGGTGACATTTTAGATTGACCTAAAGAATCTTGTCTGCCAGTGCCATGCCCTTAGATCAACACCCCTAGCACCTGCCCCTGGTCAGTTAATCGGAAGGATGCAGGGCCCTGGGCACATCTAAGCCCCAGGGCTGGGGCTAGCAGGGAGAGTTCTCTGGCAGGTGTTGGAGAAGATGCTCCTGAATGAGAGAAAGAAAGGGTCTGAGACAGTTTGGCTGCCTGAGATGCTGATGGTACTACTGGGCTGCTCACTAAGTGATTGTTACCTGTTGTTATTTAAAGTGGTGGACTGGGACAAGGCTGTAGGGGAGGAGGAAACACTACCATGTCATAGAGAGGTCTCCGCATCAGTGAGGGTATGCCTTAACACACACAAAGTCATACATGTCATGGGTTTTGCTTGTCAGCAGCTTGAGACAGGTGGAAGTGTTTCTGGGAACTATCTCCTTGAAACCTGACAGGCTTCATGGCCTCATTAGGGGCTACCATGTCTGCAGTTTTCACCTCACTGCACCTTAACACAGTCATACATGTCATGAATTTTGCTTGTCAGCAGCCTGAGGTACAATTTCCCAGAAACCCCTGCACCTATCTCTTTGAAATGTGGCAGGTTTTGTTGCCTCCATGGGGGCTACCATACCTGCTGTTTTCACCCCTCTGTGCCTTCAGACTTACAAGGTGACTCGAGTTTCATTTTTAAGATTTTAAGATGCAGTTTCCCAGAAACCCCTGTACCTATCTCCTTGAAACTTGGCAAGCTTCATGCCCTCTGAAGGGGCTACCATTCCTGCTGTTGTCATCTAAATCTGGCAAAAAATGACAAATGTATAGGCAGTTTCATGCGTCCCCATTATAGCCTATGGGCAAAATGTAAAAACAGTATCAAAACAGCTAAACAGCTTTGACAAAACAAAACAGAACAGTGAAATGGAAGTCAAAATGAAACAGTGCTGTTTCACACAGCTCTAATAACTGCTGCAGCCTTACACCCCTAGCTGCTGACCACTGCCACATGCTGTATCCTGTAGCCAAAGCCACTGGCATGGCTGGGGACATATAGCAGTGGCAGCTATGACCCTCACATGGGACATGTGGCATGGGTTGGAGCTACTTCCATGTTCTCTGGTTGTAAACCAGAGCTATTACTGCCATATACTTCAGTCCAGGGCTGGAGCTGCTGCCCCTGCCACATGCTCCAGTCTGGAGCCAAACCTGCTTCCAGTGCAGCAGTCTGGACTTGACCTGCAAGTATTCCTGTGATCTGGAACTTGCCTGGGATATAAGGTGAATTTGACACCCCAACCTGAGGTCAATACATGGTTCCCAGTTTCTCAGCTTCTCTTATACATATATCAACCCACATTAATAAGAAAAACACAGTGATTAAAAAAGTCTGAACATTTAGCAAAACATGTTTTGAAGAAGCTGTGCATTACATTACATTGGTATCTTGAGCTGTATTATACCTGTCACCCTGTCATACATCCTAATCCATGTGTTACCATTCTGTGCTACCATGATGAAAATAATTTCAGTACTTCACCACCCAATGCCTGCTGTGACATTTCAACCACATCTTTTCACTATTATACATCTTGTACATTTTCTTTTGTTGTCCTGAACTGTCCAATATCAACCTGTATGTGCATATTGTGGCTTAAGCTCGCGTAAGCAGTTTGCGTATCAGTCACAGCTCTAGTAAGACCTATGCAGGTCAACGCTTTAGCAGAAATATTTATGTAAGCAATGTTCTGAGCAATGCTTCAGTGAGGTCTAAAGAAGTCAGTCTTGCCACTGACTTTACTTAAAGATCATACAGTGTAACTCATGAACAGCTCTTGGAAGACATCAAAACTACAAAATAGGTATGTGTCAAGAATTTTTGCTGGAAGAAGCATAGTATCATGAAAGAAGAATTGGATGCCCTTAAACACTGGAGTAATAGGAATAGGATAAAACTTAATAGTACAAAGGGAAAGGTCATGCAGTTCAGACCAATAACATTTTTTTTTCTATAATCTGGCAGCTATCAAGTTCAAAATCAGGAGGAAGCAAAAACTTTAGTATATTACTCAATCACAAAATAAGTATAAGACACCAATATGATATTACTGTGAAAAAAACAACCAAAATTTATTTCTAAGACACATCAAATTAGGTATTTTCATCTAGTCAATGTAGGAAGGTACCATTCTCCAAGGGGCTGCTAAGACCACAAATGGAATACTACATGCATGTCTGATCATTTATGTTCAAGAAAGATGATTTCAATCTGAATTGGGTGCAAAGAAAGGCAACTAGAATGATCAAGGAAAAGGAAAACCTATCTTATTACAGGAGATGAAAGAGCTTAGGGAAATGATTGGTGTCTAAATATATATCAGGAAGGTAAACACTAGGGAAGTAAAACACTATTAGGCTAGAGAATAACAGTGACACATGAACATATACATATAACTAGCCTCAAATACATGTAAGCTAGAAATTAGAATAGGGTGATACTCGGCATGTCTACACATGTATTAATGTGTTCTAGTGCAGTAAGTTTAGTACCTGTAATAACTAGAGGTGCAACAATATATTGGTCACAAATGCGTTCAGCACCAATAAAGGAAAATTAACATTATTGGCAATCACCCTTTTTTTTGGCCAGAATTGCTGATAATATCACTGATAAATGCCATGTGCATGTGCATGTGCGTGGTCACAGCTTGCACATGACCAGGAATGCAGCCCAGCAGTGTGAAGAGCAGCATCTGGCTGGTAAGTCTTTTGGGGGAAAGGGACAGAGGGGAGGGAAGGGGTAAGGGGGGGCAGATCAAAGACCCCATGGCGAGGGACAGAGTGGGGCAGGGGCAGGGGCAGAGGCAGAGGCAGGTGCTGCACAGCCAGGGTAGTGAATGTGACCCTGGAGCTGTGGGCAGGTCATCCAGGGGGCATGGGAAGGTGGGAAGGGGGACGTGGTGCCCCATCACTGTGTTCATCCCCAGGGGAGGCATGGGGGGCATTTGCCCCCTGGATTTGTGCATGGGGCAAGGGCAAACTTCCTGTTGTGGATTGTGGCTGTGGGCTGTGCCAGCCTCTTCTCAGTGGGAGGTCTGGAACAGGGTTGCACTTGGAATGGGTGCCAGTGGGGTGGGTGGCAGTAGTGCTGGGTAGGTCTGTGTGAATAGAAAACTATTCAATTTGGATTTGGATTTGGCCAATTTTGGAGGCCAGCAATTTGATTCAGAGATTCAGGTCACTTTTCTGAATTCATTCAGCTGAATTGGCTTCTGAAGATTTGGCAACAATTTTGAGAGATTCAGAGATTTGGCCATAGAGTATAGTGGGGAATCAATGAAATATCTATATCTTTGTCCTTTTGTGGCTGATTAAGATAAAACTTGCAAAGATGGTAGCCCCTGCTCAGGGAATGAAATCTGCCAAGTTTCAAGGAGCTAGGTGTAGGGGTTTCTGGGAAACTGCACATCAAATGCTTGAAAGCAAAACTCATGTTGTGTGTGTGCGTTCAGCCACAGCAGGGTCAAAACTGCAGGGATGATAGGGTTGAAGCCACAAAGCCTTCCAACTGTCAAGGAGATAGGTGCAGGGGGTTCTGAGATAGAAGCCTCTGTATGCAGACTTTTCTATGCTGTTTCTATGTCCCTTCCCCAGATACTGTGATTGGAAGGGCAGTCAGGGAGAAATCACACTCACTGGCCAGCTAGAGATATCAGTTCTTCCTCACCTGCTCCCTCTTCTGCCCTGCTGCTTCTCCTTCTTCTAAGTTTCTGTTTCCCTTAAAAGAGTGCCTTCCAAATCTCTGAATTGCCAAATTTCTTCCAAATCTTTTTTTAATCTTACCAGAAAATTTTAAGCTTCTAGTGATCCACTTTGGATTTGGAGATTTGGCCTCTGAATTGGGACAGCCCCCTGCCCCAAACCTGCAACAGGCAGCATGCGCTGGCCCCATGCAAAAATCTGGCAGGCAGGTCACATGCCCCCCATGCCTCCTATGGGGATGCATGCAGCAGTGTGGAGCTACCTCCCATCTCCATCTCCTGCACCCTCCTGATGAGCTGCCTACTGCTCCGGAGTCACGTTCACCACCCTGGCTGGGTAAAGCCTGTCCCTGCCTCAGCCCCAGCCCCACTCCCTCCCTCACTGTGGGGGCCTCAATCTGCCCCTCCATGCCCCTTCCTTCTCCCATGCTCCTAACCCCCCACAGACTTATCAGCAGGAGGCTGCTTTCCAAGCTGCCAGGTTACATATCAGCTCTTGGATCATTATTGGCTAATATGGCTGGTTAATAATTGGCCATCGGTATTAGGCAAAAAATCTTTATTGGTGCACCCCTAGTAGTAACAGGTACTAACTGAATGTGTAACCAGTAACCAATGCTATTGTTCAGTAGTGCTGACACATGCCTTTTTGTGTGACTAAGGCACAGTAGACTAATTCTACTGCACATTAGTGCAATAACACAACTTTTGCTATGACACACTAATGCACAATAGAATTAGTGTATTGTGCATTTAGTGTCTCCTGTATACATGCTCAGTATATCTCATTTTCACCAGGATGGCTCATTTAAAAACTTGTCCTGGGCCAGGTATCACATTAGTTTGCTCGAACAAACACATTTTCATGTTTTCAGTAGGATGCCTAGGACAGGTGTCTACAAAAGGTGAACTGGCAACAACAGGATTATTTCACACCCCCAAACCCACCTAAACTTTCTGGTACTGTGTATTCTCACTTCCCCACTACCTTGTGTGCTCAGATCATACCAGAGCTGAGCATGCTAGAGAGTGGGGAGAAGGACAAAGGAGCATTCCATTTTGAGACTTGGGTGAAAAATGACTGCCCCAATTTAGAAAAATGTTTCTAACTACCTGTAGTTATGGATGACAAGGTTCTCTTGGTAGATGCAATATCTCTTATTAGACCACCTGAGTAGTTGGAAAAATGTTCTGTGCAAGCTTTGGGGCACAAGCATCCTTCTTCAGGCATAGGGAGTCTCTTCTGTTTTGAGATCTCCAAGGAATGAAAGAAGCTAAAAGTGTGGCAGGATGTCAGTGAGAATGTACATAGGTGGAAATTAGGAAAACAAGGGGTAGAGAAGGGAGGGAAGGGGGAATAAGGGGGAAATAATGCCAAAGGTAAGCAAGGGAGACAGCTGTAGTTGAGTTCTCCAAGGTAGAAGAGAGGCAGTCTGTGAAAAAAGTAAAAAGCTGGAAATTAGGATGACAAAGAATAGAGAAGGAGGGGAGGAAGGGTGGGAAAAAATGTAAAAGGTAAGATCAGGCAGGTACCTGGTGAATCAGATGTCAGGCAGGTTGTAATATGTCATAAATCCAATGTCTACATTAAGTCCATGATTTTTTGTATCCAGTAGGTTTATGAAGTGAAGTGCATAGGCTCATCTATAAAAAGGTGTTTTGTAAGGTCTCTTTGAGGATTAGAATTGAGAGATTGGAGAGGGAGTGATTGTCTTGTGAGAAGTGTGCACCCACAGGCAGTTGGATATTTTTGTCTTCGATGGATTTTCAGTTTGCATTCATTCTGGTGCACAGCTGTTCTTTGCTTTCTCCTACATATTTTCCATCAGGACATTTGGTGCACTGGATGAGATATATACCAGGAATGGTGATGGTTCTGTTGTGGGATGTGGTTACTGTGGGGGTGGTGGAAATGCATTGACAAGTTTTGCATTTCTTGTCCTGGCATAGTCTGGATCCATTAGGTATGGTTTGGGTCATAGGGAGTTTTTTTGGGTGATGAGGTTAGAGAGGTTTGATGCTTGTTTAAAGGCTAGGATAGTTGGTTCTGGAAAGATCTCTTTAAGAATTGGCTCTTCTTCTAGTATGGGTTGCAATTGTTTGAGGATTTTCCATGTAGGTTTCAGGGAAGCGGGGTATATCATTACTAATGGTGAGCAATTTGTGGGGATTTTCTTTGGAACTGCAACAATCTTCGCATGGTATCTGGGTGACTCTTTCAAAAGTATGATCTATCTCTCCTGAGGAGTTCCTTGTTGCATGAAGGACCTTTTGAGATTCATGAGGTAATGATCATGGGTATTCTTCTTGGTGCAAATTCAGTGGTATTACAGAGCTTTGCTGTAAAATAGTTTTCTTGGTGTAATTGATGGTTCTGCATAGATATGTATGTTGGTCTGAAGGTTTCTTGTACATGGTGGTTTGTATTTTACCATTTTGGATATTGATCATGGTGTCCAAAAAAGGAAATGCAAGTGTTAGAGTATTTAAGTGATAGTCTGATGAAGGGGTAATGATTGTTGAATTTTTGGTGGGAATCAAGCAGAGACTGCAGGGTTTCAGTCCAAATGCTGAAGATGTCATCTGTGTGTCTCAGGTATAGATAGCATGGGTTTGATGGTGTAGTTTTTGAGCAATTCTTATTCTAGGCCATAAAAAGTTTGGCATATTATGGGGCCATTTTAATGCCCATAGCTGTGCCCATGGTCTGAAGGAAGTGTTGATTGTTGAAACTGAAATTGTTGTTTGTGAGGATGAGTTCAATGATATCCTGGGGTCTGTACTCTCAGTTGTAATCTCACTCTTGTAGATGTGTGAGGCAGGTTTGGATCCATCCTGGTGTGGGATGTTGGTGTATAAGCTAGTGACATCCATGATGGCTAGGAGGGTATTGTTTGGAAGGTGGTCTATGTTTTTGAGTTTTTACAGAATGTCTGTTGTGTCTGGATAAAACTCAGTCTTTGGCTGATAAGTGGTTCTCAAATGGATTTAATGAAACCTGATATTTCTTCCATTAGGATTCCATGGTTGGAAATGATAGGTCTTCTGGAGTTCCCTTGTTTGTGTATGAGGCTGTTGGCATTTGAGATAAGATGGGGCAGTCTTCAGCCTCCTCTGACTTTTCCTGTGGACCCTGGGCTGCAGACTGTAAATGTACCAGAATTTTAAGCATCAGCACTTTATCACCTACTGCATAGAAGAACATTGGATTTAGTTTCCTAGAAATTATTATTTCTTTTGCTCCAAGGTTTTCAGATTTGAGGAAAAGATTAATGACTTTTTAAGGTGCAATCTGCTCACTTCACCACATGCTTATCCATGTAGATATTGAATTGTGTTCAACTTAAACTGAGATATAGTGGCCTTGATATGCCACATTTCCAGTTGATACAAATTAGGTATTACATTACATTACTCAAAGGAAAAAAAAAATCAGTCTAAGTAGAGAAGTCAGAGAGAAAGCTGTATGAGCAGAATAAATGGTAAAATGGGTGCAGTCTCAAGCATACACAAAGCATAAGATCAAATGAATGCAGATAAATGTTTATGAAACCTCAAGGAGGGTCCTGAATTGAAAAACTGAAACAGATAAATAATATATCTATAGAAAGCAGGAAATCGCTCTATTAATTTGAGAAAATTAGTTTAAGACTGTGAAAATATCTGATTGTGATGGGAAAAATATACAGATAGAGAAGGATAAATGAGAGTACATCGATTAAGCTGACATTCTGGGTTTGATTCAATGCAGGGTTGTCTAAATCAATTGGTTCAATGGCTTTACACCAGGATAAAACTGGACTAATATGGTAGTGATTAAATCCATCTTTACCAAGACAAAAACTCTATTGAAAGAGAACTGACATTGAAAAGACATATCTGTAATTTAAGATAAAATTAGTTTCAAGAATACTGTAGTTATTGGCAACCCAAGTGATATACGTCAAGGAAATTCACATTTAAGTAAAACAAAAAATCCAAACATAAGGGCTGGGAATTAAAGTTTAGAATATCCAGAAACCTTAATTTTCACAGGTTCCTTCATCTCCTCTTCTGGTTAAAACTCTGAAATCTTGGGCATAGGCCATGTATGGATATCTGTTTTAGGCCTTTTCCTAAGCAGTCTCTCTGCCCTGTTGTTACATGGAAATACCTGTAACATAGCATATAGGATATTTGGGTGTTTGTGGATATCAATTAATTGCATTTTAAACATACATTTTTTCATCCTTTCACAGTGGTGCTATAGAAGTGTTAAGGCTGTAGAGGCTTGCTGGGTGATAACACATAGATACTATGGATCCTAGAGGGTAGACGGTGCTGGAAGCAGGAGGGTGAGGTTCCATAATATTTTTCCATATTATGGACAAATTTAAACATGCCTGATCCTGCAAACAGTTACAAAGTACATTTATGCTTCAGTGCAACTGTGTGATTGCATCTATGTCATCTTCTCTGAACTAGCACAGCACCACTGCTACAATGTTATCAGTGGGCATGTCTACACGTGCCCCTAACTGCACAGTTAGTACTACACAGTCATTTGGTAATTGCTAAAGCAGTACCAAATAACTGTGCTGAATCTGGGCAGTGCACAGGTTATTTTTGAACCTACTGCTCAGTAGCAGCGGCATCATGGTCAGTGCCTGCTAATCCTATGTCACCATAGGAATGAGCTACATTGTTGTAGTTCATTGCTATATTGATGTAGTGTCTTGTGTAGGTGAACCCACTACATCAACTATTTAGTTTGGTTACTGATATGCTGTAGCTGTGACAGCATAGAGCTCAGAGCAAGCTTAACTTCCTGAGCACTTAACATGATTCTCTGGTCTGTTTTCTGCCACAGCTCAGTTGTATTGAGCTCTGTGATGCTACAAATGTGTTGTTATTACCTTAGCTAGCTAATCAAAACTCACTTGGGTAAACATGAACAACAATCATGGCTTTGACAGGGGCTTAAACATATCCATAACTGGTTGTATTAAACTCCCCCATTCACCCTCTGCCCAGAAACTGGAGGAATTTGAAATTAGTGGAAGACCCCCTAGTTTAATTTGCTCCCTCAGTGGGTTTTCTTGCCATGTCATCTTGTTTCCTCTTAGGATGTATTCTAAACCCCACTGGAGTCAGTGGTAAGGCTTCAATTTACCTCAGTAGCTAAGTGCAGACAGTCAAAAAGCCCAAGGCTGAATCAATTCAGTCTTTGCAGGTTAGTTTAAGCTGAAAAGATTAAACTGAGATACAACTGGACACACATTTACCTTTGATTCAGGAAATGCAGCCACGCACCTGCAGTGGCTCAGGCCAGTAGCTGGGGGGAGGGAGGGGTGCTATAGGACAGATCTTTGGCACTTACTCTTCCTTCTATCCCTGATGGTTGTTGGATTTGCAGTCCAACATCACAGAAGCAGGACTTTGCAGGGGTGCTCATCACTTCCTCTTCCTACTTATCAGGGCAGGGCAGTTTTATACTCAGGGGAAGTGGGGTTTAAACCCACATCCTGCCCCAGACCCCAGCTAGGGTTTTCCTGGGGGAAGCGCAAGAAGCAGTCCCTGCCTCTCTCCTCCACCCCCCAACCCTACTCTGCTGGAGCAGACAGGTCAGTCCAGCCTGGCCCAGGGCTGGAAAGCATGGTGGGATGCTGGGGGGACTTTGATTTAATTTGAATCAGGAAGGCATCTGGGACAAAAGTTTCATAAACCAGTTTGACTCAAATCAGTTAAGTATAATACTACATTCAACCACGTTTATCTTAAACCAGTTTCAGCCATTTTGAAGTTGGTTTATATACATTGAGCTTCTATTCTGTTACAGGTTTAAACCAGTTTCTGATGACTTAAACCAGCTTATGTGTAACTTCTGTCCCTAGCCATAGGTTTTGTTTCAGGTTTTAATATGTTATACTTGTTTACACTAATAAAGGCCTGATCAAAGCACCTTTTAACTGACCTCTGAATTTGGACAACTTTTTATTTAAATCAAGCTCCCTGAAAACAATTGTATAAACAGTTGGGGTGTGTTCAAACAAGTGTGCATGTGCATTTCCCTGGGAAGAAATAGCAGCAGTACACAGTTGTCCCTTTGACTGGACATTAGGAAGAACTTCTTCACAGCTAGAATGGCCAAGGTCTGGAATGGGCTCCCAAGGGAGGAGGTGCTCTCCTCTACCCTGGGGGTCTTCAAGAGGAGGTTAGACAGGCATCTAGCTGGGGTCATCTAGACCCAGCACTCTTTCCTGCCTATGCAGGGGGTTGGACTTGGTGATCTATTGAGGTCCCTTCCAACCCTAACATTTACAAATCTTTGCTACTTGTCCCCAGGGAACACCTGTATACACATATTGTTGAACTTGGCAAGTTGCCCCAAGTGGGGTAGAAGAGGCTGGGGACAGCACCTGCACTGGTCAGGCTCTGGTTTCAGATGGTGCAAGCTGTTACCACGTGTGCCACCCCACTCTTTTTTTGATACTGGAAATTCCCGGTGTAAAAACCCCCACTTGTGCTGCAAATTAGTGGTGTGGGAAACATCTGCATGTGTGGTGTGTCCAATGTGTGTTGCTGTAGACAGGTCTGCAGTGCCATATACCATATGTGCACACTTGTCCGAAGGTGACTTTGTAAAACAACACACTTTGGAAATTGACTGGCCAAAGCCTTTCCATTCATAGCTTAAATCAATGTGGATTATTTTCTGTTTTTCTTTACAATTCTCATCTATTTAACTGGCAAAGATCTTCCCAGCATGTTTATTACACCCACATGGATAACATCATTTACCTTGCACCATCATTTATATCAAAGCTTGCCTCAGCAAATCTTAGAAAATATGGAAATCTAGATCCTCACCTAGTATAAACTGGTATAACTGTGGGTCCATCTACACATGCACTTTATTACACAGTAGATTAATTTGCTCTGCAGTAAAGTGTTACTGTCTACATGTGCACAATAATTAGGCTGGTGTAGACTAATTTACTGCACCATTGGATGGTTCCATCAGACACAAGTACTATCCGACAGAAGAGTAAATTACTGTGCTTAAACACACATGTAGATATTGATGTTTGGATTAGTTTATTCTGGCTTAAATTGCACCAGAGTTTATTTAGTCACAGTGGGCATGTCTGCATGTGCAGCTGACTGTGCACTTTTTACTACTCAGTCATTTAGTATTTGCTCAAGCAAGTGCTAAATGCCACACAGTTATTTTTAGCAGTTACTGTGCAGTACTGTCAGCATCATAGTTCATGCCCGGTGAAGTCTGTCACTGTAGCAATGAGCTATGGTGATGTAGCTTGTCACTATGGTGATGTAGCGTCTCATGTAGACACGTCCATGAATTACACATGAAGATGTGTCTCGTTAGGCTATGTTGTTATACAGACATAAACTAGCTAATGATCTGATATTTGAAAGCAATTTTAAGCTTGTGAGATTTTCTAATAGTATATAGATTGGAAGTTGGTACATTTTTACCTGTTGCCCTGTTCCACTTGATCAGTTCTAATGCAGAAACTAGTACTGAATATACATGCACCTTACCAGTAAATAATGCATGTACCCATGGAAAACAGGAATAATGATTTTTTTTTAAAAGATAAAGTGGCAAAATAAGGGAAAGCAAAGGCTACAGGGAGAGGAGTTTATGATAAAGAAGAACTTTCCTGTGAGTTGTGTCCATTTGTCTCTCAGTGACAGTCCTATGATTTGGGGTGTCTCAAAGGAAATGATTTTGGAAAAAGTGGGAGTAGCCTGTGGCAAAAACTGAAAAGCAGCATCATGCTGTGAATATTTTAGTGAGTGAGGTTCAGAAATATTACTCTATATAGCTGTGCTTAGTATACATACTCTATGTCATTAAAAAAAAATTCTCGTAAGTGAAGAAAGTTGCCAGAAACACTTTACAGATGACTCCATTAAGTTCCTGATCCCAAAAGTATTTAGATATTTCTCCTAAAATATGTAGCTAAGCAGTCTCAAGAGTAAGGAATAGGGTAGCATACAGATTGCTGTCAGTCTTCTCAAGTTTTCTGAGTTCTCCAAATTTCCCTCCAGCCAATACCTTATATTTATAGATGCCTTATTACAATAATATAATAAATTATTTATATTTGTTTGTTTCACTGCAACTTTTGGAACTGAACTGATCCAGATCTTTTGTGGATTTTGAATGTTTCAAGTAGTTGAGACTCATGCTCCTGTGAAAGCTACACTTCTGGAGGGGAGGATTCTTTATTTCCTTCCCTGTGACTGGAATGCTGTTCAACACAGTGCTGTTTCTCCTTTACCTTAGTTTACCATCTTCACCAACAAGGCTACTTTGTTTTTACAACTTATCTAAAAACTTGAAAAAAAAATGTATCTGTTATAGCAAACCAGCATCTAATACACTTGGTTATATCAATCACTACTACTACTACTACTGAGATAAATTTATGATATAGTATTTTTTAAAGTATTTAATGCAAGGTCTTTTACAACATCTCCTTTCAGGCCTTATGTTATGCTTAACTGGATCTCATTACTAGTTTAGCTGGACATGTTGATTGGTTCCTTTACTCTGCTGACCAATTTGATTATCACCTCTGCAAAAACTCATTCTACAGTCACTCAGAAAAAGGCTTTGGGGTCTTCTGCTTTAGCCACATTTTTGCAGTTTGGCCTGGGCCCTTTAAAAATAGTCACAGCTGGCAACACTGGTGCTTTGTGAAATCTGATCCATTCTGAAAGCAAGAAGCTCTTTTGTTTTTATGAGTCTCTAGCTCATTATTCCTGCCAGGATCAGCATTCCCACTAAAATGCATGGTGTGCATGACTGCACAGGCGCACTCATGCTGTGCTGTCAGGCATGCCTGTGCAGCTCCATGCACCACACAACTTAGAGAGAATGCTGACCAAGATCATTCATTTTATCATGAGGAAGGACTGGCATTTTCACTGTCAGGGTCATCACCACCCTTATCTGCTGTGATAGACAGGTTTACAGCCATCCCTTCTTCCTGAAAGATGACTTGGCTAGACAACACAAAGTGATGTAATCAAAAGGGATGATCTCTCTTCCATGTCTTGGAACCATTTTTTTTTTAAGATGAGAACCTAAAACTCCTGTTAATTTTCTTTCTTTAAGTATCATTTTTACTTTACCTTTTACCCCTTGCTTTCCTTTATTTCTGTTTTTGTCTTTTTTCCTAAAAAATACCATTTTTGGCAGTCAGGGCAACTGCAGTCCAATAGCACCCTGCTTGATAAACTGAAAGTTATGACTGAGAAGTCATGATAGGCTCCTGAAGCCTTGTGAGAGAACAATAAGAGAATCTCAAACAAACGCTAGACCTAGGAATGATTAATTTGGATCTTTGTTGGTTTTGAGGTGTTCTAGAAATTGAATTGCAAAATAGGGAAAGTAATAGAATCTGCATGTTCCCAGTTTTTTGAGGGGGGAGGGTGTTGCCATCCTTCTGACAATATCCCTTTGTTTGCATTTGCTTTGTGTGAGAGACTAGTCATTCCTGCAAAAATAAAATTGCAATCTCTCGCTTTTGATGAACTTGATCATCTCCTTTATTTCTCACCTGCATGACTTTGATGGAAAAAGAAGGTACCAAAAGATGAACACAGTCCTGTGAGATAAGGTTAGTGTTAGATCTGTGGTTCAGAAAGCTGACTCCTCTTCACAGGGCTCCACCATCCCTATACCCTGTGCTTACCATACCAGATGTTACAGCTTCATTTTTGTTATGTCTTCCCTTGGGAACTACAGTTCTCAAAGTACTTTGTTCTGTCTCTTGCTGGAACTTCCTTGTTCATGGTGTTTCTTGCCCTGTTCTTCCCCACAGGGGTCCCAAGCAAACTGTCACACCGTTTGCCTCTACATATGTCTTTCAGTATAGGGGCATACAGGGCCACCTCTCTACCTCATGTCCCTATTCAGTTCTGTCTCTTTCTTTTTCCGAGTCCCCACAATGGGACCCTGTGCCCACCGGATTCAGACTCACTGTCCTGGCTGCTTCCACTACCCATCTCTGGTTTTGCAGGTAAGTCTGTCTTTGGGACTCTTCCTTGGGTTCCCTCTCTTGGCTGCGCACTGTTGCCTTTCCGTACTCCCATGGGTCTTTCTCAGGGCATTTCCCTTTTCCCTCTGAGAGCTGACTACTCATCACGCTCCCTTTTAATTCTCCCCAGCAATCCACTGCATCTGCTGCAACAGCTTCCCCTTCGCTGCTCTCTCCACTCATGAAGCCATTTGCTTCACAACCTATCTGGGTCTTCAATACATCTCCCCTATGCTCTGGGTCTGCTGTGTCTTCTCTCCCCTCCTGGGCTTGTTGGCTTTGTAAGTCCCTCTTCTTCCTTTGTTCCTTCAGAGCTCCATGACAGGGCAGGCTTGCTGCCCTGTCACACGCCTCCCCCCTTAGTGAAAACTCCCACCTGTGTAGCCCTAGTAGCCATTTTTCTGTGAATCTCTTACTTGTTATCCATGATCGGTGCCATTGATTGTCTGTCATCTTTCAGTCATGAGAGGAAGTCTGACAATGTTTATCTGTCCTGGCTGGTACTCTGTAGAGAAACAAAAAGGTTGAAGGGCCAAGACCCATCTCATCAGTCTAGCATTTTCAGTCTTAGATGTTTGCAGCTGATGGAGTGGTGCATGGTGTGTTATTACAGTAAATTTTCTTCCATCTAAATAATGAAATAATTTGACTCCCCATTTTATCAATAAGCATTCACTTTCTATCAGTGAATACTGAGTCTTGGCCCTGGATAATTTCTACTTGCAAATGCAATTGGCTGTTCTTCCCCCTCAACTTGTTGGGCTAAAACAGCCCCTTAGGTCATGGCTGATGCATCTGTATGTAATTGAAACATCTGTATGAAGTCAAGCATATACAACACTGGGGTATGGCACAAAGCTGATCTTACCTTTGCGAATGCTATCTGGGCTTCTCGTGTCCATTCCACCTGTCCTCCTTTCTTCCCCCTCACAACATGCCTGTCAAGGGAGCCACCAGTTCTGAAAACCAGGGTATAAATTTCCTGTAATAATTTATCCTCTAAGATACTATGTGCAAGTAAGAGGGTTTGTTAAATATTTGTTTTTTGGTTTTTTTAAGTTTTCAGTTTTTTCTCGCTTTCTCTCTCTGATTTATAGTGTGTTTATTTAACAAGCATGTCAGGCAAAAATGAATACCTGGCAACAAAATTCAAATACTAATATCTCTTACTGCTATAACATGCCCTGTAACAGGCTCTACCTATTCCTCACCAAAGGCGGAGGGTAATATACAGAATAAAGAGTGTCAAGGAGTGAATCTACACGTGCACCTAGTGCAAGGCAATAAACTCTGGAGTTTATTGCTTTGGAGTTTATTTCTCCCACTCCTGTCACTGGTGGCAGAACACAGTTTACTCAACATTATTGTGGCTGCAGCTGGAATATTCTTGTACTGGTGGGGCAAGCAACAATTGAGAGGTTTTGTGAGAAGAACAAAGGAAGACAGTCCTGTTCAGTTAGTCATTGGCAGCATCCACATGAGTGAGCATGTGTCTGTTGTGGCATTTTAAAGCAGTTTGAGATGCCTCAGGAGACATGTCACAAACTAAAAAATGCTGCATATTTGCAGTGCGGACTCTAGGTTTGATACTGGGGAATCCTGGTATCAAAAGAAAACACATTGGAAAAAAGTGGCACAGGATGCACTCCTGGAGCATGCCCTGAAGCAAGTGGAAGCTGGGTCATCCAAGGAGATGCTCTAGCATTTGGCCAGAACATCTCTATGCCTGTTGTATGCCTCTGCTTCTCCATCATGCTGCTGCATGCTGCCTCGGTGTTCTGGAGGAAATAGAAATGGGCCATGGCTGCCAGCAGTGGCTTGGAGCTGGCTGGGACACAGGCTGTGTCCCCGGTAAGCAGGGATGTGGGGGTGATGGGACTTTGTGGAAGTGGGGGGACTGCATGGGAGGAGTGGATTCCTTCCCATGATGCACAGCTCCTGTCACTGGTGGCAGCAGCCAGCAGTGAGCCCTTGTGCCGCTCATGGCCCACTGCAGGCAGAAACCCCCACAGTGGTACATGGCACCACCTGAGTCTTGGGGGCTACATATGGCACACGGAGCTGGCCCAGGTTGCTGGAGTGTGCCTTCAGGAAGGATCAGGCTGGCTCAGGTTGCCACCTGAGGCTCCTGGCACTGCAGGCAGAAGCCACATGCCATGGGGGCTCCCCACCCCCACTCACAAGCCCCTCAGTCTCCCCTACAAAACTCACACCCACCCCTCCTATACCCTTGATCCCCACAGGCTCCCCCCCCCAATCTCACACCCTACATTCCCAGCTGCCAGATGGGATGGGACCTGCTGGTGGGAGCCAGGGCTGCAGGGGCAACTACCGCATTGCAGTCCTTTGCCATGACCACACAGCTGCTGGGATATGCATCCCCAACCTGGGGGGTTCTGGTCCCAGGAACCACTTGGGGGGTGTGATGGACTCAGGGGATGGGTGGAGGTGGCAGCAGGGGTGAGTGAGAAGCAGGGGAAATTGAGGTTGCACTGGGGTCAATGGGTTTATGTGATGGATGGGGAGTGTTAGCAGGGATGTGTGTGGCTGTGTGTATGAGAGAGAGAGATGGGGTGGGGGATGGAGGAGCACTGTGGGTAGGAGCAGCTGCCAGAACCAGGATTGGAGCCCCCCTAGAGCAGCCTGGTCAGGGGGAGGCTGGCCTGGCAGAGAAGGGGCTTGCCAGCCCAGTCTGTTTCCAGGAAGGGCATGGGGTTCCAGGAAGGGCAAGGGTTTCCAGGAAGGGCATGGGGATTGCTGGGACCTGGGCACACATGGAAGGAGCAGAACAGCAAGGGCTGGCAATGCTCAAAACCACAAAGCAGCAGGTTGGACATCTTTAAGTGGACCCATGTCCTGCTGCTAGGAGGGAGTTGCTTTGGGGACAGAGGGAGTGTGGGGCAGGCAGGGGCTGCAGGTGAGGATTGGGGCACTGAATTGGGACTGGTGAGCAAGGTTATGGGCAGGGGCAGGGCACTGGCATATCAGTGGTGCTAAGCACTACAAAGCAGCTGTGGGTCCAACTGCAGCTGTCCCCACATCCTGGTGAGTGAAGAGGGCAGGAGCAGCTCTGATTTTTCTATGATGAAAAAACCAAAAGGAAATGTCAAAGTGTATAAATATTTAGAATCTATTTGATGATGATGATAGAGGCACTGGTAGGCCTCCAAATTGCTATAAAAATGTAAATATAATAAAACATTGCCCAGCTGATCTCTCTCTCTCTCTCTCTCTATATATATAGTGGCACTTCATTTTAATCACAGAAGAACATGGATTTGGGGTATTTTAATGAGAGATTTTTTTTTAATCAGAGAATTTGAAAATGTTAAACAGGAATCCCTGTTGCTGAGGCAAGTGGCAGGAGCTGGGCACCAAGCTGGAAGGCCGATGAGATGGCTGACTTTCTGGCCACTTGAAGTCAGAAAGACATGCTTTGAGAGCTCAAAGTGGGCCACTGCAATGAGCACATCTTTTGGGTAATGGCTGCCCAAATGGCAGAGCAGGGCCATGCTTCATGTGATAGCAGTGCCACATGAAGGACAACTGCGAACTCACAGCCCACTGGCAACTGGTCCTGAGGTGCAGGTGGCTCAGCTGCAGTACCCATGCTACAGCCCAGGAGGCTGTGCAATCCTCGTCTGGGTCTGGCAGGTGTGCAGTGATGGGGGAGGATGCTGTTCTAGGTAGCAGCAGGTCTGTCAGGCAGCAGTCCCCTCTGCCAGACTGCTGCAGTGGGTAGAGGGTGCAGAGGCTTTTCTAGGTTAGGACTGCTTCAGCAGTCCAGCTGGCACAAGGTACCAACTGGCTGGGCCTCAGAAGCTCTTGAGGGCAAATAGGCCTGAGCTGCTCACCAGAGCAGCTTTTTATACTGCTGGGGCCAGGACAGGCTGGCCCTAGCCTCTAGCTCTTCCTGGTTGAAGTTCCGGGAGGAGCTGGGAAAAGTCAGTTTGTCCCAAGTGGCACAGTTTGCCCCACACCAAAGTGTATGTTCAGGCACATGTGCTGAGGCACAAATCTCCAGCATACAATTTGTGCTGCTGCTACTTGAGCTGCTGTAAGTGCATGTGCCTGCATGTGTGGACATGCCCATTGGGTGTATTAGCTGAACTCTGGCAACTCCTGGAGATGACCTGGTATTTGAAAATAGTTTTACAGGAAATGCAACAAGTATTGAATTTTTAAAGCCAGTGAAGACACAGGTTCTCATGGTGCATAAGCATGGAGCCAGCCTTTGTTCTGTTCAACTCCTCACATAGTCAGCAGATCCTCCCTCTAAACAGTCAAAATCTTTGAGAATAGGTGTAGAATTTAAAAATCTAAAAGCAAACACCTTTTTTAAAAAAAAAAAATATATATATCAGACCCTAAAAACTCTTTCTAAGTGTACCTGGAGACCCAACTATTGCCTGATCTCCGATGTTGCAGACATATGATGGTTCACAGCACTACAATTGCCTTTTTGGACCCGACAGGGGGCAATCCAATCACAGCCTGTATGTGTTCACAGAGAGTGCTGAGAAGTGGCTGCGTGTTACTCTAAAAAGAACAAAACAAGGGAGAGACAAAAGAATGTCAGAACTGAAGATTTAGGTTCAAGAAAAACAAGCTCTCTTCAAGATTTTGGGCTATTTTCTAGATATTATTACTCGGAGAGATTTCTGACTGCATGTCAGAGATCTGAAATGAAAGAACACAGAAGAAATCTATGATTAAGGCCAGAATCTCTTTTCAGTTACAATTCTTCAAGTCACACTGAGATTGCAAAGATTATAAGCTGATGCAAGTTTTCCCATTCGTCTTCTATTTTCATTTATATATTAGTTCAGAAACTGCAAATATTCATGCTATGTAAAAAAGAGGGAGAGAAGAACTGTAGCTGTGAGTGTAGCTAAACAGTTCAACTATTACCATGGAAACATTTACATCCTAGCAACAGTTTATTGATTTCAAGATGACATGCAAAGACTTTATCTGATGCTTCAAACAAGGGGAAACGAAGCTATCCTGGCACCCCTAATTTTTGTACATAATCTTGTTTTTAAAAAGCACAAAGCCATAAACATTAAAATTGGATTGGATTCATTGACAACATTATGTTGACTGATTCACCAGCTAAAGCAAAGATAGGAATACAGACATTAAATGTCTGTACAGTTTATTTTCTAAGATGAATCTATAAACACTTGTAAGGCCAATTAGCATTTTTGGCCACGTCCAGACGAGCTCAGACGTGCAGTATGTGGCATCGCAGACATGTTTGCAGCACCACCTTATGTACATTCAGCTGTTGTCTACTTTGCAAGGGGACAGTGTGAGGTTTTTTTTATGACCCCTGGATATCGAGCAGTCAAAAAAACCTGCATAAAAAAAGCGGAGTGGCGCACACTGATAGCATGCACTGCTCAAAACCAGAGCCTGGCTGGCCAGAACCACACTCTGGCTACTGGCTAGGTTCTGAGCAGCAGGATCACCACTGCTGTAGTGCCAGGAGGCCCCTCAGGACCTCAGGTAAGCTTGCTGGGGCCAAACCATTCCTGGGGGACAACTAGCGGTGGCACAATGTGTCCTGCTGCTACTTTTCCTGGGAAAACAAATGTCCATGGTTGTGCGGATGTGGCCTTTCTATCTCCAGTTCTAGTTCCAGTGCTCAGTTTTGCTGCTATTAGAATCAGAAAGAAGATTTCTAATGACTTTTACAGCAGAAGGATCTGAAATTCAGTGGGCTAAATTCTAGCAAGCCTTTTTGGGAAATGTATGTTGGGGGTGGGATTAAGAAACCTCTGTTACTTGTATAGCCTTTTATTAAGAGTTATAGATCTGCATGCTGAAAAAGTGAATGTCCCTGGTATGACTACTGCAGATAGTAGGCTAGCCCACCAGCAGTTAGAATAACAGAAGGAGACATTGCTATGGGTGAAAGTATTAGACAATAATATTAAATAGTGAAAATATTAGACAGTTGTGGTGATTGCTATTACTATGGTGCTTTGGAGTAAAAGAATTAATCAGGATTCCATTGTCTTGGACTTTGTAGAAACACTGAACAAGATGGCAATTACTCCCAAAACTTATAACTGGCGTTACTACCTGCTCCTTTTATGCCATTTTGTAATAAAATAATTTTCTCACTGATTTTTAAGCATGACATTTTTTTGTATGCACCTTACTTCTGTTGAGATATTTGTTTTACTTATTTCAGAAAAACAGGAAATATGTGCAACCATTTGACACATGAAGGCATTGAAACTTTAATCTGTATGTGATTTCCTGATTTAGGAACTTTTGAAGAAATTTATGGGCAATTTTTTGGTTGGAAAGTACTGAGGCAGAATAGTTCCACATAAAAAAAATAAAAATCAGTAATACGACCTTTCAATTATCAATGGATAAAACCTGGAGATAGTGAAGTATCAAAGGAGAAGCCAGTGATATTAAAGTCATAGTCCATACTGACTGACCTGCTTCTATTGATGACAAAAATAATTCTAATTTTCTGAATGAGCTTTGAGTTCTATAAAAAGTACTTTTTCTGGGAGATAACGACTGCTCATGCACTACTCAGAATGCATTGCTGACATTTTGATTCTAGTATTCATCAGATTTATAATAAATGAAGTAACTATCTCAGTAGAATAAATTGGCTAGTACAAGAGCTAGAAATGTCTAAGGGAGAAGAGAGGATAATCAAAAACTAAGTGAATGATATGTCTGTCAGAGTCTGGTGAGAAATGGATTTCTGGAGCTATTACACTGAGCTTCTCAGTGTATTGCAATTTTTCAGTAGGTTTGTCTAGTTTGGATACTTTTTAGTATTTTGAAGTGTGAAGTTTCTATAGGGAGAAAAGTGTGAGTTTTCCAGAAAAATCTAAAGATTTCCCAATTCTGATAGTAGAATTTAAGTTTCAAAGTCACCTAGTCATACATAGGTGATTTTAAAAATTACACAACAGAGCTAAAGTTTTTTTATATTCATTTATAATATGTGTAAATAAATCCTGCAGTGTGAATAGTTCTATTTACTTTCTGATTCTTTAAACTGACTGAGTGGTACAAGGGACTCTTAGCTTATAACAAAATGAGGCCTAGCACTTCAGGCTGTACCAGCTAGTGTTTACCACTTCTTATCAACCTGATTCTTCTAACCCAAGATGTAGAACACACAATTCACTTAACTTTGCCATTCTTTATGATCACTGACATTAACCCATAATTTCCTTGCGTCTCCTTTAATGTTGGATTAGAGAGAGACAACTGACAAATAGAGGAGTGTTAGTCAGTTGTCTTTTCTTCATTTGCCTTGAACAACATGTTGCGTGGGTCACTGAAATCTTAAAGACAGAAATCTCCAGGTACAAAAATTAGCTAAACAATACAAAGGGACTGGAGCGGGCAGAGAGAGATTATGGATGAAGAAAACAGGTTAGACACATCGGTAATTATAGAGACAAAGGGAAACCAGCTCCAGATATGTTACAAAAGGGGGGCCTCAAAACAAGATGATGGTGGAGCAGTAGGTCATAACCCACATAAAAATTGTGTTTGACCTGTCACTAAAGGCTGCGCAGATCTGTGAAAGCTAGACTAGGGTGGGAAAATGGCTTGACTGTGCCTCCTTCGTAGTATGGGTCCCTATGGAGAGATTTCCTTCCTTCTGATATTTGTTTCAGGGATAGATATAGCATGAGTTCCTGGCATAGAGAACCTTCTTTAAAGGAGAAGACATTTTTTGGGGGGAAGTAAATATGATTGCTGTAATAACCTACAATTTTATAATGTATATAAAATGCCTTTTTTTTATAAACAGCATTTCTTTCCCCTACACTGCTCCTATCTTTGGAAACTCTTAACATTCATTCATACACTGTTCATAAAGGTACCATCTTATTCTCTATTAATCCTTCCTTGAAACCTAGCGATGCCTACAGATTAGTCCCATAGGCACTAAATTCATAAGCTGCTGATTCAGCTTTTTGGTTAATTTCTACGTGTAAGTTACCTTGTTCTCTTACCAATGCCAATCCTGGTTGTTTTGTCTACCTGCTGCATCCTGTTTGTTACCTAAATCATAAACTCTTCCTGAGACAGGGAGAATCATATGTGTTTGTATAATACCTCATACAAGGGGGATAGGAAGGAGAATTATCTATGGCTGGGACACCTTGGTGCCACTGAAACATTAATAACAACAATAATACATGGGCAAATAGCTCTGCTTTTGTTTGTGGTTTACCGAGGTCATTGATTTGGGGAGCAGATATGTATATATTATATTCCATCTATGTTTAAACTTTGTGACTCCAAAAAGCTTGCCATCTTAGCAGATGCATCTACAATATCACATAACAAGATCCATGTAGAAAAAAAGGTATAGCTCTGGCTGTTATTCTGACTCTTGCAAAGATTCCTACGGTGAGGATGCTAATTTTTTTGCATGAGGCTGTTCTGTGTGGCAAAGTGTGAACTCAGCACTATACATGTTAAACATTTTCATTCTATTTTGTTCCTCTGGAAGCCACAGGGATTTCATGCTCTTTGCCCTCCTGCCTCTTGCATCAGAGTGGAAGGAAGATGTAACTGTAGATCCTACTTAATGATCATTGGAGGATGGAGGGTGCCACTGTGGGCACTGACAGACATGCAGGTCCCTGCCCTAACTCATCGAACTTCACACAAGTGCCATGAGTTAAAGCAGCACCCCTGACCCAACAGACCCACTTTGGAGCTGATCCAGTGGAGGAGCTTGCCTGCAGTTTCTTTCCTACCCCCACCCAGCTCCAATGCTGTCTGCAGGAAGGGAGGAG
The DNA here is from genome assembly GCA_030014935.1 of Caiman crocodilus. NCBI lineage: Eukaryota > Metazoa > Chordata > Crocodylia > Alligatoridae > Caiman > Caiman crocodilus. Next base: position 14,809,716 of record JAGPOW010003648.1, on the reverse strand, counting down.
GGAAAAAGGGAGGGAGAGGGAGCTGTGGGTTGGGGTTTACGTGACCCGAGTTGGAGAAGGATGGGGCTGAGGGAGGCCATGAGGTGTGGGGCAGACAGCACTGGGGGCAGGGCTGGGCTGCATCAGCCCAGTTCAGATCATGCTGACAAACTAACCTTAGGGAACAGAAGTTTCCTAAGACACTTTACTTCGGAGCACCTTCATCTGATTCTTCATTAGATGACCTTCAAGGCAAATGAAGATGATAATTAGATGAAATTAGTTAATTTTTCATGTGATCAGCCACTTTTAAAGTGCTCTGCAACCCATGCATGTCTGTCACTACTGTCAGTGCCCTGTGTAACACCTGCTCCTCTTCCACCTAAAGACAGCCACTAGCTATCTGTGAGATTTCAGCTCCTTAATTTAGAAGAGGTAGGAGGACTAGGGCAACATGACCATGGGCCATGTCCGCATGAGCAGTGATGTGCTGTTTGTAGCACCTTAAAGCCTTTTGAGACACCACAAAATGCGCATGGTATAAGTGAATCTGTCCACCATACTATTTGCAGCATGGAGGCAAAGTTAGATATTGGGAAATACTGGTATCTAAAACAAAAAATATGCCAAAGAAAAGTGGTGTGGTACATATAGCAGCAGTATGTGCTGCCCAAAACTGGAGCCTGCCTGATCAAAACCACACTTCAGCTTCCAGCCAGGCTCTGCATGCCTGAATTGCCACCACTGCGTAGCAAAACCCCCAGTTTTCTCTCTTTTTTTGTATTTATTTTGTATGTATTTTGTATTAAAATGCATTCCCTCCCCTTCTCCTTCCAACCATTTCTGACCTTTTCTCTCCCTCTCTTTTCCCTATAGATAAGTATAAGTAAACTAAGATGTAGGATAAGCTTTAAATATTTGTATTTTTGTAGCATGTTTTTGGTTTTGGCTATCCACTCTTGTATATTGTATAATTATCATTTTTGTATTGATTTTTATTGTTTCATATGGATATTGTATGATTTAGGCCTGTGTTTGTAAGTGAACCAAAGTCATGTCAAGTTTCTATTTTATATGTCAAGTCTCCATCTTACATCCTCTGCCTGTGCATTCCCTGTGTCTCAACTGTATGAGTCATGTATCCCTCCCATGTAAATTGGTTCCTGGATGAATGAGAGTGATTGGGAATGATTGAAATACAATGGTAGCAGGCCTCTACTGAATGGCTTGTAATGACTGGGCCATCACCTCATAGGAACCATGGACCTCAGGAACCACGGACCTCACCCAGGAACAGAGACAAGACCAGCATTTGAAAGACAAAAGACCCTGCAGAACCAGCAATTCTCACCATTACGGACACCCGAAACTGGACATCCCTGCATGGAGGACACATGCTCAGTATGCCAGGGGATGACCCTTGCCTGGGCATGCCTCCTGTCACTAGGGTCACACAAGGTCTGCCCCTATAAAAAGAGGCAGTGAAGACAGACCCAGTGGGACGCCCTCTCCATCTGGACCAGCACCATGCCACACCACCTATCCACCCAGAGGCCCTGCTGGAGACCCCCTCTCTGGACAACATGTACTGGACAAGGACCCCTTTCCAGTCTGGATAGGTAGATATTACCTGCACACCTCCTCCTACAATTTAGACTCTCTCTCTGTCTCTCTCTCTCCTCTTGGACTTCAGTGGACTTCAGCCTCTGCATCAAGCCTCTCTAACCCCTGCTGTCAGTATGTGTGTGTGTGTGTGTGTGTGTGTGTGTGTGTGCGCGCGCGCGTGTGTAAGGGAACCAATTTGACATTGTGTCACCATCTCCTCTGTTCAATAAAACCACTGTTATTTGCAACCCTGAGTTGGGTCATGTTTTACTGAATCCCAGTCTCTTCCTTATCTTAAATTCCAGCCTCATTCTCTCTCAGCTCCAGCCCCCACCCCTCTCCATTAGTTTCCCTAACTCCTCTCAGTTCCTACTGCCTTTCCCCTTTGACTTTCTGCTGCCTTTCTCTGCTTTCCTGCTGCTCTGCCACCTGCTGCTTTTCCTGTGATTTTCTGCTGTCTGTCTCTCTGTTTTCAGGCTTCCCCTGCACCTACTGTAATCCTCCCCTGCAGCTCCCCAGCTCCTCTTAGCTGTCCTTCAATTTTCTCCAGCTTCCAGCACCTACCGCTGCTCCCTGCATCTTCTCTAACTAACCTGGAGCCATCTTCTGGATCCCCACACCCAAAGCCCCTCTTCAACACCCACATTTTCCCTTAATCCTATTTTTCCCTCTCCACATCTACCTTTTCAGCTCCCCTATAGCTCTGGCTCCAGACCCAGCCTCTGTGCTAGTATGCTTCCCTGTTCTGCAGGCTTTGGGCATTGTCTCTTAATCAATTAAAATCAATTAACCTAAAGTTACCCCCAGAGCCGCAGTTCTTCAGCCCAGGCCCCTCTAGTCTACTGGTTCTAATCCCAGTCCTGGTGACTTTAATTCCCTACACCTCTACTTTTTTACCTTAACCTTTCCTCAGGTATCCCAAGTACATCAAGCACATGCATACATACATACACATCACAACATCCAAGTTAGGAATTCACCTGTGTGTATGTGTAGGTGAGTGATATGTGTGTAAATTAGTGAATACACATATATATACATATATAGATATCATTGTGTGTGTGGTATACGAATTAGTAATCCACATATGTGTATTGGATGTGCAGGTGTTGGTAACTGGTAACTCATTCTGTCTAAATTTGGTGTGTAGCATGTATGGGCTTAAACTGGTGATAGGTGTGCATGAACCTAGACTAGTTATTTTGAACATGTGTGTGTCGGGGTGGGGGCATTGTGTGCATGATATATGAATAAGTGCTCTGTGTCTAACTTTTGGGGTGTATAGTGTATGTGTTTGAATTGGTGATAGTTATACATGTGCCTAGGGTGGTTTGAAAGTGTATGTGCCTGAGCTGGTAGTGTGTGTGTATATGCACCTAATTGATTTGTGTGTGTGTGTGTATGTGCAATTGTGTCACATCCTCTTGTCTAAGAGCGCAATATTGAGATCCTGAGAGTTGGCCTGACCCCCCAGGGCAACATTTTATAACAACTGCAGCCCTAAGGAAACCCCAGGACCCTAAGTAGGGCTGCTGGGTTCAACCTAAGTGCTAGCCCCAGCCTCCCCTACCCCACCTGGGGCAATTTGCTGCATGCCACAGCATCATTGCAGGAGCATGGCTGGGGACAAGTAGCACCAGCACAAATATGAGCTGCTGTTATTTGCCCCTGGGGAAATGAATGTGCACATGCAGGGTGTGCTCTTGGATTATAATGGCATTTTCTTATCCTCAAAAACTGTCAAATGAAGTATGCTGACACAGGATCTGCAGGTTTTTACACTGCTTACCACTTTGCATATAAGGGGTATCTCCACTCCATGGATAGATGTTCTAGGTACAACTGACCAGGGGTCTGAGTGTATTTTGTGTACCCTTAACAGCAAACAGACATACAAGTCAGAGCAGTTTGGACAGAGGCCTCTTCTAATAGAGTGCAGAACAGATACACACTCAAAACACAACAGTGCAAATGAAGCATGAAAAGAGGCTTTGTGCAAACTATCCTTGCCTACTTCAAATTATTTGAGATCTTTGCAGCTCCTGAGGATACACGAATTTGGGAGGGACAAGAAATCTGAGCTTCTTCTGCAGGATTTTAAACTACTTTCCTCTACCAATACAAGAAACAGATGGAAATTCTATATATTGGAACTCAAAGTTTTTCTCCCCTTATTGATCAATAATATGCATAGGGGAGGACACAGCATATCCAGCAAGTCTGGATGTTTGATTCTATTACCCCATCTCTAGTGGCTGGACAGAAAACACAGATGCTTGTGGTCTGTTCTAGCAGTTTATATATATTCAAGACATGCAATCTTCATTGAATGCTACTGTGATTCTGATTGATTTCATTCATTTGGGTGTGCACCACCTTTCTTTCTTTCATTTGGAAGCGTGTTGCATGTTGATAGATCAATTAGTAGGTACTTAGGGAGGACTCTTTTTAAAAGAACACAAACAAATTTGACTCAAATGGGATTATAATATATACATTGTTGTGTCTCATTCTTTTATTATATTTTAACATGGAAATAACAAGGAAGCAGCACTTGTTTTTCAGCTCAGAAACATTGATATTTGTTGTACACTTTTGTAAGCTTGTTTTTATTATTGTTTTAGGTCTGTATTTGGCATCCTTGTCAATCCTATCTTGCCTTTGTGCTATCAGCATAAATATTCCATAGGTTATGTAAACTGGCAATATTCACTTAATTCAGTTATGTAGTGAAGTTAATCAACCTAACTTCTTAACACCTAATTATGAATCTGGCCTAAATATTTGTATTTTGGTATTGTGACAGGACCCACTTCCAAAGGACAGCTGTGGTGTCCTCTGGCAGTTAAACTAATCCTGTTCCATCCACTTTGGGACAGCTGGTCCTGTCACCTCTAGATTTCTCTCTTAAAGTGACAGGGGTTTGGCATCCCTGATATGTGTTACACTTTATGAAACTCAAATTCAGGAAATTTTAAAGCTGTGTAGCTCTATAGAGCTAAAAGTAATTAGCAAGGGGCAAATGGTGCATTAACTAATGGCTTTGTTACTGACTGAAAAACTTTTAGTTAAGTTTTGTGAAGCTTTTTTGCAATGGAAATAAAGCATCTGGAAAGTATGGATAAAAACTGGGAGCTGATAAATAACAACATCCTATTTTTCATTACTAGCATAGAAAAGGGACCTATTTTCTTATCATTAGGCTCATCTACACATGAAATGAATGTGACTGAATAAACAGTAGAGCAACATCTAAATGTGTGCCCAGGACAGCAGCAAATTGAGCCAGGGAGGAGCACTTTAGACCAGGGCTGCTCCTGCCCTGCTGTGCCTCACTGCAGCAGCCAGGGTGCCAGGTTCTGGCTGCAGCTGCCTGGGTGCCAGCCCCAGGCTGACAGGGGGCACAGGGCTCTGGCTGGTGGTTGCAATGTGTCCTAGGGTCTGGGGGTAGCCCTAGGCTGGCAGGGGGCACAGAGTTTCAGGCCCAGGTAGTGGGTGGCTTTATCAGGTAGTAGAGGAGCTGCGTGGACCATGGGGCTCCTGCAGCTGCCAGGCCATGTGGCTAGGAGAAGGCTGGAGTGTGGCTTCCTGCTGGCTGGTCTGACCAGGAGCAGTTTACTCCCAGGTCAGTGCTGCTATGCAGTAAATAAGTCTGCAGTAGGATAGTACTTGTATTTACAAGTACTACTCTGCTGCAGAATGTATTAGTTTTCGGAGACCTACAAGCACTGCACATGGAGATGTGACACATTTATTGTTGAGCTAGCTAGGCAACTCCACAGTAAAAGTCTTGTGGAAAAACAAGCTCAGTGGAAAATAATACTGTATTTACTTGAATATAAAATGAGATTTTTCCTCCACAATCATCATGGGGGAACCCGCCCCCCCCATCTTATATTTACATACAAGGAAACATGAAATACACTGTTTATCTACAAAACTGCCACTCAAAGCAGCATTTGTGTAGTAATGGAAACTGGCTACAAAGTTGATTAAATGAGCCAACACTGACTTTGACTATTAAGTACATAAATCATATGAAACAGACATGCTGATAGAAACCTACCATAAGGATAAGTTAATACAACCTATCAGAACAAGACATATAGTAGTGCCCATTGAGTGCAGCTCTCCTCAGCACTGACTCTTTTTCAAGTCATGGTAAGCCAGTACGTTGCATATATTTTAACTTCCTCTTCACTCCCACTGTTGAGTTGCAACTTTCTGTCCCATTTTTAGTTATTCCTGTTTCTTCACTAGCCTTAAATGTCTGGCAAACATCACCAAATGGGGCTTCACACAGTTCAGATAAAATCCCTCTGTCAGCCCCACTCTTAGCCTGTCACACATGACTGGTGTTTCCCTGCCTTCCATGAGGTGAAGTCAGATGAGCTTGTCCTATGCCTCATCTCCATATAAATTTTTGGAGGATCCCAGGACTCATGGCAAGAACAATTGATTTAAGCTCATGGAGGCAGTTAAGTCAAGGGACGTGGTCATCATGAGTGACCTAAACTACCTGAACATTTGCTGGAAAGAGCAGTCAGCCAGGTCTGACCACTCACTTAGGTTCCTAGCTGAGTTACAGGACCTCCATCTAACCCAGGAGGTGCACAGTTCCACCCGGGGAAATGCCTTGCTGGACCTGGTCCTGGCCGCAGACAATGACCTGGTGAGGGGACTGCAGGTGCTCGATCACCTGGGCGATAGTGATCATTGCCTACTGAAATTTACCATCCAGCACGGGGTGTCAAAGACCTGCAGCAAGGCAGCAGCCCTGGACTTCAGGAGGGTGGATTTCAATGAGGTAAGGAGACAAGTTGGGGAGGCACTGGAGTCCCAGAGGGGAAGGGAGCTGGGAGTTCAAGAAGAGTGGTCATTCCTTAAGGAGACAATCCTCCAAGCCCAAAGGGTGACAATCCCCACACAGATCATAGGGGACAAGAGTGCTCAAAAAGCCCCCATAGCTCATCAAAAGCATTCACAAACATCTCAAAGCCAAAAAAGGAGGCCTACACCCAATGGAAGGGAGGGGCCATCACCAAAGAGGATTATACCTCCTTGGCTCGTGATTATAGGGGGGCTGTTAGGAAGGCTAAGGCAGAGATGGAACTAGGACTAGTGACCCAGATCAAAGATAACAAGAAGTCCTTTTCCAAATATGTAGTGGGTAAAAAGAAGGTACCAAGTAATGCGGGGCCTCTGCAGGATATGCTTGGTAATCTGGTGGTAGCACCAGATGACAAAGCTAATCTGTTTAACAGATTTTTGCTTCCATTTTTCTGAGCAGGGATAGGGACATCCCCCCCACTGGGATTCTGGACGGACCCAGGGGAGGTGCAACCAGGCCTAGGGTCAGTGAGGACCTAGTCAGGGAACTTCTGGAGGGACTAGACATGTTCAAATCAGCAGATCCTGATGATTTCCACCCCAGAGTGCTTAGGGAATTGGCAGATGTCATTGAAGGACCCCTGGCACAACTTTATGGGCACTCATGGTGCTCTGGTGAGGTGCCAGAGGACTGGAAAAGGGCCAATGTGGTCCCCATTTTCAAAAAAGGGAGGAAAGAGAACCCAGGAAACTATAGGCCCGTTAGTCTTACCTTGGTCCTGGGGAAGCTCCTTGAGAAAATTATCCAAGAGCACATCTGCAAAGAAACATCAGGGGAGATTATGCTTAGGGGCAATCAACATGGGTTCATTAGAGGCAGGTCCTGTCAGACCAACTTGGTTGCCTTCTATGACCAGGTCACAAAAGCCTTGGACGCAGGTGTCATGGCGGACGTAGTCTTTTTGGACTTTAGGAAGGTCTTTGACACTGTCTCTCACCCCATCCTCATTAAAAAAGTAGGTGACTGTGATGTCAATACCTACAGTCAGATGGGTCACAAATTGGCTGGAGGGCCACACCCAGAGAGTGGTGGTGGATGGGTCATTTTCAACCTGGAGAGCTGTGGGCAGTGGAGTTCCCTAGAGCCCGGTCCTAGGGCCTGCACTGTTCAATATCTTCATTGGCAATTTGGACGAGAGGCTGAAAAGCACCTTGTTCAAGCTCACAAATAACACTAAGATGTGGGGAGAAGTGAACACACTAGAAGAGAGGGACAGGCTACAACTAGATCTGGACAGGTTACAGAGGTGGGCAGATGAGAATAGTTTGGGTTTCAATATGGACAAATGCAAGGTGTTGCACCTGGGAAGGAAGAACCAGCAGCATACCTACACACTGGGGAACTCCCTTCTCATCAGCACAGAGGCAGAAAAGGATCTTGGAATCACTACTGATTCCAAGACAAGCATGGGCCACCAATTTGGAGACGTGGTCAAGAAGGCTAATCATACCCTGTCATGCATCCATAGATGCATCATGAACAGATTCAAGGAGGTGATCCTCCCCATTTATGTGACATTGGTCAGGCTGCAGTTGGAGTACTGCATCCAGTTCTGGATGCTGCATTTCAGGAGGGATGTAGATAGCATCAAGAGAGTTCAGGGGAGGACCACTAACATGATCAGGAGGCAGCAGGGCAGGCCCTATGAAGAAAGGCTATGGGACCTGAACCTGTTCATCCTCCACAAAAGAAGGTTGAAAGGGAACCTTGTAGCCCAGGGGGACCAGCAGGCAATGGGAAAGACCCTGTTCCCTCAAGCACTACTGGGGGTAACAAGGAACAACAGCCATAAGTTTACAGAGAATAGATTCAGGCTAGACATCAGGAGGCGCTACTTCACAGACAGGGTGGCTAGGATCTGGAACCAACTTCCAAGGGAAGTGGTGCTGGCCTCTACCCTGGGGGGGGTCTTAAAAAGGAGTCTAGATGGCCACCTCGCTGGGGTCATTTGACCCCAGCATCCTTTCCTGTCTGTGGCAGGGGGTCGGACATGATGATCTGCTTAGGTATCTTCCAACCCTATCAACTATGAAACTATGAATGGGGGGCTAATTATCAAATAGATTCTTTGTGGGGGGTACCCGGAGTACCAATACATACTGATCAATACTGAGCTGTCACCACCATGGCTTAAAATGTGTTGTCTTTGCCTGGGCCCAGCCCAATTACCTATATATTAAATCATGATCCTTTTGGAGAACTACTAACCCATGTAATTTCTACTTTTTCTAAGTAGGTGCTGAAGTGCAGCTTAAAAGAGTGTTTATGGAGTACCTATGATAACTTCCAGCAGTTTCAAAAAAGGTAAAAATGCATCAGCTGTGGATGAGCTAAGTCTATAGGTCTATAAGTCAAATTACTACACATATATTTATTTCAAAGGCAGTTTTTTTCACATTTGTTCCTCACTTCCGGGTCTCCAGGGACAGCAGAGTCTAGCAATAAGGAGAAGAGGAAGGGACTGCAGGGAGGAAGATGTCTGGGGGCATGGAGGAAACAGAAGGCAAAGGGACTACTTGACCTCCAGATTTATTTTCACAGTCGGTGATTTCAGTGAGGCTATTTAGAGTAAAATTTTCTTCACTAGAGCTAGTCTAAATTTGGACATGTACAAATGAGAATAGAATTTGGTCTATTGTAGGTTTATTATTACTACAACCTTATTTACTCAAATATAACATGACCCTGATTATAAGATGAACCTTTAATAATTAGAATTGGTGTATGCAAAATTTATATATTTGATATAATTTTCCAGGTATAGAATACAAGTATTGTAGGTCTGCCTTGAATTTGTCAACCATATATATTTTATAGGAGTACAAAGCAAAAGCAGATAGACACCTGTACCCTTTGTTGAGACCACAAATGTGGTCACAGAAAAGTTATTAATAAGTTGTGCCACTGTGTTGTGGTGGACTCTATTTGCTGTATGGTGGGAGAACATGGCCTGACTAGAATTGTCTATGCTCTCCAACTGCTTAGGCAGGAGCTTGAAGAGCTTGGTCCTGCATGGTCTAGGTATTCCTGTGTAGGCTCAGGCATACCTGCCTGTGTTCCCCCATTTCCAGAGCTGTGCCCCCAGGATTTCTGGGATGCATCTCTGGAAGCAGGGAAAGTTGAGGTTCCTTGCTTCCAGAAATGTTCCTTCAGAAATCTCTGATGAATATCTCTGGATACTTCTCTGACTTTTCCCACTTCCACAGATGTATCCTGGATGTTGCTAGGGGTGCATCTCTGGAAATGGGGAACATTGCCTGTTGTCCTACCCATTGATCTTGTGGGACAACAGGCAATGTTTTTTGCCCAAGGCAATGGACCAGAGCTGTATTGGACACATACCATGGCAGCTAGTCTTCTGCATTTAGCAACTTCTGTTTCTAGCTATAGAGTCTGATGATTTAGGGTCATTATAAAACCTGTAACAGTTTTTTGTTTTTTTTTTAAAGAGAAGGAATTCTAGTTAGATTGCTGTATATAGAATTGTATCCTTTGTATCCTGCTTATCTAGCATCCTTTTGCAATTTTAGCACGACAGAATTTTCTCTCATTTATTCTCCTTTTTAACAACTTACTATATTTCGCGTATCAGGTAGGTCTGCCCATTAATTCAGTTTTAAACTACAGCCTTCATAATTATATCTAAGCAACTTGAGTCAGAAGCTTTATAACCTCATTTTGCTTCTAAAATGGGTTGTACAATGGCTGCAATCACCCAGGCTGCGTTTGGGAAAATGACAAAGAATCCATTTATATCAACATGATTTCCTCTCCCTTCTTGGGCCATTTTATCACAGATAAGGTGTCAGCCCAGTTATACCTTTAATGATAAGTAATTTATGTGACTGATGTTATTCCTTTCTACTTGAGACTATAGAAAGAGTGGGAACTAAAATTAGCTCATTTTTATGGTGAGAGCATGATCCAACATTTATTGAAGTCTTTCCATTGATTTTATTAGGCTTTGGTTCAGGGCCGACTTTATCCTCTCTTGACAAAGCTACCCCACAGTGAGTAATACCTTTATTTATAAAGGTATGGCCATAGGGGACAGGACTAGGAGCAGTGGTCTCAAGCTTCAGCAGGGGAAATTTAGGGGGAGATTAGAGGGAACACTCTAAGTATTGGGGTGGTCAGTATTGGAACAGGATACCTAGAGAAACTGTGGAATCTCTATCCTTGAAAGTTTTCAAGAGCAGGTTAGTTAGATATTTGACTGTGATAATTTAGTCAGGGATGATCCTGCCTTAAGTAGGGGCTAGATTAGATGACCTCATAGGGCACATCCCCATTAGTGCACACTTGTGGCTTGTGGCACCACAAACCTGTTTGCGGTGTTGCAAACGGTATGCTCCACACATGCATGCATTCACCACACTGCATGGGATCACCTGGTGTCAAAAAAAAATTCTGTGCCAGAAAAAAGCAGAATGGTGTATGTGGCATCCACACACCAGCTTTTGCCAGGCTCTGCATGCCTGGATTGCTGCCACTGCAGCCTCAGGAGGCCCCAGCAGCCTTACCTGGGGTCCAATCCAGATGCTGGCCCCAGCCTCCCCTACCCACCCAGGGCAACTTGCTGCACTACAGAGCAGGTGTGCGTGGGAGTTCCCCAGGGACAAGTAGCAGCAGCACAAATATGTGCCGCTGCTATTTGTCCCTGAGGAAATGCACATGTGCACTCATCTGGTCATGCCCATTAGGTCACCTATGTCTTGGCAGGATCAGAATGAATTGCTACTTTTTTTGAGAAAAAGTGTGTATGTGTATCAGTAGGAATTGGGTTTGTCAGACTTAGCTAAAATGAAAAGTGTGGCTTAAGCAGAATGTCTCAAAGCCTGTTTTTGAGTGATTGCAAAGTGAATTTTGCAGACTTGACAATGAGAAAATTGGAATTAACATATTCAACTCAAATCAAATTAAACAGAGCAAAAAGTGTACCATAAAACATCATGTAAGCAGGCCTTAAGATAAATAACCCAAACATAATACAGAGTAATTTTAGGTAAAGAATGTGATTGGCAATAACTGAGGACTGTAATCAAGAGGACTAGATGTACTGTTGCCATAGATTTTTTTGAGTTAACTTTCTTAGAAAAAGTAAGATTGCTTTAGATTAAAAGCAATCCTTTCAGAGAAGACCATACAGTAAGGTAGGGGAAAAAGGATAAATAAAATCAGGATTGTGATAAGCAATGTTCCAAAACCGTAATGGAAAGTGATAATGAACCCTCCCTTCATAAACTCCAGCTTTCACAGGGACATAAATTGCGCTAATGGATACTTTCCAAGGCCATCCAAGAACTGATTTGCTTTAGTTCCAAATGTTCCAATAAGAGAAAGAAAAATAAATGTACCAATTAAGGAATATTGGAATGAACTGTATATAAATATGAAGCATAGGGAAAATTGGAGAACTTTTTGGATTCAGGAAGACCAGATGCTGCTCTGTGTGCTGCCGTCCTCTTCCTCCCTCTATAATCTTCCCCAGGTGATATAGATGAGATTTTATATTTTGCTCTTGTGGGTAGCCAGATGGACACAGGGATTATTGTACTGCATTATTGTGCTGTGAGGGTATAAACAAAAATGGCTGTAAACCTGCCTCTTGCTTCTGTTATCCATTACCAACCTATCTGTAAACCAAGTAACAAAGTCTAAGTAACTCTGGGGATCTGAGCTTCCTTTCTAAATCATGGTCACCAGGTACCGCCTGTGTTTTTCAGACTGTAACTCTTCTGGGGGCATAACTTTAATGAAAAGCTAAAATAAAAGACCTGAAAATTAGAAAGTAATAGATAAGCCAAAAATAATAGACCTGTGAACAATAACTGAAGTAGCGTTATTCTTTTATGCTATCAAGTGCAGGTAAAGTTAACGGACTTTGCATTCAGAGAGAGGAATGAGTGTTAGAAGAGCTCATCACACAGCCCCTTAAGCCATGGAAGAGTGCCTCAGAGGTTGCCATGTAAAGACTGTGTGGCCTACCCACCACCACACCCCTGCCTCCCTGCATTTACCTGGCAAAAAACCCCCCCCAAAACAACAAAAACCCACAAGTGCCCTGTGAAAGGGCCCTGTGCCTAGCAAGAAGAGGCCACGGGCAGCCAAAAACTTGCCTTTTACTGGCTATCCCCATGCTCAGCCTCAAACATACTACGCAAGCCAGAAGGAGGGCTTCCTTCTTATCTACTGGGGCTACAATGGCCACCCATCCTCAGAGACACTGCCAGGGCTCCAACAGACGTACAGGCCAAAATCTGGGGGGTTTTGGCATGCCATGCTGAGCCCTGACTATTTGCCCCCTGGACTCTTGGCAGTGTTCAGATGGGTACTTGGTATGTGTCAGGCAGCTCATCACACGGCCCCCTGAGCCATGGAACAGAGTGCGGCATCTCTAGCAGATGTGGTAAGTACCACACCATCCCCTTTTACCAGAGTGCCCCTCAACTCGCTTGCCATGACTTGATGTTAAACAGAAAAAGGAGGGGTCCAGTGGAGTTCTTCTTCCCAGGTGTGCCTGCGAGGATTTTTAATCTCCCATGGCAGCGTCCACAGCCACTGTAATTAGCCAGCCACTCCCCTGCCACAGGAGCAGCTCTTTAAAGAGCCAGCATAATGCCAGAGGTAGTGCAGGGTGTGTGAGGCCTGTTTGTTCCCTGTGGGGACTCTTAGAGCCTGTGGGGGCTTCTCGCTGCCTCACAGAGCTTGAAAGGATGCCATGTAAAGTCTGAGTGACCAAACTCAGCAGGAAGAGGCCACTGGCAACCAAACCTGTAGTTATTGGCTGGAGAAGAACTACCACTACACTTAAAATTACATATTTTTAAAGTTACAAAACCTCAACCAGCATGAAATAATGATTTTCATCGTCCCTTTCACATTAAAATAAAAAAAATCTCAGACTTTTTAGAAAGAGAGATGGACAAAAATAGTAGCCAAAGTAACCTCAGTTCTAACACCACATTTCTGTTTTGCTTTATTTTTTTAAAATATCCTGGGTGATAGAGTAAACAAGAGAGGTGTAAATGTGTTCTTACTACTAGTTCCTTGGTACAGAAAATTAAGGACAAATAGAATATTATCCTCATCAATGAGGTGGAAGTTTAGATATAAGGTTCTAGTCTGATCTATTAAGGTGATTCATTCCTCCACCCGTGGTCTTTACCCCCAGAAAGAACAAGAAAATGCGTAACTTGATCCAGTTGGGAAGTCTAATTATGTTCTTCCTTACATCCCTGCTATAATCATTCTAAAGTTCAGCATGCTAAGATTCTAGGCATCATAATGCTGAAGTGAAATGCATCAGGGATTCCTAGCTTGCACAAGGAAACCATATATATAAAACTCATTTGATTTTAAGATTAAATCAAGGAAAGACAGTACATTTTGAAAATTGTATTGTGTAATGCAAAATAGCAATACAATCTAGATGATTATTTTTTTCCACATTGGAAAGGATTCTGCTTTTCTCTATGTCACTTTTGAGTCAATCATGCTCTATAAAAGCTGTGGCAACTTTCTCCCATGTTTAAAAGTCTGCATGATAGCTTAATCTCTCCTCTGCTGTGCCTTTCCATTTTTTTCAGACTGAAGTTGCACTTGCTGCAGATGACCAGAGATGGCACTGAGTACTTAAATACTGCACAATGAAACTGAACCAGAACTCAAACAAGAGATCTAGGATAAAGAGTTGTGGCATTCATCATAAATACTTTATGGCCACAAATTAAGATTTTCAAAAAAGATAGAATAAAAAAAGCTATACTTGTAATATCTAGTCAAACAGCACAAAAATCAAACTGTTAGAAGGTGGCAGAGTGGGATAAAATATAACTACATTTCTTTGCACATGAGGTCACATCTTAAGTAGTTACCCAGCCACATGATAATTTAATTAATGGTGTGATAAAGCAAGAAATAAGCCACAATGTTATTATACAAAATGTGTAAAAACGTGGCATTAATTGAATGCTGATTGAGGCTTCCAGCCTCTAGAGCTCATGTGAGCACAGGATTCCCATGTGCTTCCAAGGCTGAGAATGCCATTCAGCTGATTGCTGCTCCCAGCCTTAGGGGCCCATTGGAGTCAAGGGCTCCAATATGTCTCTGTGGCTAGGAGCCCAAATCAGCTGATGGGCTCCCAGCCTCCAAGACTCATGATTCTTTCATTCTTAGGCTAGGGACAGAGTGACAGAGGGGAACTCTCAGGGCCGGGTCTCATGCTGGCCCATCCACTTGTTTCTGTGGGGCAGTTTGCCAGTCTCGCCTACCATAAATTGGTGGTATAATGTAGAAGGCTGCCCATTTCCTGCACCGAGGCCAGGGGACACCATCTGCAGCTCCAAAACTTCCCTACACCACAGCCCATGTGTGACAGCGGGCAGCCTCGGGCTCAACTTGGGGCTGCACTCTATGGCTCTCCTGCCTGTCTCTGTGGGCCAACTGCCTGCTTTTTCGCCCGCCACGACTTGATCTTGATTTGTTCCCTGATTGATGTCAATAAGTGGGAGGCTGCCCATTCGTGCTCTGATGCCCAGGGGCGCTCTCTGTGGTTCCTATCCATCCCCAATACCGCAGCTCAAGCCACGGAGATGGCATCTTGGTGTTCCTCTAATCCCCGGCCCCCACGCTGGGCCTCAGAATCATCCAAACTGGACCCTTCTATGATCCCTCCGATCAGGCGGCCTCTCTGCCGTCATCTGGGCTACCTAGCCCCCCGAAGCAGGACCTCTTGGGTGTGGTCCCGCCGGGACCTCTGGCACCTAGCCCTGGCGCACCTCCAGGCCAGTCGGGACCCCAGGTCCCCGGCTCTTGGGTGTCCCTCGTGGTGGGCCCCTGGCCCTTTTGGCCCTCTTGGCCCTGGTCCCAGCTTGGGCCAGTCGAGGGTACTCTTCTCGTTTGGCCTGGGTCTCTAGCCCCTCACTTTCTCTCAGGGTCCACCCTCTAGGCCCTTCACACACACAGTGTTATCCACCCAGTGGCAGGAGCAAAGGGGTTATGGTGCCTCGACTCGCCTTTCACCGGGGTGGTAACTGGCCTGGCATTTCCTGGGGGCTCCCACACCACTGAGAGCCCCACCAGGCCACCCACTCCTGGCAGGGTGCAGTTTCAGGTCATGCCCTGGAGCTTCAGGAGCTTCCTTGCCAACACCTACAGCTCCCCCTTACCTCCGGGTGATCTCCTCAGTAACCCTCCAGCCTAGTCCTAAGTTGGGCTCCATGAACCCGCTCACTCACACCACCGCCCCTCTCACAGTGTTGTGAATAACCTCGAGCCATTTTCCTAAAGGCATGATAAATGGCCTCGAGCCATCCTCCCGAGACAGGATACAAGGCGAGACTGGAAGATTGT
>JAGPOW010003648.1:14776450-14793787 GCA_030014935.1 Caiman crocodilus | reverse complement strand
GGAAATGAAGTACATAGTAAAGGGACATGCTCAGTAGAGAACTTTTTGCATCATTTACCTGTAACCAATCACTGAATAGTATGCTTGTAGATTTTAGTACAAAAGATGCTTAGAAATAGTTTTTGGTGTGCTTGCTACCTTGCACCTTTATTGCTGGCAATAAAAGCTTTTTCTTTCAAACTTCCACACATTCTGGTATTGATATTGGCTTGCATACCGGGTGAATGAACTCAGACTTGGGCTGGGGCATAACAACAGGAAACCTTTCCCACTCCACTCTTCTGTCACCAGGGCCTCTGGCATATTGCCCATTACTGGGCCACACTCCACTGCCCTTGCTCCTCCTTGAGTAGCCCATCTTGGGCCATCAGGCTTCGCTACTCACATACTGGCCTTGCCACACATTCCTTCAGTCCCTGCAAGTTCCTCTACTCTACATGGTCTGGCCTTGTGCCAAACCATGGGCTAATTCTGCTCTAAGCACCTCACTGGGCAATTCTATGCCCCACCCTAGGGTTTCTATCTTAGGCTTGCAACCAACTTCTCATGGGGCTGGCCCTTGCACTGGCCTTCAGTCTTACTCCCATTCGACCCTACTCAGCATGCGCCTGGGACTGAGTTTCAGGACTAGTCCTACTTCAGCTCTACTCTGTGCAGGGCCTCCCAACACTCTACACATGCCTGCTGGGCTCAGATGCCTACACATGGGCTTACCTGACCCCCATACTCCCCCAGCTCTCAGAGTTGTACCCTTACCCATCTTTCACCAGGGAGGTAACTGGCCTGGCATTTCCTGGGGGCTCCCACACCACTAGGAGCCCCACCAGGCCACCCTTCCCCAGCTGGCTGCAAGTTTAGGTCATGCCCAGGACTAAGAGCCTCCTGCTCTTACCTCTAGATGTTTCTTGCCAGTCAGCGTTTCTGCCTGGGCTGGCAGCAGCCAACTGCAGCCTCTATATACCTAATATTCCAAAATGGCTGCCCTCATCAGGCACCTGATAGCTACCTGCCTGTGCTCTGCCACAGACAGACATTCAAAAAGCCTGGCCTGAATTGATTCAATTGTTGCAGGTTAGTATAACATGCAAAGCTTGAACCAATTTGGAAGTGGATGGACATTCCCTTTTCATTCTAGAAATGCAGGCACATGCCTGCTCTGGCTCAGGATAGAAGCTGGGGGCACTAGAACAGCCTTCCCTTTGCTTCATAATGCTGAGCTGAGAAGGTATGGGCAGGTCCTGGCAGGATGTTCTCATTCTGCCTCCCTCTCTCCCTCCCCCTGAGCAGCCCATCAGGGAATGTTTATCACCTCTAATACAGTGTTTATCAACCCATTAAGAAAACCAAGCCTCTTTCCAAGTGTTTCTTAAACAGCTTTTCCAAGGAAGGGCATTAAGTTACCTGATGATTAGCTCCAAAAAGCCTGTCTCCCTTTGTTGTTGCCCACAGCATAGACCATAGCCATCATATGGTCTGCTAGCTAATGCTGAGGTGTCTCCATAAGGCAGAGGGAAGTGGGGAATAATCTCTGCTTAGCAGAGAGAAGCCAGGCAGATAGTCTGTGCCTGCAAGTCTCTGTGGGAGCTCTGGCCAGGGAGCAGAGGGGAGAGGCCAGCTTTGCTGTGGAGAAAAGAGCCCTACCCAACCTAGAGAGCATGACAGGATGCTGGGGGAGTCTGTTTTATCTTAAACCAACAAAGGGTCTGAGACAGACATTGCATAAACTGGTTTGATCCAAATCAGTTAAGTCTGATCTACATTCAACCAGGTTTATCTCAAACCAGTTTCAGTCATTTTCAAGTGGTTGTATGTGCACTGAACATCTGTTCTGTTATAGGTTTAAACTAGTTTCTGATTACTTAAACTTGTTTATGGGTAATGTCTGTCCCTAGCCGAGGGGTGGAAGCCTGAATCAGCAGATTAGGGTTTCCACCTGCAGGAGCTTGCTTCTTGTCAGTGCAGAGGAAGCCCTGGGCACTCCCTGCTCCAGGAATATGGTGTGATAGAATCTGATGCTCAAGGTTCCTGCTATGGATGTGTGGCATCAAATCCCATCATATCTTAATTGCACATTTGAAAAGGGCCTACAGGGAAGATAAGTTAGCCTAGTATGTTTGTCAAAATGTTTCTGCTGTATGACATGAACGTATTTTGTCAAGGCAAAATTCTGTGTAGGTGAAGTCATCTGAAATTCATCACATATAGTTGGAAATAACAATAATGATCACTGCTGGTACCTGTGACTTACATTCCATTACCTGTTAATTACTACCTTCTCATGTTTTACTTATGTATTATATTATTATTAAATTGTGTAAAATATTTTAGGAGGCAATAAAAAAGTGGATTCTGGTTTTCAAAACCTCTCTCTCCTTACTAATTCTGACCCAGCAGATAAATCTCTTTGTAGTCAATGGCAATATTCAGAAGGTAAGGTTTGTTCATGTAAGACTCTGAAGGGTTTGTGTCCTAGAGTTGGAGTGCTTTGAACTGTGCACTGGTTTCTTCTAGATGATTATTCATCTGTGACTTTCTATGATTCACTGACAATTTTTTTCTCAAATAAATTTAAATACTCAAGATGTCAGGTTATGCAGTAAAATAATTCAAAGACCTACATTTTTATAAGCTTAAGCTTGAATATTTTTCTTACAGTGTTGGGTATTCAAGGTCTTTTTGTATTGATCCCTTGTAACATTGACGCTCCATTATATCTGCTGTACTGCTATTAGCCTTTAATACTAGGGACATTTTCCTAGCTGTTGCTGAAAGATTTTACCCTTGCTTGATCCATCTTCTCACCTTATGTAAACAGGCATTGACATCATTATCCTAGATCTTTCACATCATTGCTATTTTCTAGCTCTTCATATAAGCCCTTGTAAGGCCCTTCTGACTAGTACATCCTGAATATTTAGAAAAAGAAATAATCTCTTTCTTCCAAGACTGTAGGAGTGACAGGTGGATTTAAATGTGCTCAGATCAGATTGTGCCTCTAGATCACCCACAGAAGATCTGACTGAGCACAGCTTGATGCAGAAATAGGTTCAGCTGTCTGAACATTACCAACCCACTCCTACCCCCACATCTAATCTATAGAATCCAAACTCAGGAGAAGAGTGTAGATTGTGCAGAAGAGGTTGAGAGGTGATCAGATTCATATTTTTTTTCTTAGGCATTAGTCAGTTTGCTGGGGATTCTGAAGGCATCTGTGGCTTACAGTGGGAACAGGTTAGCTGCGATGGGGCTAGGGGCCAGAGGTAATTTGTATCACAAAGCAGCTATGTTGATGACTCCTTCTGAAGAACCAGTTTTTGAAGTCCATTTCCATGGCTTTATAAAACACCAGAGGAAAGGAAATTTGTACCTATGGGACTATGTGCAGGAGGGTCACTACATTTGGGCACATCTTAAGTAAGATTTCCTTCTGCAGAATACCTTCTGTGTAGAAGAGTTGTCCAGGACACTTTTTTTGTATATCAGTGAAAGAAGAATTTAAGGAAAGAAACCAAAAACCTAAAAAATAATTTCTGGTGTCAGCCGACTTAGTGTCATGATTAGGAACATATTGCAGGAGGGGGCAGGCAGAAAATCTGGAGAAGACACACAAGCTTTTGGTCTCCATTTTTACTATTACTGAAAACTAACTGTTTTTTTAAGGAAGTTAAAATATGAATAATGAAATACAGCTTTCATGTTTTCAGTGGGTAAAAAAATGATATCTGTTTTCATTAAAATTAAACACTTAGGTTTCTTCATTAAAAACCCATAGATATGATTTTCCTAATTAATCAGACCCAAAAAACTACTGCAATTGTAATGAGCTGCTGCATATCAATCAATATATGTTCTATTCTCTCCTATTCAGTATTCTGGAAGTGAGACGGATGGGAAATGGAGTATTTTATTTCTATGCTGCTTGTGGGTGGAAGGCAGCTTTGGAGTTGCATTGGCTGATAAAAGGATCATTTTTTAAAATAATTTTTTCCTCTGTGTTTGTTTTCTGTTGATGAAAATGTAGCAACTAGTTAAAATCAGGTTTAACCATAACTCAAAGACTTTGGGAAAGAAAAGAGAACGTGAGTTCTATTGGATTTCATCACATTCCTTAAAGACAAACCATGAACAGAGATCATTAACTTCTGTAGTTCTGAATTATTTACTTTCACTTGCAAAATGAGCCACGTGTGTTTGAGGACTTAAGCACCTTGGTATGACATGCCTAGTCTGATTATATTCTATTTTGTATACTCTCCTTTGCATCTTGCACATACAAATGACAAATCATTGAGGTGTAATTACAAAGTAGAGATTTATTCTAAATGCTTTCACAGGCACAACATAGAAGGTTCCTTGATGCTAATGAAATATCCAAAGCTTTCATAAATCATTTCCTGCTTTGCTAAATATATCTTGGCACCTTTAACATCTACATTTTCACTCATTGACAGTCAGAGTGTTGGGCAGAAAATAAACAATAAATGAGTCATTCACCTTATTTAGATACCTAAAAATTTTTTTATTCACTTGATAATTTGCACAAAACTGCATGGGCAGACTAGTTTCATATTGGGACAAATATGAACTAATATATTCGGTGTCCTAATGCATTCAAACAATAATTAAAAGTTGGGGACAAGACAACACAGATGTGACGGGGCAGTTTTATGTCCTGGAGATGGTGGCACATGGCATAGCAGCTGCAGCTGGGTTACTGGCAACAGGGGCTAGGCCAGCAGTGCAGTTTAGGCTTAACTAAACTGAGTTTAGAGTTAAGGGCTTAACTCTGTGTTCTGGATTCCACGCTCAACACCACATATCCACAAGCTGAATGTCATTATACATGAATTAGAGATTTCCTGAGTCCTTATTTCCAATCTAACCTCTGTGTCTGATAATAAATGTACTAAAAATGGTGAGATGCTCAGAAATTGTTTCAGTGTGGATTGGATTGGTGACAGAGGAAAAAGAACAAAACTACTTAAAATGGTAATTGTAATACTTTTGTTAAGCGTTCTGAGATGCAGTCTGTGCCATAGCAATATAAGATAAGGACCTTATACACAAGATCCCACAAATGGATTTTCGTGTCTGAAAATCTTGTATTGAACCTTAGGCCTAACTCCCACTGAAATAATGGGGTTATACACCTAAACATCTTTAAAGTAGAGACTTTAGACTTTAAATGTACAAGTCCATGCAAATACATCGATTGAAATCAATAGGAGCTAGACACCTAGACACCTAAATATATATAAGAAGTTGGCCCTCATTAACTGAAGTGGCACTCCTTGTTGACAGAAGGGTGTTCATGGATATATCAGTTTGTAGGATCAGAGCCTAACCTATTTTGTATTGTAATGAAAAACAGTAATAACTCTTCTGCAAAGACATCGATTATGTTGGGACCTCAAGTTGTCAGGGAAGCTTCCATAATGTTTCATTTATTTACTTAAAACACTGTATTATTCAACTTCTAATACTCAAAAACAGCTATCATTTAAGTTTAATATCACACCAGGGATATAGGCCCTGCAACACATTCAAATTAAAGCTGGTTAGTAACGAGCTATAGAGTTTTTATACATTTTAAAACACTAACTGTATAGCTAGTTGACTGTTTTTATAGTTGAATAATCATTTTTATTGTGTGATAATTACTTTGCAACTAATCTGCAGCAAGTCTAAATTTTATTGTGTGATTAACCACTTAATAACATAATATGTGCAACTTATAATAATGGTTTTAGGGATAGAACAGAACATGCTTTCTAAGGGTGCTTATGGTTTTCTTCTCTAGGGTTTATATCACATTTGACATGTTATGTTGTTGGTATGTGTTTTGTTTATTGTACTTTTCTAGATATTTCATTGTACATGTACCTTTAAGCAGAGGGCATTTTGCCAGGTGTTGCATAGTCTGAGGCTCTGTGCTGCAGTCATATGTGGTTGAACAACTGGTATTGCCCCATGTCTTCATTAGTTTCTTGGAATGTCCAACTCTGGTGTGTAGGTGATTGAGACATTACTACCTTTGCCATAGTTCATCAGCTCTTGGTGGTAAAGACTCATCTGCTGGAATGTCTGTTTTTTTATTGTAAGGTATTTTTTCAGCTTCTCATTTCACAACTGTAGTTGTATCTCCTTGGGGGTGATATCAGGAGTTTGAGTGCTGATGAGAAAGCTCTTGCATTACTTCAGTCAGTTGTGTGCTGCAAGATGGTCATACAGTAGATGTCTCATATCTTCAGTTTGTCTTGATCATTCAGGGGACTGCAGTCTACCTACCTCACCCTCCAGTGCTGGTTGATTAATTCTCAGAATGAGCTCACTCCATTCCCTTTCCCCCCTCCCACTCTGAAAACAATGCAGAGAGCAGAGTTGGGTTGTGTCAGCTAAGCCTTACTCCTGGTGCATGCAGACAGAAATTAATTCAGGCACTCCATTTTGGAGCACCTTCATCTGAATCCTTACATGATGAGGATTGCTGTGGAACTGGGCCATTTTAAAGTGGTCTGTAGCCATGCACTTGTGCTTGGTCACATCCGTAGACTGCTTTCTGGGACCAGATCAGGTGAAAATTGTCACATCTGTCTGCACCCTTAAAGATCCCAAGGATCACCTGTGATTTGTTCTAAGTGATCCCTGGTGTATCTGTAAAGGTTAAACTTATATTGGGTTGTTTGTAGACTGAAGAGATTGTAATTCTGTGGAGTTTGATTGTCAAGTTTTCATTGTAATTTTCTTCTGTCTTTGCTGTAGAGCGGTGGTCAACAACCAGTGGATCTTGATCCACCAGTACATCTTGGAGCCTCTTGTGGTAGATCTCAGAGCCTCTTGGAGTCAGTCTGAGGCTGGGGTGGGAGACTGAGTGCTTACATGAATGCATGTGCCAGCCCCACTCCAGCAGGTCAGTCTGTGGGAAAGAGAAGGGGTGGGGGCTAGATTAAGCCCCCTGTGGTGAAGGACAGTGCTGCAGAGGCAGGAGCAGGTGTAAGTTGGGTGAGGCCCCAGCCAGGTGAGATTTACTTGCTGGGGAGGTGCACCCCTAAATCATTTTTTCTCCCCCTGCCTCTATCGGTCCCCCCATTCCTTTCCCACAGACTTACATGCTGGACCAGGAGAGGGAGGGTGGCAGCAGCACACAGTAGATCTTGAGTTGCTTTTAAATGCCAAAGGTGATCCCAGTTTTAACAAATATGGCAATTCTAAAATTAGTTGTGTGTTCTTTCAATTACCATAATCATTAAAGGACAGTTATTATAAGGCCCTAAGCACATCTCTTGTAGGCACAAGGCATTGCACTGAACTTTCTTATATAGATTTGAAATCAGTTCTTTTTTTGTTGTTGAAAACTTCAAGGTTTGCAGGCGGTACTGCCAATGCTGTTCTTAAAGATTGTTTGTGTCTACTTCAGTCTCAAGGTATTATGATTGATTATAAGTGATAATTTTTTTAGGTTAAAATCATGGTTTGGAGTGTTAGCAGAATCTTCAGATATTACCTGACAGAGATCACAATGTGGATACTTCTGCTATGACCCCCCCCGATGTTTATGGTAAATCTGAGTTAACACATACAATAGAAAGCAAGTGTTATATGCATATAAATTAAGGGAGAAATATCATTTTGAATTGGGGTTTAAAAATAATATAAATGCTTTCCTTGTACAGAGAAAGTGTCATCCACTTGGTTAAATTTGGTTAAGACTTATTTTCTCTTCAATGTTCATATTAAACCCCTCTACTGATATACAGTGTTAGAAATTGAAGTTAAAGCAGCATTGGCTTCCACATTACATTGTGTTCTGCCTCCAGAACAAAGCAGCAGTAATACTCCAAATTGCTTGAAAGATGGTTGTCTCTATGAGATCTGCCTTCACAGTGCTGAAATGTATAATATTTAAAAAAAGAATTATTTGGAAAGAAAAGTCTGAATTTGAAGGAGAAAGAATAATGCTGATGAATGTAATTTAAAACAGTAGGATATTTTCATGTTGGAGAAAGCCACAGAGGTCTAAAGAAGAAAACACTTTTTTCATTTAAGTTCAAAATCACTTTGCATATGTAGAGAGTGAAAGTACAATTCAGAAGAAAATTATTATATTTGATCAGTGTCGCAGGGCACTAAGGTGCCTGCTCCTCTTAGAGCAGAGATTGCCTGGGGAGGGAACACAAAGAACCAGATAAGAGCCCAGGTTCAGGTTGCCAAGACAACCGGCTAATGAGGGAATTGGCTACACCTGCACCTGGTCAGCTGGCCGGAAGATGCAGGGCCTTGGGCCCATATAAACCCCAGCAGCCAAAGGGGAAGGAGCCTGCAGGAAGGAAGGGCCCAGAAATGTTACACCCATTGCCTATACTACCCTTGGGCTTGTGAGGGCACCAGGTGCCTATAAGGTACCCTTGCTTACTACACACCTTGTATTAGAGAATAAGTTTTATCTTTAAAGGGGCAGAGCATGCCTTGAACTTTGTGTTACATTACAGCCTAGAGGCTCATGTTTGATTGCTGTTGTTTGTTTGCTGTCTGATAACACCTGTGGTTTGGGTGAGGCTATTTGGGGAAGGAAGAGGCCTCATTGAGGGCACCCACTACAATGTGGGGACCCCCAGCACCAATGAGGTGCAAAGACAAGGGCTGCAGAGAGCCCAGGTGCCAATGAGGTGCAGAGATATGGGGGCCACATCACAACAAGGCCTAGACAAGACAACATCGGTGCCATCTGTGAGGCTTGGAGCATGATAAAGGGGCGGTTGGAGCTACACATATAGCCCATAAGGCTGAGAGACGCAGGAACCATCCACTGTGAAGTGGGACACCAAGGGGTCCATGAACAACAGGGTTTAATAGGATCTTGCCAGACTGTGTCCAAACCTAAAGATTGAGGACAGCCTCCCTATATTAATTATACCAACAAGACATGGCAGGTGAGAGAGAGAGTGCCTGGAGGGCAAGATTGGCATGGTTAAGGAGCCTAGGGGTAATACCCCTAAGGACCCTACCCTGCTATACAGATTTAAAATATTGAAATGTGTCTAAAACGGGTAGGGTTTACTTCTTTTATGCTCAGTACCGTAAGCCAAAATGCTTCTTCTCTCACTGGCCATGTCAAACCAAACCTAAAGGATATGTTAAAGAATAGTGAAAGAGAAGCGATACTATACTAACTTGTGTTTTAACCATCCAGTACAAGATAGGACCTGATCCTGTGTTTCTTTCAATGTCATTTTATTTTTATAATAAAAATGCTAGAAGAAAGAAGAATAAGCTTCAGCTAAACAAAGCATTGAACCTTGAAACTCACGAGTCACCTTTACTACCATAACTGGTTAACTGAACTGAAAACTTTGTATCTTGAAAGATTTTTGCTTCTGGATTTTTAAACTGGCAGTATGCCTCTTATTCCTATTTGCATTTGTATTTATAGATGTATGCATGCATGGAAGGGATAACTTTTCTCCTGTAATACCACCCTCTTACCAAGTGGAATTCAGTGGAACAAATGAATGCCTGTGCCTCAGTTTCCCCCATAAAGCTCTCCAGCTATGGGGCTAGAATACATGCATGTTCCAGCTTTCAGACACAGGAAAAGGCACAATGCTAAAGTGCAATATTTCTTTTTGCAGATAAAAGCATGCGCATGTCTTTCTTTCATTTTAAAGGACTGTTGTGTCTGCAGGCTAACTTAAAGGTCTATGGTCAGGCATTAACAGTAATCAAGGCTCTTAGGTAAGAGTACTCTGTGAAGTGATTTCTTCTTACCAGCTTCTCTGAGTCCATGGGTTCAGTTCATGTCAGATGCTCTTCATTAAGAATGTCTGACTGTAGAAGCTAGGAGTTGGATGTTTGCCTACCTGTTTACCCATGCATAGATGAAAGTCAAATATGGAAGAAATGGTTGAACCTCTGGGGAGCTTTTGAGATAGAGGAACACCTTTTATATCATCAGTTTGGCTTAATGATGAGGATTATAGCTATTTTATAGCATGTCTGTTAACTTTGGAACTTGAAGGCAGGCCAGGTCTGGTGATCCCCAGCATCAGAGATCCAGAAAGATGTGTATGGATGTACTAATGCTGGCTGACTCTGTTCTTCCTGCTTTCAGTAGAGAAATATACACTATCTCTATCGTGCCCTGAAATCTGATAGTGGTTGCTGACAGGGGGCATGAAATTTTTTTGCTTATGGTGTTTGCTTTGCAGTTGAGTGTATGCTAACTAGACTGCAAGAGGGTAAGACATACTGCTTGCAGATTGCTTCCAGCATTGGCCATATTGAAACTGTTCCAAGGGTTGTAGACAGTAGCAGTGTTTACAGGTAATTTCCCATTCCTATGCTTGTTTGGAAGGCCTCAGTCAGAATCAGAAGCATCTCTGATTGATGCTAAAGTTTCTATATCATCTTCTTCCAATATAGTCCCAGACTATTGATATTCTTTTGTTTCTTCTAATAGCATTTTTCTGTGAATGTTTTGTTATTTCTTCATTATAATAAACCTGGTGGCCATCAGATATTTTATAACAAATGGGTTCACTAAAATACAGAAAATATTTTTTTTTTCTCTCTCTCTCTCTCTTTTTTTTTTTTTTCCAGGCTTCCTGCAATCTTCTCTCTGCAGTGGTCACTACTAAGTTCTATCTCCCTAAAGAGATGGTATGCTATCTTTAAACAAAATAACTAGTGCTTCACCAGACGCCTGGATGATTAGCAGCTGGATAACTTTTGCCTTCCAAAGCTGGCAGGCTTCACTTCATTAAACCCACAAGCTTTACTGGTTTTAAATTTTCCTTTGGGCTTGCATGACAGTACTGCTGTACAACAGGAGCCCTTTAGAAAGTGTAAACATTGTTTTGCAGAATATAATAAACATATGTTGCATTCTGTTTCTTACCAACATTAATTAACTCTGTAGTTTGCATTTTGAGGTTGGATGGGATACAGAAGGCTTACACTTCCCCTACCAGAACCTGGTATTGGGCTATAACACAGCAATTACACAACAGTATGCAATATGCAAAGATATTAATGCCAATGAATGGTTTGCCCCTCTATCCAAGGACAGAACGGGACTTTTGACATGAAACACTAGCAGCCAAAAGCAAGGAAGGTCCTGACCACTACAACAATTTCCACAGGAGTAAATGGAGTTGATTGTTTTGGTCAAATTTCAAGACCAGAAAAAATTGTGTTCTGCCTGGCTAAACTCCCCCTGAATTTTCAAAGATGGATTATATAGTTTTTGCTGCCTGCCAAAAGCTGTTAGATATGTCATCCCTAGACATGCCATGTTCCTTTTGATAGGTAGATGTATTTCACTAAAGGGCAATCTGTACATGGTGGGCATGTGAGTTTGGGCCTTCAGTTGTTTGCCTGTTTCTTTTACTGGTTTCACAGGAAGTTGTGCCTACAAGACAGCCACAGACCACAGTCACTAGTCTACAAAGGATACTAGGATCCACTGCAATAAGAGGCAACACATAAATAATAGGATGATTATGACTGCTGTCTGTATGACTTTGTTCACTTTAAAAAAAACTTCAATGAGACACCCATAAGCAACACAATTAACCTGAACTGGAGGTAAAATGATTCAAGTTAAGGTTATGCTGTTTAGCTAATTTACTTTAATATCTCAGATCCTGTTAAAATTGTTATTCATAGATTGTAAGGCTGAAAGGTACCTCGGGAGATCACAGGGTCCAACTCCCTGCATCAAGCAGGAAAGACAGCTGGGGTGAGGTGATCCCAGCAAGGTGACTGTCTCCTCTTGAAGATTTCCGGAGTAGGTGACTGCACCATCTCTGGCGGGAGCTTATTCCACAGTCTGGACACATTAGCTGTGAAGAAGTTTTTTCCTAATGCTGAGTCTGAAACGGTCTTCAAGGAGTTTGTGACTAGGGCTGTGCAAAACAGCACTGTTCCCTTTCACCTTGAGTTTCAATGGTTCAATGGACAATATTTCATATCAAATTTCATTTAGAATTGAAACAGCTGTTCTGTTCTGTTCCATTGAAACAGAAAGAGTGTTTAGATCAAGGCAGGCCAGCTGGGCTGCTTCCTGATCCCTTGCATTAGGTTGTGCAGGCTCATACTCAACAGCATTATGCTGCTGGATCATGCTCATATTGTGGTCCATTATTACCCCCAGGTTCCTTTCATTTGTAGTGCTGGTCAATTTGCCACCATCATGCCTGTAGTTGTGCAAGGGACTGTTTGTCTCCAGATCGAACACTTTACATTTCTCAATGTTGAACTTCATCAGGTTTAAATCTGCCCAACTTGTTAGCCTATCTAGGTCCACTTGTATCTGTAGCCTATCTTCAAGCATAACTGCCCCCCCCCCCAACTTGGTGTGTCTGTGAACTTGGTCATTGAACTCTTCACCCCTCCACATCCAAATCACTGGTTAAAGATGTTGAAATGCACTGGACCAAGCACTGACCCCTGTGGGACACCGCTGGACACTTCTCACCAGCACAACACAGATCCGTTCGTTAGGACTCTCTGGGTCCTATCCCCCAGTCAGTTTCCCACCCACTGGACTGTCTCAGAGATAAGCCCACAATCCTCCAATTCTCTCACAAGGCATTATGAATAGAGCTAGGTGGATAAGTTATTAACCAATTTATAGTTGTTTGCAAACTCTCTCAAAAGTATGACAACTTCCAATCATTACTTGGTCACAATTATTTAGCATAATTTTTCTATGGATGACTTTACTCATGAATAAGCCACAGGTCATTCTTTCTGAGCATTTTGTACAAACTCTAAATCTGGGTAGTATGATTTGGTGTACAGCTCATAAGATATATTTGTGCTATTTGAGTGGCCTGTGGGGAAATATTGTCAGGTTTCCATTATGAAAACCTGTTAACCTTTCAAAACTTGATTAATTTTTTTTGTTAATACTGGGTGCATCTACATTTGCACTTTACTTCAGAGTTGACTAATTAGCTATGCAGTAAAGGATCACCACCTACACATGCTCTGGCATAAAGGTTCAGCAATTAATTCCTTCATATGATAGTACTGTCACTATCTTACAGTGGAGTACTTACCTGTGCTGAATAGCATATGTAGATAGTGACAGGGGCTGGCTGGGGCATGAGGGTGCTAATGTTTGGGGACTCCCTGCCACCTAGCCCTGCACTTTATTACCTTCATATCCCAGCCAGCCCCTCAACTGGCACCTGGAACTTTGGGCTGACACCCTATACCCCTGCCAGCCTGGGGGTGCTCCACCCCAGCTCAAAGTGTTGCTGTCCCAAGCACACACCCAGATGCTGTGCCTGGGAACAGTTGACTCTATTGCAAACTGCTGAAATTTATTCCTTTGCATTAATTGAAAATGTAGATGCATCCACTGTCTTAACTCTTAGAATTTACTGTTTGCATAAACATTTTCTTTCAGTAAATGGTGATGTGGGTGCTTGAGCTTAAGTTCATTGAACAATCTTTATTTTAACTCCCTCACCACCATTATTGAGTATGGGGATGCTAATACATGAGATGCAGTGGTGCTTTAATTAGAGTGACTCTTGGAGCTACTCTAATTAAAGCACTCCCCACCCTACCACCTGACCCCCAGAGCATGTGTTATTGTGCTCCCTATTATGAGGTACTAGGAAAACGCACATTATCTTTTCTAATTCATCTTAACTAAAGAGTATGGGACATTTATAGATATGCTTATGAGTGTGTGTGTGTGTGTGGGGGGGGTGTTAATTAGAGTATCTCGGAGAGCCACTTTAATTAAAAAGTGCTTGGAGTGTCTCATGTATTAGGGCCCCATGCTTCAGAGTGGTGGTGGGGGCATTTTATTTAAAGCTCACTGAATAAGCTTTAGATAAAGCACCCCCATCACCATTTTGAAGCATGGGGATGCCAATATGAAATGCAGTAGTCTGCTGGAGTGTGGGAATTGCCACGCTCCAGCAGGTTTGATTAATCAATTTTGCTCCAATGCGCTGGAATTACAGCATATCAAAGCAGCCTCCCTACTCATGTATAGGCACTAACATTCTTAAGTGATGCTTAATGCACATTAGCCTGTGCTATTGTGTATTAACTAAATAGCACATTTATTTTTAGTGACACTTTAATGTGCTAACCTCTTTTAACGTGTATTAAAGTGCCACTTTAATGAACATTAAAAGAGGCTAATGAAAACTAAAGTGAACTTGTAGACATGCTTAGTGACTCTGAAAAGGGAGTTTGCAGGGGCAAGCAACTCATTGGGCATGTCCCCATGAGCAGGAATGTGCATTCCCCTGGGTTAAACAGCAGTGGCCCGATATGTGCCACTGTTACTTGTGCCCAAGTAATGCCTGCACATTTGTACTCTGGCACATGGCACATTGACCTGGATGAGATAGTAGGGGAGGCTGGCCCCAGCAGCTTTACCTGAAGTCCTAAACACCTCTGTGACTAGCTGTGGCGATGCAGCAGCAGGTAACCTGGCAGGCAACAACTGAAGTGTGGTTCTGGCCAGCCAGGCTTCAGTTCCAGGCAGCTCACGCTGCCACTATGTGCACTGCCCTGCTATTTTTAGGTACAGGTTTTTTTGGCACTGGGATCTCCTGGTGTCAAATCCCCATTCCCCTGCTGTGCTGCAAATTAGCAGCATGGAGAACTCGTGCATGTGAGGAGCACTCAGTGTGCAGCACTGCCAGTGGATCTGTGGCACCACATACTGCATGTGTGCACTGATCTGGACTTGCCCACTATGGGCAAACATTGATGTACATGCACTTAAAATACATATAACAGACAATAACAATGGCTCAGTGATAAAGCATTTCAGGGTCAGATAGTAAGAACATGATTCAGCCAATAAAGTGCAGTGGCAGAAATGCTAATATGATGTTTTGGA
Organism: Caiman crocodilus; assembly: GCA_030014935.1. Taxonomy (NCBI): domain Eukaryota; kingdom Metazoa; phylum Chordata; order Crocodylia; family Alligatoridae; genus Caiman; species Caiman crocodilus. The sequence goes on along the minus strand of JAGPOW010003648.1, from coordinate 14,778,912 downwards.
TGTAAAAACAGGTAAGTGGGGAGATGACATTTCCAGAGAGAGGAAAGAACAATACATCACTGGTGAGACTGGAATACAGTGTGCATTTTTGGTGTCAGTTTTCTAAAAGGATGTTGAATAATTGGAGAAGGGTTGAAAAACAGGCAGAAAAGGCTTGGAGGCTGGAGAAAAGGCTTTAAATATCTCATTGTAATGAGCTTTTGCTTCTAGGAGAAGAAGATTGAGGTGATTTTATCATGGTGTGTATTTTTTTTTACCAAAAGAATAAATGGCATATTAAAAAACTGTTTAACATAGCTTCATTATACAAAGGCAGAGAAAAAATTAATGGTTAGGAGCTGAAGCCTGACAAATTCAAGGTAGAAATAAAAGCCTTTTATTTTTATTTATTTATTTTTTAACAATGAGGGTGAATAACAGCTATAACAAACCACCAAAGGGCAATTCTCCATCTCCAGATGTCTTCAAGGCTGGATAAATTTCAGAAAGATATGATTTGTCCAAATGTGAATTGCTGACCTAGACAGTGATAAGTGGATACTTAATGGCCTGCAATACAGTGATGTCTTGTGTTAAATTCTGCAGTATGTATATGGTTAGGATAGTGGGCAAACTACTTTAGAAAGACAGCTAACAGCTTTCCAACTTTCTATAACTATGCACAGAAAATTTGGGATTAATAAAATGATTTTTTTTTAACAAAGTGTAGAGGGATGTACACTATATACCATCAAGCCACTTTGGATTTCAGAGATAAACACATTCCTCTGGCTTTAAACTGATCAAAGCAATGTCCTTCAACATAGTTGCTACAGATGGTATTTTTTTTTATTCCATAATTGCTATAATCTCAACTCACCAAATGTTAGTTTTCCTATGAATTACCTACAACGAACAAAGGTTTTCTTCACTGTTTATCCTAATTGTGATTATTGTAGAAGGTAGGAAAGCTGACAAGAAATAATCATGATTTTTGCCAGATTTTTTATGCAATCTTCATATTGGAGATTGTCAGTCTAATAACATACTCTCATCTATCAGTGTTGAGAGAGCTGTTCTAGAAAACCTCAGTAAATCAAGCTTTAAACCATTTTTAAATCTACAAGCCCAGAAAATTCCACAACACTGACCTTGGAGAATGGATCTTTTTTGCTCTAGAAGGGAAAATGAAGGTAATAGATTTATTAAATGAGTATAACTTTCCTTCTTTCACAAAGGATAACCTCTTACCTGTAGTCTTACAGAAACGGAATTGATGAAGGATAGGGGGGAAAGTACCACAGTTCAAACTTGTACAGGGATGATGATGTAATGACACGTTTGGGATCCTTGTTTTTAGGAACACCTTCTATAATGATGGGAAACCACTTAAAAGACTAAAAACTGCCTACTTATGATGGTACCTATGAAAAATTTCCATTATTACTTCCATATGGCTTTGAAAGTGCCTATTAGAGTGTAAAACAAGCTCAAGCAATTACTATTTGCAAGTAGTAAAATGCCTTAAGTCGTTTTTGATTGGAAACCAGACTTGAAATAGGTTCAGTCTTCTAGATGATGCTTGTCATCTGGTAAAAATATTTTAATAAAGGTTAGCCATTACTAACTCTGCATCATCTTAATACTTTTTAATCTGTTTACCCTAATAGCCATTAATGTGTAACCTTTAATGAAAGCATATGAGACATTATATTACAAGTCAATGCTTGATATTGTAATTGTACTATCACTATGTAAATGTGTAGCACTTAATCTTTTGAGTGTACTTAAAAGTAGATTTGGTGTGGGGGAGAAAACTCAACTCAAGTTTTTCTGTTTTAGAAAGGAAAGCATGTAATATGCTAGGCAGGATTTTGAAATATGATATTCCACCAAAAATGTCAATAGAATGGCTTGCTTATGAACTCCTAAAGTAAGAGTATGTCCACACTATATGTCCGACTGATATAGTATACAAACATCAGTAAAAAAAAAAAAAAAAAAAAAAAAAAAGTTTCCAAGTGCCAGTTAGTTATATCAGTCTAAACTTCAGGAGAGTATAGTGTAACATGCCAAAGTGGAACTGCAAACTATGAAAAAAGGAACAACATGACCAGGAAAAAACAAAAACAAAACAATTTTGAAAATACTGATTTACTCTGACTGTATATGTGGGGAAAAAAGAATATGTGAATATGGTCTAGGCACCGCACTTCAAGAGGGATGCGGATGGACTCGAGAGGGTGCAGAGGAGGGCCACTAGATTGATACGCGGGCAGCAGGATAGGCCTTACGAGGAGCGTCTGAGGGACCTGAACCTGTTCAGCCTCAGTTAACGGAGGCTGAGTGGGGACCTGGTGGCTGCCTACAAACTGCTGAGGAGCGATCAGCAGGAAATAGGGCAGGCTCTTTTTTCCCCGGCACCACCAGGGGTAACTAGGACCAATGGTCACAAGTTACTGGAGAGCAGGTTCAGGTTGGAC
>JAGPOW010003648.1:14752403-14776350 GCA_030014935.1 Caiman crocodilus | reverse complement strand
CTTCCTAGGGAAGTTGTTCTTGCTCCTACCTTGGGCATCTTTAAGAGTAGATTGGATAGGTACTTGGCTGGAGTCCTGTGACCCTGGCACTCGTTCCTGACATTGGCGGGGGGTCAGACTAGATGGCCTGCTCTAGGCCCCTTCTGACCCTAGGTACTATGATACTATGTCTCTTTTTATTTTACCAAGGGAGGGAAAATCTAATCCCTTTTCCACCCCTTCCTCACTCCAGAAAATGTATTGATTGTAAGAGAACTATGTTTATCTTTAAAAAGAAAAAAAATCCTAATGGAACCAGTTCAAGTATTCATAAAGAAGAAGCATCTCAAATCATAATAATCATGAACCTACTGCAAGCACTAGTGGGTCATAGAACCATTGATTTTATATGAACTCAAGTATTTTATTTAGGTGTGATATCACATTGGCTCAGACTTTTCCTTTCATACAAGTAAAATCAAAGCCAAGGAAGAATTAAATGGATAAACTGCTGTTGCACTTATTTTTGAGACTCTTTGAAATTCATTTATAAAAGAAAGAGGGTCAGATGTTCAGTGGGTGTAGAAAAACATACTTTGATCAAATTCCATCTGCATTTAGTAGCTGTACAAAATCAATGGTGCTATGCCGACATACACTCTTATTGTGTCTGGCCTACAAAGTCTACATCTTGTTTTAGTTGTTATTTAGAAAGAATAAAATCCTTCACAACACTCACCTAATTGCTAACACTCACCTATTGTGTGTCCTAATCACACAATATTCAAAGCATGTTTTTTTTTTTTCCTCTTGAAGCCAATAGCTGTAACCTTAGTTTTCCAAGTTTCTCATATATATGTGTAAGAGTTTAATGTCCAAATGATTTAGTGCCTGCAGAATACTGTATTTATCTTAAAGTTATGAAGGCTTCCCTTTTGGAAACTGCTAGAGTTGTAGGTAGACAAGATGTGGCCAAGTGCAGTTTATTCAGAACAAAGACTTTTTTTTAAAGGCCTTCTGGATACTCATCTTTTGCATGTTACCCCTGCTTTCTTTCCATCTTTGTTATGGTGCTATAGCTGATATCATCTTGGATCTCATCACAGCAACAGATAAAGAATGAGAAGGGGAGCTTCCTAATAAAATAATTCCACCATTTTGCCTCGCATCCCTTTTGTTCCTGTTGACACCATTTTCCAGCTTACACTCTTCCCCATTCCCTCCTGAGAAGACAGTGCAGATAGAAAATTCCCAGCTTTGGAGATGATCGTACAATGATGGTGCTCTACTTTTCCTCTCGAGGGATTCTATGCTAGTTTTTGAATTATCTTACAAATTTCTGGACAAATAACCTTTTTTCATTTGAGTACAGGCACTGATCAATTCTGGCAAAGCTATGTGCAGGCCTAGGACTTTAAATGACTCATGCATATGAAGAAAATCATGATCTCCTGATGGATCAGACTTTTGGTGGACATGCAGAGTTGCATAATTGTATCCATAGAATCAAAGATAATTAGGGTTGGAAGGGACCTCAGGAGGTTGTTAGTCCAACCCCTGCTCAAAGCAGAACCCTATCCAATTATGTCAGCCCAGTCAAGTTCTGTCTATTCCCCCACATACAAGTGCATAATCTACTACTTCTTGCCTGCCAGATGGTTTCATGTGCTCAAAATCACTTACAGAATCTAATGGGATTTAGTGATATGAAGGAGGGAGAAAATTATCAGATTCTACTACAGTTGCTGGTTATAGGAAATGATCAACAAATCACCAGTATGTGTATTTGTGTGGTTTTCTTTCACCCATCCTCCCCTTTCTCTTTCTTCCCCACCCCACCCCACCCCAAAGAAAAAAAGCCTCTTGAACTGAAGCTTGAACCAAATTAATGTATTTCTCACTGATGTTAGGTCTTCCTTTTAACTCAGACTGTTTTTTACCAGTTGCCCACAGTGGGTACATAAAGAGATTTGGGGATATTAAAAAGAGGTTAGATCAAGCTGGAAATGGTCACCTGATCTAATGGCATTAGGGGACAAGTCCATGGGGGAGTTGGTGGTGTCCAGGGATATTTTGTAGAATTGGGGGGTGGGGTAGGAGCTAACGGGGGCCTGCGGGTGGTTGGAGGGACTAGTAGGGTCCATGGGGTGGGGGTTGCTTCAGTCTGAGAGGGTTTGACAGGACATGGGGCACTAGCAGGGTCCAATGGGGAGGAAGGGCTTGAGGAGATCATGCTGCGGGGTGGGGAAGGGGTTGGTGGGAACAAAGGCTTTCCATTCCTGCTAAATCTCCAAGGACCATTTCAGCGCCATTCTCCTGATGCTGCCAAACTGCCCCTGATGCTGCAAACTACTCCTGAGGGGGTTCACTGATTCTGGGAGCCTAACTGAACTAACTTCAGGTAGGAGGGGAATTGAGCAGTTCAGGTGGGGTGACTCCATGGCAGGGGTTGGCAGGATCAGGGGGGCTTCCCTCCCTTCTGACCAGGGAGTCCCCTGAGCCTCCCCCATCCCCAGATGAACAACTACTCCTTCCCACATGAACCAATCCACCCCTCTTTCCCACCCTTATTTATTTCCTTGGCTCCTGCAACTGGTGAACACTGGTAAAACTGGGAGCAGCTTGCAGGATTGGGGGTTTGGTGGGTTTGGGGAGGAGGAGCTGGCTGGTCCAAGGGTGTGGAGAGATGTCTATTTGGGGATGGGGTGAAGGGCCAGGGTGCTAAAGATAACTCCATGCCAGGGAGGGGTTAGGAAAAGTGTAGCCCCGGGGCTGCAGCTGGGGCCAGGGCCAGCAGGTGGGCTTTCCGAGCCCTGGGGTTGTGCCAGGAGCTATACAGAAGTTCAGTTAGATCTGTTTTGGTGGACTCAATCTAAGTTAGACTACCTCTGAGGTACAGTTCACTTAGATTGGATCAACCATTTTGAGAATGATCTAATCTTCCTGAACGTCTGTTCTGAACAGTTCACACTTAGATTGACTGAACTAGGAATCTAAATGCAAGGTACACACACCTGGGCAAACTAAGTTTGATATGGTGGCCTTTTTAATTAGATCAACCCCTTCTAATCTCCCTGAGCATCTATACCTAGCCACTGTGTATTAAGAAGACCCATATGATGTTTGTTTATTTTATTATATGTATTTATATGCTGCCCTTCCCAATAAAGATTTAGGGCAGCTTACAGTAAGAGAAAAAGAACAACTTAAAAGGGTACTTAGGGTAAAAGGGTTATAAAACAAAATAACAAAATAAAGTAAAATTCCTCTGAACAATGTCTTGGCTTAGCTTTGGTTGTTAACTTCCTACCCAAAGAGAAAAGTCTTGCAGCACCTTCAAAAGATGTTTTCTCCATTATTTATTTGTTTGGGAATTAAACTTAACAGAAAACATCACTAGTCTTGCAATGGCGTGGGTGTAGGCTGCAACTGTTTTGTCTGTGTGTTGTTTCAATGTGTCACTATATTTTGAAATCAGTTTTCCCTATCAAGAATCCTTACATCTATGACAAATGGGTTTTTCAGAGGTATATTACCCTGCATGGGCATCAAGGGGTATGACACTGCTGGATCATGTTCTCCATACTATCCTTCTTCTTCTTGATGCAATGTCAGTGGTTATTTTTTTAGGTCTGTGACAGATGATACATTTTGACTCCATCTCAGTTCTTAACTTAATTTAGTATTTGAAATGTTGACATATTTCACTTTGCGGTGCACTATAAAACTCAATGTAATATTTAAAAAATGAGAGCGAACAATAACTACTGCTGGTTTGCATACCAATAAACTCATTGCAGTGCAAATGTCTTTGTATTGTGTCTCTCAGTATCATGGGTTGAGCATCAAAAACAATTTAATCAATGCAGTGTTTCTCAGAGTGACTGGGAACATTCTCTTCTGTGTCCATTGTGATGAGGTTTTAATGTGATTTCAGCTGCATTTTTAAAAGATAGACATGAGCTTAGGCTACTATTGCATGAAGCTTTAAGAATTGTTAGTATTTTATTATAACTAGTTTGGGAGGCTGAGTTAACCTTTTCAGGTCAGTTACATTTCCTCTGATAGCAATATCTTGCATGTGTTCTGGAATGCCCTCATAATGTGTTTAGGGCCACCCATTCAGCTTCATGTCTACATTATCAATAATATTCCATAGTATACAGTGGTTTTGTTCTACTTTTACTGGTGACTTGATTTTTATCCCCCACTCCCAATACCAGATAGTTTTTTATTATGCCTTTTGGTTATTAAACTCGCTCATTTGGGAGGTAGGGGTCCAAACTCTTTCCATTTGCTTATCTTTCTCTTGTGGTATACAAATTGTGCTCTTTTAACTGGTTGGAGGGAAAGTTTTCATAGCAATCAGAATTTTCCTATGGAAAAGATTTTGCTTTCAACTGAAGGTTTTATTGAAGTGGATTTCTCAGCTTAAAAATAATTTTGAAACATTTTTTGACATTTAAAACATTTGATTTGAAATGTATGGTTTTCAAAACCTGAGGAAATGATAGCTTAAAAAAGAAACCTCCCAATCAGATTTCTAATTTACAAATATTTGATTGATTTCATGCCTTTTATTTGTTGTCTCTATTTATGCAACAGCTGTTTCTAATGTAAACTCCACTGATTTGGATAGTACATGTAATCCTAACTCATTTGAGGACTTTGAAAATTCTACCTGATGCGTTTGTTGCAAACCTACTATAGTTATTCCATCTAAAAAATGAAGAGCTGGAGAAAAATGGAAGGTAAATATGTTGCTATATTTTAATGAATTTAAATTTTAAGTGAAGTAAGTCCTTTTAGAATCCTAATAGGATTTTTTGCTCCAACCCAGGTGCTTAGAAAATCTTGCCTGAAATGACTCGCATACAAATCTGTTTTCCTTTTTAAAGACATGCAAGACAAAGCTGGGGGTTGTTTGTTTTGTTATTCATACACATCAAACTCTGCACAGCTTGTACGGCTCTGTAGAGGGGGGAATCTTTAAGGAAGATTTTTAGCTTTCCTTCAGGGAATATATATACTTTAGGCCTCATTTTTATGCTGAGTTTCATCTTGCCTCACTTTAAGCCTGGTGAAACAATGTGATTCCTCATGGAGATGGGATTATTGAGCATTTCTCAGTAGATGTAAATCAGTGGAGCACCAGCAACTATAATGGAGCTTTGTAGATCCACAACAGCCCCAAGATGCAGATGAGTGGGAGAAGTCATCAACCATTTCACAATGGCAGGCCTAATTAACAGAGATCAGGCCTAAAGTGGGCTGCTGCTTGTGACCCAGTTGCCACCACTTCCATTCTCCTGATTTTTCATCCTCTCTTTTCCCCACATCTGCCAAGATCAGGCAGATTCCCCACCCTCCCCGACCACCAACCGGATCCAGCCCATTGGCCCCTGGTTCTTGACTCCTGGCATAGCTTTCCAATGGCCAAATTATTTGCTATCTCAGGGTATTTCAGATTTAAAAACGGAAAAGACTGGAAAAAAGTGAAAAAGTACTTAGCAGGTTGGGGTAGAAGATAAATCTATTTAAAAATAGATCTTTCTGTTTGATGTTAGTTACAGTTCTTCTTTTGGCTGGATCTTGCATAGTGGGCACCAGGAAGAAAGGGATACTGATACAGAGAGACAGTAGAGTTAACTTGCCTATTGTGCAACAGTTTAAAAATCCAAGTGTTAACCCAAATTTGTGGTGTGCAAAAATCGTTAATACTGTGTTTTTTGAATATAAAATAGATGATTCAATAATCACAGGACAAATTTTTCATGTCTCCCTGTCCTCCCCACCCAGTACTTGAAAAAGCCTCTTGCAATTGCTCACTAGTGGTTGGGTATTTTTTCTTTGCCTCCAGGGACTGTCATAGCTTGAACTTTGTTAGCTATCTTTCATCTACTCTTCTGCATTTTACCCTGTCATTTTTATCTGATGTTTTGTTCACTATTACAATTCTTTTGCTCTACTCTCTCTTGCTATGTAAGGCTACCAATTTTTTTCTATGTGGATACTTCATTTGTTGCCACTACTGTATTTTAATAACTGCTGGCTTTTGACATTTGTCAGTCTATTATTCATGCCATCACTGTCTTTGTTGCAAAAATGTATTGCTTTTCCTAATTTTGATAAATGTATTAACATTATTAACTTTGATTCATTCATTGCCACTTCTGTAAATTAACTCCCATCTTTGCTGCATATTTTTTTCTTCTCTCCCTCCTTCTGCTGGCATGTATATACTCGAATTTGTGGCTTTTCCCCTGATTTGTTGTGTTTGTGCTTGTTGTTGTTGTTTCTTTTGCTTTCTTTTTTTCCCCATCCCCTCAGCTTGACTTTTCAGATCTTTATCTTTAAATTGCCTTATGCGTTATGGGCTGCATCTACACAAGTGGCGGATTGCACAGTTGTTACTGCACAGTCATTTAGTACTTGCATAACCAAATACTAAATGACAGCTCAATGACTAGTGTTACTGCATAGTACCATTCCTGCAAGGGTTTTTTCAGATGCTACTGAGTAGTAGTAATGAGCTACTGTGCAGAAGCATCTTGTGTAGACACACCCATAGTGTACCTCTCATCTCTTTCCTCTCTAGTTCAAAAATTGAAAAGTTACTAGGAAGAAAAAATTGTTTCTGATAAAATCAGAGAGCCCTAACCAATTGAAATACTAATTCTTTTCCTTGGTAATTTAGTCTGAGTTGTTGTGGGTTTTAAGCAGGAGGTGGGTAGGGGCAGGTTTTCATCTCTTTAGTGCCAGAAATACTATTCATTAGTGTGTGAAGTTCTATCCTAGCAATGTAGTATCTGTCCACTTCATAGGCTTAATATATATATATTCTTTCTTGTTATTGTGCTTAAATGTACAAAGGCAATAGATTAAGAACTAATTTTAAAACTACATGTCATGGCCACATTTTCTTACCTTGGAACACAGCCACATACCTTTCCTGTGATGAGAATCCTTGTCTTATCGGATTGGTATCCTAGTCCTAAAGATAACCAAAATGGAGTTTCATTTGTGCCTATTGCCATGGGAACTCTGCTTGGAGCAAGTGTTGACCCTGAAACAACAATAAGTAAACAGATTTTGTCAAGGTTAAGATAAAGTGCTGTCCTCCCCAGTGCATCTTTTTTGGTTTTGAGAATCTCTTCACATTTGTTTCTAACTCCTGAGGTGGTAAGCTCCCATGATCAGGTGCTCCTGAATGTGGAAAGACAGTGAGTCCTATTCTCTTTTCCCTCACCTGCTGCCACCAGAAGTATGACACTGAGAGATTGTCAGCTTGCAGCTCATTGGCAAGCTATTCCACCCAGGTCTCCTCTGTGGTGCACCATGGGAAGAGCTACCCTCCCCAGGCCCTGCATAGTCAAATCAATTTGCTAGGGTGTCTCTAAAAGAATGCACTAGATGGTTGTGTTCCACATGCTTGACCTCTGATGTCCTGTATTGGCTCCCAAGCTGGTCAGCTTTCTCTGACCAGTCCTCTGAAAAGGCTCCCTTTGGCCTCACATACATTGTGCAGGATGCAGACCAAGATAACCATCCAAAGCAGGTAGAGCTTAGTGGTACATCCCCATTTCTCTCCACCATACAGTCAAAGGTGCAGTTGACAGTCATTTAACATCTGTTCAGCTGGTAGATGAACATTGTTCTTGTCATCCAAGTGCCCCATGCAAAGATTCATAAGCTAAGGGAAAAAATGTATAAACTGGGTCCCACACCAGTGGGCTGGGGCAAAGCAATTACATTCTTCATCTCAGTGTTTTACCTTTGGAAAGACTCCCTGTGGCAGGGCACTGTTTTTGCCTGCCGCTTTAAGACTGAAGACAGCAGCTGGCAGCTACCTGATTAGGTCAGCCATTTTGGATTCAGGGATGCCCATATAAACATTGAATGTAAACTTTGAATCCAAATCCATTTTGGATTCAGGGATGCATTTATTTGGATTTATTTGGATTCATTTCACTGCTGAAAGGCCAGGCAACAACATTGCCTGTCTGCAGGGCTGCTGGTATCATCTGGAGGTAAGGAAGGAGCTGTAGGGAACGGTCAGGAGGTTTCTGGTCCTGGGCACAAACTAAAACTGCACCCTGCCAGGGGTGGGTGGCTTGCTGACTTGAAACTGGGGGAGTCTCAGTGGTAAGGGAGCCCCCAGGAAATGCCAGTCCAGTTACTGCTGTGGTGAAAGGTGGATCCAGGTGCCTTAACCCCAGCTCCCACAACTGGGTGGGCTACCCTCTTGTAGAGTCTGGAAGGTGGACCCCAGTGAAAGAGTGGGGCCATAGACTCAAACCTGTCTTGACATTCCCTGGCTGGTCCATGCTGGGGCCAGGACTGGAAGATTCGAAGGGCCAGGGGCCCACCTTGAGGGACCCTCAGAGCTGAGGACCTGGGGTTCTGACTGGCCTGGAGGTGGGCCAGGCCAGTGGAGCCAAAGGTTGTGGGGGGACCACACCCATAAGGGGGGAACAGATCAGGGAGCTATGAAGCCTGGAATGAAGGTGGAATGGGTTGCCTGAATGGAGGGATCCAGGTGAGGTTCAAAGAATAGGATTCTGGGGCCCAGTAATATTGACAACAGATGGATGCCATCTATGAGGCTTGGACTGCAGTGTAGAGGAGGAAAGGAGCCGCAGATAATGCCTCCTGGCATTGGGGCAATAAATGGGCAGCATCCCGCTTAATTAACATCAATTAATTAATTAACAAGACATGGAGGGAGAGAAGGCAGATGATTAGTCCAGAAACAGGTGGCATGCCACAGGAAAATTGGTCCCAGGAAGGCCTCCTGTTGCACACTCCCCTCTGTCAACCCTCTGTTGAATGGTCTTGTTGTAGAGTATTATGAATTTTTTATACACTCTAGCAAGATCCAGAGCACCAGGTCCTTAAGAAATTCTGCACTGCTGATCCTGTTGACAGAATGGGTTGTCTGAATGGAGGGATCCAGGTGAGTATTTCATTATCACCATCCCATTTCTGGATTTTAACTAACATTTCTACCACCTTTATTTACTAATGGGCCATTAACACTGATGGGGTTTCTTCTACTCCAATAGTTAAATCCCCTTACATTGTCACTAACTCTGCCTCCCAAAGATAAATCTTGTTGTCTTCACTTTCCTCATCTACCCGGCCTTGTTTATGATTCATTAATTTTTTACCAATTTCCTCTTTTCTTTAAAAGTTTGCCAATGTTTGTGAATAGGTATTCACTGTCTTTTTTTCAGGAATTTGTTTTAAACCTAGTCGTGATAGGGGGCCATCTCTAGGCCGTTCATAACATCAGCCTGCCCACCTATCTATGGAAGTCCGTCCACCTGGCTTGTCTGCCATGCCTTTGTTGGAACTAAAAAGTTAATAGAAACTAAAAAGTTCATAGGCAGGAGACTGCCCATTTAATGCCCTGATACCAAGCATGTAGGGGTGGTTCAGAGCCATTTGTTATATCATGTACCATGCCTCACAGATGGCATCCCAAACTGACTTTCAACTTCCCTGGCCCCACTGCTGGGCTGTACTCGGCATCTGGCCCTAGTTTGGCCTCTGGTATCTTCAGGCACACCCTGGCCTCACACACGTTCTACCTTACTCTTTATGCCCCTTCAGGACCCCTTTGCCCTACTCCATAAAGCCCTTCAGGCATGGTCCTGACCCCTCGCAGGCCTCCGGGCCACCTAATCCAGGTCCTACTCTATGATAGGTGTCAGGAGAATCACCCCACATTCTCAGCTGACTCTGGCCTGAGGCATCTCACACTTGGCTTACAGCCCATTTGGGCCTCAGGTGTCTGTCAACATACCTGGACCCCTAACTTTGTCTCTTGCTAGGCCTTGTTTTCTCAGATGTTGGGCCTGAGGCCTTCCTGGCTCTTGTGCTGCCATCCAAGCCTGTTGTTTTTCTGTTAGGGTCTGCTCCCTTAGCCTTTCCCCTCCGTGGGGTACCCACAAGGCAGCAGGGTCTGAGGCTTTATGGCACTCCATCCTCACCTTTCACTGGGGAAGCACAGGTGTGGCATTTCCTGGAGACTGTCCTGCCACAGGTAGCCCTACTACACAATCCAGCCACAGCAGGGTGCAATTTCAGGTCTTACCCAGGACCAGAAGGAACCTCCTCTATCCCCACAGTTCCTACCCTCACCTCCAGATGTTCTGGGAACTGCAATCTGCAGGCTGAGTGATATTGTTCCTCTGGCTCCATGGATAGTATCATCAGCTGTGCCCCAGCTAGGGTCTGGATTTATACTGAGGCTGCCCAGCCCTCTTTCAATCCAGTGGCCCCCTTTTGTCCTGTGGCCATCCAATTGAACCTCACCTTCTGGCTGCTTAAAGCCTGCCTAAAACCTCTTAAAGTGGCAGGTACAACCCATGCTCTGCCATCTTAGGGTTCTATCTTTAGAGAAGTATATTTCACAGTAAGATAAATGCATCTTTTTGCATTGTTTACAAGGCATACCATTCAAATCTATTTAATTCAAAGATAGGTATATGGTAAGATTTAATCTGTGAACTGAGAGAACAATGTCAATAACACTGAATCAAAGGATGAAAAACCAATAGCACAGATGTGTAGTATGGACCCCTGCATAGAATACTGTATTGAATATGGTACAGTCTAAGGGTGGAATGCAGAGACTGGACAGATGACTCGTGATAGCAGGTGTAAGAGGTGCCCTGAGAAGGAAAAAAGTTTGCCATCTCTTTCTCTTTCCTGCTTGGGTTGATAGGAATTACATAAATCTGACTATATGCATACTTGTGCCCTCACCTTGCCTCCCAGAAAGATCTTTAGTACTCTGTAAAATCACCATGCTGTCAGACTGTTTTTTTACAACCTGGAATAATGGAACTGGGCTAGGTGGGGAGAGCACCTGGTATGAATTTCATGCTACTTATTCTTTCCTTCTCCTCCTCTACACTCAAGCACTATATTACACTACCCTACATCTTGGGGGGGGGGAAGCTGTTTTAGGGTAAAGAAATGATGTGAGTAAAATTAGAAGCAGCAGACTCAGAGCATGATGTACACTGTTGAATTTCAGTTAGCAGAAGAGCCCCTTGAAATCATTCTAGATGGCACAAATACAGCAAGTCTGCTGCTACTACATTTTGTGCCGTTGCAAAGGAGTGGGGGCTAGAAAGAAGTAAAGATTCTTCAAACCCTAATCCCCTTTCTTTTCATCTTTATCAAGTTCTATCTAGTTGGGATTTAAGCCCCAAATGTTCTAAGCAAGAAATCTGTGAACTTATTTAAAATAAAAAGATGACCATTAGCCCATAAAAATCTAGGATTCCAAACTAACTTAGGGATTGACACAACACCTCATTTGATGAGTGACAGAAAGGCTTTATTTTCTACAAGTTTTCAAAGTCAAATGAGCCCAAATCAAAGCAAAGTCCAGTAATTAGCTATAAGGTGATCATTTCTCACCAAACAGGCAACGAGAGAATTGGTCTGTTTTTTCTAGCTTCCTGAGATAGCTGGGGTGCAGCAGCAGCTCTTGTGAGAGAGACCTTTCATTCCTGTTAGCAGTTTCACTTCTTTTTTATACCCTTAGTCCAGTATCTTCAAGGCATTCTTGTATTTTTGTAAATCAAGAAATTGTCCCAAGCAGTAATTGACAGGAAAATCCTGTTAAACAAACTGCTCATTATTAGTTATCAGAAAGTTCCAATTTGACTGTATTTCCTTCCTCGGTGACAAGAGGTTACTCATTTCTACTAAGTTTGGAATGTATCAACAAACTGATTAACAACCAGGAAAAACAAGGTTTTGGGGAGTGTCCTTGGGAAATTAAGGGAACCACTAGCCAAAACAGAAGTAAATCAAGAGGAGACATCTATCACATATGGGAATGACTCTTCCTGTATATAACATGAGTTAATTGCAAGAGAAACATTTACCATTCTAATTAATCAAGGATAGACATTTCACATGGTTACATACTGGACAATTAGGAGTCTGCTTGAAATCATCAAGAAGACAGAACGATAAGCTGGAAGGGATACCTCATTATTTCTTTTCAGATGGCTTAGCCATGAACTTGCAGCCTCTTGCATTATGTGGTTAGTATCAGTATTTTGTATTCTAACTTTTGTGAGTAGGCACTAGCTTAACATGAGTTTCAGAGTTATCAGTCACTGATACTGATATTAATGTTCTATTCCTTTGTACTTGCTAGTTTTAAACTTTAAGATTTTTACTGTGTGAATGAAAAGACAAACTGTAAGTATAACATTCTTGCTGCCTGATATAGTTGGTCTATGAAGTTAAGCTCTAGTCATATATTCTTATTAGCAATTATGCCTAATAATTTCATGATCAGATGAAACAATCAGTGACTTGGTTCACAGAGTGGGATTCAAATCAAACACCAGGAGACCCTAAGAACTATGAACTGCCCTTTTTTGAACAGAAATTTTGGGTTCAGCCCAGCTCAACTCTCCTGTCTCCCCTGCACTTTGGGCCTGGCCCTGCTCCACCCCTCTCCCTGCCACTCCAGGTCTGGCCCTGGTCCACCCCCCTAGCCTGTGTCTGTCTGCCTCCCTCCCTGCCTGCCTGCCACTTCCCCCTCCCTACCAGCTGTTCTGGGAGGCGGCGGGGCCATGTGGCAGAGGGGGTGCCATCACCATGATCCCCCACATTGCCCTCAAGCAGGGAGGCAGTGGTGAAGCCCCACTGCTTGGGCATCTGGAGTGTGTTGACCACTGCCACAAACTTCTCCAGCAACTTGGGCACACGCAGCCCAGGCCACAAAGCTAATTGCCGATTCCCTCCCAGTGGTGCATACACAGTTGCCCAAAACCATTACAGACAGAAACACATACAGAAAGACACGGACAGACAGACAAAACCTTTTATTATATTAAAAAAGAGTCACAGTAGTTTCTCAGACATTTTTCTTCTTATTTCCACTGCTGTTTTTATCTCCTCTGTTCATATTTCATGTTTTCATGGGGAAATACAGGCCTTTTTGATATTTTAACAATGAGAGTGAGTTGAAACTATTTATTTTTTTTTACCAACACTTTCTGTAGTACTCCAAAAGATGGGTCAAGTCTACCTGCTTATTTACAACAATGTTAAGGGCCATACATATCATATATGGACTACAGCCTGTTTCTTTGTAAACTGAATGCTCAACACAAGATAATGGAAAGAAGACTATTTAAATTCATGAGTCATCTCTTAATGATGCAACTATTTACAAATGCAAGGACCCCTCTAAATATCACTCAGATTTTTCTACTTTAAAGGCTTGGCACTGCTACACTTGCTGGCACCACAGCTAAAAGAAACTTGGGGATCCTGATTGACCACAAGATGGACATGATCCACCAATTTGATGTTGCAGCTGGTAAAGCAAAAAAACTCTGGCTTGCATCCATAGATGCTTCTTAAGTAAATCTCAGGATGTCATCCTCTCACTGTATTCAGCCTTGGTGAGGCTGCATCTGGAGTATTGCATTCAATTCTGGGCTCCACAATTCAAGAAGGATGTTGAGAAGCTTGAGAGAGTCCAGAGGAGAGCCATACACATGATCAGAGGGCAAGAGAATAGGCCTTACGAAGAGAGGCTGACAGCCATGAGAGTCAGCACAGGCTCAGGGGTGACCTGGTGGCTGCCTATAAGTGCATAAGGGGATGAGGGGAGAGCAAGGCTGGGAACTGGCCCAAGCAAAAGGGTGATTAGGGATTAGAGGGACTCTGAAGCAGCAGCACTAGAGAAAGCCTAAGAGGTGAGCTCTGCACATACAGAAAAAGTATCACCAGATGCAAGTCAGGAAGTTGCCAGCTTCATGGTGGGGATGGAAGAATTGCAGCTAGAATGAAGGAAACTTCAGGTAATCGGTGGTGGAACCAAGATGTCTGTTGAAGCTGCTGAAACAGCATGGAACTGTTTATTTTTGTTTCTCTTTTGATTTGGACTCCAAGTTTTACCCTGAAGAGAGTCTCACGGTTAAGGTGGCATGAAGAAGGGGTGCAGGGGATGGTGGAGCCCCATATTTCTTGTAGCCTGTATGTTGCTTTTCTGCTTCCTTAGGGAATACCATTCTTTTTTTTTCTTTTTCCTTGAGGAACATCCTTCCATTGAAATAAAAGTCATTATTGAACATTAAAGTCATGGCAGGAGAAATATTTTCAGCTGAGAGGGGTTAAAAAGGGTTAATATCACCTCCTTTCCCTTATAAAGCAGAAGAATAAGATATCATTCTGTAGGGGCCATAAGCCCTATAACACCTACAACTGGCAGATTCCTAATACAAGATCACATACAGAAGATAATTTTATTTGTTTCTCACTAACAACCAAAACCTCATGGAGCCAAGAGGTAAGCTGTAAGAACAAACTTGACACTCAATAAGAAATCACCTTCAGGTGAGCAGAGATATGCCCTCTGGAAGTGTCAGGAATGATTCAGAGGAAGGAACATTCCCTCAGCAGGACTCTCTCTAACTTGAGGAGCAGAGAGTCACTACTGTTAGCCAAGAGGGCATGCTAAGCAAAGAGGCAAAACTTAAATTTAATTCTTGGGCACCTTGTTTATGATTTCAGGTGGGGATCACCATCCACTTGGGAACCATGAAGGTAGACAGCATTAGAAGAAGTATGTATGGCCTTTTCTTTGAATAACATTACAAGGTTTGATCTTTTAAATCATAGCTGGAGGATGTATTCCCGTCTTATATAGTACTCTACTGATTAGAGAGATTGCCTGGGAAGTTGGTTAACCAAGTAAAAGTCTTTCCCATGGCCAAAGAGATTCAAACACATGCCTTCCCCCATCCTATAGCATCTTATATGTTATCCTTGTGGCATGTGTAGCCTTGTAAGTAGGGCTTATTCTGTTTTGTTTTTTTTACATGGTACCTATCCCTGCATTGGGTTGGGAACCAGATCCTGTAAATATATGTATTAGATGTCTGAGAATGTATAAGGAGCCTCCTAGGAGAGTTAGGTGGAAGAAAGCTTAGTTTCTCATTCTCATCATGATCAGGTGGAGGTACGTGATATAGCTGATCAGCTGAATCCCTGTAAAGACTGGGGCAGTTCTAAGCATTCTCAGAGGTACAACTCTCTGTGTCCAGGAACTTTTAAAGTTAAAATAAGGAGTCTATGTTATATAAATATTTGAGATTTAGATGGCTGCTGAATAAGTGGTTTCAGGATCATCTCTTTGGAATTTTACTTGTAAATTCTACCTAGACACATGCTAAGGACTTTACTCAGAATTCAGATTTGTTTGGAATATTGTGTTTCTTCTCTTTCTATCCTTTTATTTCCTAATCGGGTTCGAATTTCAAGGACTGAGTATAACCAAGAAGGTAAATACTAAAGGATCATTCATCTCTGATTATTATCCTTCTAATGGAAGGACAGAAAATGGAACATCTTCAGACTAAAAGAAAGGAAAATGATTTTCAGAACTATAGAAATGTAGTAATTCAGCAAGTGATTTCATAGAAGGGACCTTTGATTACTTAATAAAAAGTCAACTGGAAAAGGGGACTGGAGACTGTCAAAGAGATGGGAATTCATCAGCTATTTTAAAAGAGGCCTGGAATAGGGAGAGTCATTCTCTGATTCTGAAAAGACAAGATTTACCATGAGAGAAAAGTTCTTGGATATTAGAGAGTTTTGTCTGACCCCAAGCCTAAAGAATATTCCCTGGTGAGGAAGCAATTGAAGCTGGAAAAATCTGCTGTATTTCTCTTGACATCTGTATTTTAGTATTTTATATCTACATTAAAGATTATCTGAGCTCAGAAACCCTGTGCAAACATCTTTTTGTGTGTAGGAGATGATACACCTATCATGTGTTCCTGAAGCAGTAACCTGTGAAACAAAAAGGTAAAGCCTTTGGTGGCAATCTGGGGCATTTGCAAGAACAAGAATTTGGGATAGATACTGTAATAATATTTTTCAAGGCTTTAGTAATTTGGAATACATAGTCCTAGGAGATGTGTCAAATATGAGATCTCCAAGTTTAAAGCCAAGAAGAACATCTTATCTTTGCCCAGTCCTTGGAAACTCACTTTCTCCACAGAAAGGTAAGCTTCCCCTACCCCCCAACTTTGAAATGTAACTTTGCCTCTCTTCTCCTCAGGCATGTCCACACATGCAAGTGCATGTGTTTGCAGCAGCTCTAATAGAAGCAGTGCAAATTTGAGTCGGACCTTTTTGCCTCAGGGCATGTGCCTAGACATGTACTTCGGCATGGGAGAAAATTGTGCCACTTGGGGCAAAATAACCCTGCCTAGCTCCTCTTGGATTTACAGCCAGGGGGAGCTAGAGCACCCCTCATCTGGAAATGCTATTTGCATTTCACCTATACTTTACTCTGAGAAGTTTCATCTGATTTATCTGCTACACAATCAATGCTCTCTCGTTGCTGCATGCACATATGCCTTTCCCTGCTCCTGTAGATTTGGCCTTTTCATTTTGATCAGGAAAGTAAACTTTCTTTTTAATTAAAACAGGTACTTTTCTTAGTGTCTACTACCATCCTACTTAATTAATGTACAGGGAACAATATGAGGCCTGGCTCTGCTCTCACTTGTATTGATATAAATGAGAAGTAACTTCATTTAAACTCATTCAGCTACAGCAGTGTAACACCAAAGTAAAAAAGACTCATACCCTGAAATTTTGATTCTAATTCATATTTATATCACTGATGGAATAAAGGTAGGGAAATAACATATGTTTTATTTTAGTTTAATTTCTCTCTTAAAGATCATTTGGGAACACTCAATGTCCCTGCCTAAATAGTTGTGGCTCAGATTGCATCAGTACCTCCCCCTCTTTCATGAAAGAGCAGAGCCAACTCTACAGCTGTAGAGTTGATCAGCTTGTACTTATTCAGAACTGTGTATTAGTGACATTTATTATGTAAAAAAATTCCCAGTTCATTTACACTTACATCATGGGAATTTGGTAAACTTTGCAATGTGTGCTTGTAAATAAACTTCCTTACCCCTGGGGTGCAAAATTCCTAACAAGCAATTAATTGAAGATTAAGTTCAACATCTTGAGGATATTACATGTAGCAGAAGCAGGAAGTTCACCATATGCTGCTTTTCATATTATCTCATTTGCTTAATCTGTCAACATTTTTACTCAGATCACATTATTTATTCTAGGATCAGTGTCTTTTTCAACCTTCTTTACATTTGAGGGTTTACATTCTTATGCTACTTTTCCAAGCTGAAGGGTAGAAAAATGTTTAAATCTTTCTATGCAGAAACCTAAACTCATTGTAATAGCAAGTTTCCACTAATTTTTTTTGCTTCAATATAACTAGTATGCTAATCATCCATTAACAATTCCCATGCTTTTTATCTATGTGTATTATACCCATAAACCTTTTCATTTATCTCTTCTCTAAGAAACTTTAAAAAAAATTCCATCTACGAATTGTCCTTATTTTTGTTATATGTCCCACTCCCTAGTTTTATCTTCCTTTACCTCAAATATGGTCCAGTATTTTGTATGTTACTCTATATTAAATTAGTTTTGGGTCAAGGCCTGTGAGCATGCACAAACACAAATGAGAGAAGTTCCACTAAGCTTCCTTTCCCTGATCTTTTATACAGGATCTGGCCAGAATCCTGTTCATAAGGTCAGTGCATCCGCCCATGAAAGAACTATATGAAAGAGAGCAGGCTAGGGGTAGCAGAATTGGGAATATATGCTGTATCCCCAGAATAGAGTTAGCCAGGCCTAAAATAGGGAAACCACTTCACTCTTTTCAAAGGTGCTAGAGATAACATTGTGATAGCCTCACTCATAATGTAAATTAGAAGAATGGCAGAATCAACTGGGATTTCTCGTAACAGCTTTTGGCACAATACAACTACTACTAAGTAATGCATGAATAAGGCCAAATGAACCACACAGCTGAACTTGAACTTATCAGCTAAACAATGAGCATTGCATTTAAGTCTATGCCATGAACCTTGAGACACATACTCTTTGTTCATATTCCCCACGTAACAGGCGGCCCAAGGCTCTTGCTACTTTGAGAGGGGAAAACAGCAGGCTAGAGCTACATGAGTAAGCAGCCCCAAATGGGGGTTATGGAGATGCCTATAACTATTTGGGAGGTAGCTGCCTAGTAATAAACAAACAAGGTAGAGCACGAGGCAGGGAGGGAGGATTGCAGCTTAGTTGAGTAAAATGTAGTTGAAAAGATGAGTCTGTTTTTTGAGTAGGTGGACCAGACCTGGGGTTGGTTAGAAGCACATGACCAGATGTGTGGAGCCAGAGAGATATCAGCTCAGCTCCTGAGCTACAGCAGGCAGCCTGGTCCAGGCTGTATTAGTGGAAGGAGTTCATGGTACAAAGTTGGGAGGTAGTAGGAACTGTGAGTAGGGCCAGAGCTGAGGATAAACTGGCTGAACAGACTAGGAGATTGAGGAGAGCTTAGGCAGAGCCAGCCAGCAGCAATTGGTGATATTTTGGGTTTTGATTATTGTAGGCTGTTAAAGACTGGAGGTTTGGGGTTGTGGCTACAGGGGTAGTGTAGATCGCCAATAGGGTGCCTGGGAGGCATGTCCCACTATGTGGGCTCAGGTCAGGATAAAACCCTGACTTGTGGGACCCCTGAGTGTGGGACTTGGTGGGCTGCCTAGGTCAAAGTCCAGTAGTTCAAAGGCAGTGGGTGAGTAGGCATGTAAAGGGGTCAGGGACCCAGTGGGCTGTTACCAAACAAGACCAAGTGTCCCAGTACCAGAGAGAACAGGGCCAGACTGAAGCCAAGAGAAAGGCCAAGAGGGCCGATTGGATGGAAATTCTTCTTCATTGTGTTTCCAGTCCAACCTTTCTTTGGTCTGCTCCCAATATTCTGCACTGGCCACTGCTTCTAGTATTGATATTGCCAAATCTTGTGGGGCACATTGTGGTGCTACAGGGCATCTCAGGAAATGATTTATGGTTTGCTTCTCCTGACAAACACATTGGTCAGTTGCATAGAGACCCCATGATTTCATGAGAAAGTTGAATCTGCTGAGACTCACTCTTATTCTGTCCAGGCTCTGCCATGTGTGCCATTTGTAATTGGAGTCAGATGCTAGCTTCTCATTGAGGATAATTCCTCACCAACTCCATTCAACAGCTTTGTCACCTAGTTTCTTCTATTCTTTTTGCCAGAGGGTAGTTCTGGCTTATTCCAGTGATGCAGTCAATGGTATGGTAGAGGACAAAAAGCTTTTTGTTGATGAGAAGCAGTGTACTGGTTGATGTCCATATAGCAGGTGGTGGTCATCTGACTCTTGTACCTGCTGGTCAATGTTGCCTATTACTTTCCCCCGATGTAAGAGGACACCATGCCAGATAGTATGTATAGGCAGTGAGCAAAGATGGGTTTTAGGCAGGCTGTTATAATTCTGCATGTATTATTTAGGGTGGTGTCAATATGTTTGCTATGACTTGAGCATCCCTAGGTGGTGCAGGCATATTCAGCCACAGAGAAACAGAGTGCTTAGGCAGTAGTGTGTAGGATGGATGAATGTGCTCCCCATGTGGAATTTGTGATCTTACACAGAATGTTGTTTTATGTGTTGACATTGGCTTTGGTATTTCATATATGTTTTTTGTAACTAAGTGTATGGTACACCATAAATAGACTGGGTGTTTCTGATGTTCAATACTCAGATCACCCCAAGTGACATTCAGGTATCATTCCTCATCCTTGTTTTTCATATGGAAAACACAGATTTGGGTTTGGCTGCAGTGGGTTTTGAGATAATTGTTTAAGTAGTAATCTGACATCTCATTATGTGCCTTCTCCAGGATCTTCTCTGTGTTCTCAAAATTCTTCTGCTGTGTGGTGATGCAGAGATTGTCAGCACAGATGAAAATGCTGACATTAGGCAGGAAATGGCTGATTGTTAATGTAGATGTTTAATAAATTTGGGCAAACATGCTGCCTTGTGGTAAGGCATTCTTTTGGGAGCACCATCTACTTTTCTGCCCCTTTAGTTCTATATAGTGCCTGTTCTCCAAGAGTCTATGAATGTGGCTTAGATTCAAGTCATCTGTCATGAGGTACACTTTGTGGATCATGATGCAGTGTTGGACAGTATCCTATCTAGAAGATAAATGCTGTGCCAGTAGTCAACTTCTGATGTAAACCATCTTTGATGTGCTGTGTGAGGTTTAGTAGTTGGCTTGAACAGGATCAACCTGGTCTAAAACCTGCTTAGTCTTGCGCAAGTTTAGAATTTACCTTGGGTGAAATTAGTTGCAGGATAAGATGTTCCTTGAGTTTGTAGCTGATGCTGAGGGGAGAGATTGGCTTAGAACTATTTGGTGATGAAAGGTCTTCCCTGGTTTGGATAGACTTAGAGTTATGTCTCTTGCCTTCCTCCATACTTATGGTATTTGTTTACTATGTAATAGGCAACATGCATGTGTTGAACAGATCAAGGAGCCATTGCCTTGCAAGGGGTCCTAGGTGCTGTATCATCTCAGCAATGACTGGAAATTGATACAGAACCAGAGGATCCAGTGAAGGATGTCTTTGAGGCATGGACATGGTTATAAGGATGGATGGAAGTCATGATTAATGCCCTAAAGCATGGGTAGGGCCATAAGTAATGTCCCAGAACAGTGAAAAGTAGCTTTGAATAGTAGAGTAGGGTCCAGAGAGATTAGATGAGTAAGACTGAGAGTCCAGCTAGGAAAGTTTGGTGCAAGTAGGATCACTCTAAGACTCTGAGGCAGTCTCCCACTTCATGTAACATACATCTGGGCATGGCAGGTGAAATAGCAAGGGAGTAAGTATATTGAATCTGCCTATACATGTGCTAAGAGGTGGGGGGATTTTAATTAGAGCAGTTCCTGGACAGCTACCCTAGTGTCACATGTAAGCCACCACATATTTAAAAATGGCTGTGGGATGCTTTATTTAAAACTCATTCAATAAAGTTTAGTTACGTGCCCGCAGACATTTTTAAATGCACAGGGGATTAATACACGTGACATTGCAGAATTCAATTAAAATGCTAATGAGCAGGTGTAAAGGCAGCCTGAGGAACTGGAGTGATGCAGGTTTCATGTGGCTATAACGTGGTATCACAGCCACCATCATGGCCCAATCCTGCTACATACTACAATATTTTTAAACATGCACCATTAAAAGGATAGGTGACTGATCAAAGATTTTGAAAAGTCTTTTTAGCAGACAATGCCTAGACCAAAATATTCAACTTGGCTGCTTTAGGCTAACAACCTAAATTTGTATTTTGATACCACAAACAAATCTGAATGTTAGAAGAACTAAGTAGTCACAGGTCTCATTATTGTTAATCAATGAATCTCAGGCTGCTTGCAGACATAAAAAAAGAAAAAGAGAAAAAAGTGGCGCTTTAAACTTGGCATGCTCCTGCGCTAAGCTCATCGTGTGCCCAGAAGAGGCAGTATGTCAGTTGGACTCAGCTTGCCCAAAATCTGTATAGACTAGGTGCTTTAGTGAGTCAGCTTTAGCTAGGAGCACTAAAAAGTCCCACTGAAACATGCTATAGGCGCGTCCACATGAGCATGCACGTGCCTCTTGCCCAGTCTCAAACCCCTTTGAGGTGGGGCAATAGGTACGTGCAGGAACAAAAAAATGTTCCTTGCACTGCAAACTTGCAGCACAGGGAGAAAATTAGACCCTGGATATCCAGGGGTCTTAAAAAAAAAACAACTGATGTTTAAAAGAGATGGGCAGGGCACAATCCCTAACCATGCCCTGAGGCAATGGGAGGCTGGGTTCTCCACAGAAATGCTCTGGCTGCCAGAGTGTGTCTATGGTTGGCCCTCACCCTGGTGCTGAAACATGTGGCCTGCCAGGCTGCATGTTTCAGCAACAGGTCTCCAGTGCATAAGCGGTTGTGGGGGCTGGAGGAGGGGGAAGGGGACCATTGAGGGGACCCCTTATGGCCCTGCCCACTCCCTCAGCCTCCCCAACCCCCTCCAGCCCTCCTGAGGCACTCCCTTTGCCAGCCCCCCTGAGGCTCCCAACTCCTGCCCTGGCTTGCCCTATGCCCCCAAGCCCCCCTGATCCCTGCCGCCCCACCCCATAGTTTAAAAAAAACAACAAAACCCCCAAACCCTGCATTTACCTGTGGTCTGGCTGCATCTGGCTGACTGGGGCCCCACCCCCAGAGTGCAGGGCAGGGTGACAGCCCCAGTAGCCCAAGCTTGGGACCCGCTGCCCTTCTGCTGCCCTGTGCTGCACTGGGGGGCTCTGCCAGGAGGCCATGGAGCCCCCCGACCCCTGCTTCTAAGGTAAGCAGAGGCTTTTTTTCCAGATTTTTTTCTGTTTTTTTTCTTTTTTTGTTTTAAGTGATGGTGCCTGGGGTTGTGGGAGTAGCTATGGGGGCCTGGAGGTGCAACTTGTGGGGGTGAGACTGGGTGGGGCAGCCATTGGGGGGGTGCAGCAACTGGTGGTGGATGAGGCCAAGTGGGGCAGCAATTGGGGGTGGGGTGGGGCAAGTGAGCCTTGCAGGGGGGGTGATAGCACCTGTGGGGGCCATTTAATGTCTGTTGGGGGACTGTACCCCTTGTGTGGGGGCTGAATCCCCTGTTGTGGAGCCTATACCCCTTTTTTAGGGGTTGAAACTCCCTTGGGGGGCATACCTCTTGTGTGCGGTATGAACCCCCTGTTAGGAGCCCATACCCCTTGTGTGGGGGTTGAATCTCCTGTTGGGGGGCTGTACCCCTTGTGAGAGGGCAAAACCCCTTGTTGGGGGGACCAAACCCCTTGTGTGGGTGCCATCGCCCTGTGGGGTTGCAGCAAAACAGATATTCATGAATTCATGAGACATGTATTTAGAGTTCACTTTGTTATTGTGATAAGAGACTTGCTCTAACACTGTAAGCTATATCAATAAAGCATTGTCCAACTGATCACTGTCTCTGTCTTGGTCTCTGTCTTTACAATGGTCTTTTTTTTTTTTACTTGTGGAGGAGCATGGATTTGGGGGTATTTTACAGAGTGACTTAGGGATTTATTTTATCAGGGATTTGTCAGTTTAACAGTAGGGAACGTCAGAATTCCTGCTAGGGAGGCCAGTGGCAGGACCCTGCCTGCTCAGTACTGGCACCTTAGACCCATCTGGCTGTGACTGACCTCCTGGACAAATGGGACCAGGAGGACATGCTTTGACAGTTCAAAGCAGGCCACCACACCCAGAACATCTTCTGGGCAATAGTTACCCAGATAGCCATGCAAAGGGCACAAATGGCAGTAGTGCCGCACAGAAGCCAACACTGCAACCACAGCCCACTGGCATCTGGCCCAGGGAGGCAGATGCCTCTACTGGCTCTGCAGTCCCCATCTGAGTCTGGCAGGTGCACAGCAGGTCACAACCAGGCAACAGCCCCAACTGCCAGACTGTTGCAGTGGGTAGAGGGTGCAGGGAATGCTCAGGGCTGCTTTAGCAATCCAGCCGCCACACAGGATAGTGTCCCCAGGTACCAATTGGCTCCTGAGAGCTAGTAGCCCTGAGCTACTTGCCAGGATGGCTTTTCATACTGCTGGGGCCAGGACAGGGCAGCTTTTTATACTTCTGGGGACAGCACAGGTGCTGAAGATCCGGGAGGAGCCAGGCAGGGTGATTTTGCCCCAAGTGGCACAATTTGCTCCACACCAAAGTGCATGTCCGAGCAGGTGCGCTGAAGCAAAAAGCCCTGGCTCAAATTTGCATCGCTTCTATTTGAGCTGCTGCAAGTCCATGTGCTTGAATGTGTGGACACGCCCTATCTATACAGATACTCTGAAGCCAGGTCAAAGTAACATGCTGCTTCTTCTGGTAAAGTACAGGTTATTTTTTAACATTCTACCGTTGTGGCAACGGGGACAGCGGCACGAGGAGTGTATTGAGGCTGTAAACCAGCGCCTTCGGGGTTGGTGCTACAATGTGGGCTTTGGTTTTTTGGATCACAGCCCACATTTCTCTACGCAGAGCATGCT
>JAGPOW010003648.1:14719174-14743309 GCA_030014935.1 Caiman crocodilus | reverse complement strand
GGTCATCTGACCCCGGTGCTCTTTCCTGCCAAGGCAGGGGGTCGGACTAGATGATCTGCCCAGGTCCCTTCCGACTCTAGACACTATGATACTATGACATTTATTGGTGGTCCCTATTTTCTGTGAACTTACATTTCACATTCTCCAACCAATGATGTGGCTTGTACAGATGTGCTTACCTTAGGATGCATAAAGTACCATGAGTTAGACGCTCCCCACCCCTTGACCCAACAGACATTCACCTGTTAGGTCATAACCCAACAAACATTTGGCTGTTAGGTCAGGGGGGATTGAGTCCGACTGTATTGGCTCTGGCCAGCAGGCAGGGGTGGTCCAATAGCCTCGGGGGAGACCTCTCCTCAGCCCCCATCTCACCCCCATTAGCTCTGGGACTGTCAGTGGGGGAGGGAGGGAGTTTGAAGCAGCATGGAGCTGCTGACTAGGCTTGCCTGGCCAGAGCTGGAGGCAGTGGGGAGTGGGGCAGGGTGGAATAGTGTTACCTCTCAGCTCCATGTTTTTGGGGAGCCCTGGCATAAGACACAGCCTGTTGGACTCAAAGAACTCTCCCCCTCCCCACCTCTGCATGAACAAGAATTGATTAGAGGAAGGACTTACAGAAGACAAAGAAGATGCAGTGTGAAACACCTAAAGCCTTCCAGACAAGGGCAACAAGAGTAAAACAACTTCCCTTGTTTCATTTGTATTCGAGATGGAACCAGATAACAACTCATTTAAATGGGAGATGGGACAGCCATGCACCTTCACTAGCATTCAGGATGGAGAACAGAGCTTCCAAGCAAGGACTACACTGAATTTTGGGATCACAGAAGTAGGGGAGCACTGCATGATGGGGAATCCTCACTCCAAATGCTAAACAATTCACAGCCACACACACACCCAGCTCAGCATTTGTCAGACCAATTCCTGTAATGACTCCTTTATTAGTATTCAAAACACCGGATCTTCCCATCTGTATTGTGAGCTCCCTCAGAGTAATGCCACCTATAGCCAGCAATGATCACTTCCTGTTATCCAGCATGTAGCAGGGAGGGGTGCCTATGGGTGGCTGTGTTACCCCCAGGTCCTTAACTGTCACTCTTGCCCTACAAGCACCTCGTTCTCACCCGCCACGTCTTGTTGGTATGATGAGTATAGGGAGGCTGCCCTTGAGCTGTAGGTTTGGATACAGTCTGGCTAGATTCTAATAACCCTGTTTTCTCTAGACCCCTTGATGCCCTGCTTCACCATGGACAGTTCCTGAGTCTCAGCCTTATGGGCCATATGCATGGCTCCAACCAGCCTCCCCAAGCCTTCCAGATGGTACTGGTGTTGTTTTGCCTGGGCCTTACTGTAATTGGCCCCCTTGTTGTCTCTGGCGTCAGGGTCTGCGCACCTCAAATGCCATACCCTCTCTGGTGCTAGGGTCCCCACACTGCCATGGGCCCCCAGTAAGGCCGCCTCCTTCCCCAAATAGCCTCACCCAAACTACCAATTGTTAATCAGACAGCACACACTCAACAGCCAACCACCACAAGTCCCTGGGCTGTAACTTAAAGCAGAACTCACATCATGCTCTTCCCCTTTAAAAGAGTAAAACTCCCTCTCTGAGGCTTGGTGCCTAGTAGGGAAGGATACCTTATGGGCTCCTGGTATCCCCTTTGTTCTAAGGGTAGCATATCTGCTGGCTGCCACATCTCTGGGCCCTTCCTTCCTGAATAGTCCTTCCCCTTCAGCTGCTGAACTAACTCCCTGGTTCCAGCTCTGAGGTTTATATGGACCTAGGGCCCTGCCTCCTCTGACCAGGTGCAGGTGTGGCCAATTCCTTCATTAACCGATTGTCATGGGAACCTGCACTTGAGTTCTTATTTCTGCTCTAAGAGGAGCAGGCCCCTTAGTGCCCTGCCACACAGCATATGAACTATTGTTTACCCTTAAACAAACCTAGTGTTCTCCTTTGAGCCATTGTTTGTTCCCTACAAAAACCCATACCTAAGCTCAAGTTTCTGTCCTGGTGCTTGGATCCAAAGCTACACCAGTTTCATTGGTTTTCTGCCTGGAATCTCTCCACCAATTGTGCTGAGGGCTCTGCCTGTTTGCTGGCTCCAACAACACCTGGAATCCTTGACTGGTTTAAGCTTCACTGAGTGGTGAGACCCCTGGTGCGCGCTCTCTCTCTCTCTCTCTCTCTCTCTCTCTCTCTCTCTCTCTCCAGGAACCTGATTTTTATTCTCTTACTCCAGGCACAGCTTTCTAAACCTGACTTTTGTTAATCAAACTCAAACTAGACTTCCCCAAAACCCTAACTGAACCTATGTAATACTGTAACTGTTTAGTTGTCGCTCTCTTGTATGGCTGTTATTGGTATCATCATAAGTTCATATACCTGGAAATAAATAACTTTTATGGTCAAGCTGGTTGCTATACTTTCCTACTCTTTCTTCCCCTCAACCTTCTCATTTGCTCTGCAGCAACACTTCTTTTACCTATACCAAAGATCCCTGTAATGCCCAAAACCAGAGTGGGGTCTGCTCATCAAGTGGGTTACTACTAGGACAGTTAGGGCAAAAGATTGGGACGTACTGAGTTTGAGATACATAAGGGGATGAGTTTGTACAGGCTGATTGACTCAGTTTGGCTCAGACGTGCCCTAATGAACTGAATGTAGGCCTATGAGGGTGTCAACTGGACACCCAGCTGCATTCAGTGGTATTCTGTTTACCTGTGTGCTTGTGTCTAACTGCATTTTGTTGTTATCTTAATGAACTGATTTCCTGGCATATGAGGGTGTCAGTCTGTCCATGCTGATCAAGCCAGCTGGGTCAGACATGTCATGTTAATCTGTGTGTATATATGTATTTGACTGGGTTCTGGAGTAACCCAACTCCATTGAAACTGAGTCCTGCAAGGTAGCTCCATCGGAGGTAAGGACTTGCAGAGGGGAGAGATACAGCTCCATACAGAAATACAAGTCACACAAGCAGCACATTGACAGAAGTAGAGACCCCCAGAAATGTACCCCTAATAAATGAGTACAACCAAAAGTGACAGGCAAACCTGGTAACAACAGATCCTTCTCATCTCATGGGCTCCCACTAGCTACACTGATTGGGGTACTGGGGAGAGCTGGGCCAAGTCTTTGAGGTGAGGAGTTTCCATTCTAACCCTCCCTCCAGCTCAGGCCTGGCAAAGCAGCTGGTAGCTGTTGCTGCTACACTCAAGAGGCCTGGCCAGAGCTGGGGGGTGGAACAGAGCCTCCAAACCTCATAGGCCTGACCTGGGTCTCCTCCAGTACCCAATTAGAAGTAGATTGGACGGGGAACCTCAAGGTGAGAGGGCCCATGAAAAATTCCACTCTGTGATAATTTAACCCTTGAGGGAACACAAATTACTTACGGTACTCTAAAGTAGGGCATCTTAATCTAATACCTGATTTGACAAGGATTAATTTTTCACATGATCAACCACATGATCTTAAAAGTGCTATGCAGTCATGGATGTGTGTTACATCACACCTATAGAGTGCTTTCGGGCCAAATCATGCACATAATGTAACATGTGTAAGCGTCCTTAGTCATAGTAGGTTTCTTTGACTATGAGGAGCAGAGTTGTTAACTATAGTTACCTTTACTGGAATGGCTATCACTAGATATCCTCTGCATATGCCAATGAACACCTAAACAAAAGAACCAAGATCTCACTTAGAATTTATTAAAGAATCATAGGAACTCAAGGGGAATTTGGTCCAACTGATCAGGTGCATCTGAGGACAGGCATGATGTGCTCAGCCAGTGCTGCTGAGAAAACTTGCTGCTGGTTTTCAGATAGCTGGATAAATATTACATTAAAAACCATGTGAAAGAAGTTGACCATGAAATTCCCTCATTAAAAATGAATTAGATTTAAAAAAATCAATTAAAGTTATTTAAAAGTTATTAAAATGATTTAATCATTAAATAAATAAATACATAATTTCAAAAGAGCATGCACAGGAAAATGTGCCTGCTCTTTTGATATTATTTATTTATATAATGATTAAATTGTTTTAATAACTTTTAATAACTTTAATTGATTTTTTTTTCTGTCTAGGCAGCATACTCTCCTGTGCTGTCCACATCGATGATCGATGACAACGTGAGATTAGCAAAAGTTAGTGAGGCCTTCGGCAGACTCTGTAAGTCAATCTGGGACCACAGAGGCATTGGAATGTTGATGAAACTAAAGATATACAAAGCCATAATTCCCCTAACCATCCTTTATGCCTGCAAAACCTGAACCATCTACCAGCATCATGTCAAACAACTAAACCACTTCCATCTGTGCTACCTGTGAAAGATACTAAAATCAAGTGGCAGGACAAGATTCTGGACACTGAGGTACTTAGAAGATCAGCTCTTCCTGGTATTCACACTATACTGAAACCAATGCAGCCAAGATGGACCTTTAAAGAATGCCCAACACTCACTTGCTGAAGAAAATCTTCTATGATGAACTGTCAAATGGAGTACGCTTTCATGGTGCACCAAGGAAATAGTACAAGGATATCCTAAATGTGTCCCTAAAGAGTTTTGGCATCGACCCAGAGTCATAGGAGCAAATCATTTGTGACTGTCCATCCTGAAGGTCATCAACCAAGAAAGAGCACTCACCTTGGAACAGCAATGCATGGCAGAAGCAATGAAGAAATGTCTGACCAGGAAAATGAAAACCTCTTGTACCCAGTCCTCACTGCTTTCCTGTCCCTGCTGCAGCAGATTATTCAAGGCAGAGATTGGGTTTGTAAATCATGGGTGTACCCATGAGACTTATCCTCCACCCCCATGCTTTCTCTTTCCTCTCTATTTTCTCCGTTTCCCTTTTTTTCTCCTTTCTCCTGTTTCTTTTCTCTCTCCCTCCACCTCACATCCCACTTGTCATTTATAATTAGCTCTGATACATGCACTAGATTGAACAGAAGTTTGTTTTCAAATCTAAGTATTGCAATCTGGTTGTGCTGAAAATACTGTCTTATTTAACATTTGATCCTGTTGTTAATAAATAATACTTTATAATTACATTGTAGCAGAGTAGAGGCTGTTGATTCTTGATTTTTTTATCAAATTATGTCATCCATTGTAAGGCAGGGAAATCAGTAAGTAAGGCAGAAGTTCTTGATTTTAGGAAAGCTTATTTCTACAAGCTTAGGAAATTGGTGGGTGACGCCTTAAGGGACCATGGGCTGATGGGGAAGGGAATCCAGGAAGAGCGGTAATTCCTCAAGTATATGATCCTTGGAGCACAAAGGAAGTCCATTTCTGTTCTACGAAAAGTAGCAAAATGGCTGGTCTCCTCCTCCCCCCCCCATCTCGTTCCCATCTCCATCCCCATGGGGAGGTCAAGGATCTCCTGGAAACAAAAAGAGTAGCTTATAAGACATGGAATCTGAGAATTACTCCCAAGAAGGAGTACACAGGAATGGCTTGCACCTGTAGGGAGTGGATTAGAAAAGCAAAGGCAGAAACTGAATTCAAAGTGGGAACAGAAATCAAGAAGGATAATAAAAAGTCCTTCTTTAGATATGTAGGAAGCAGGAGCAAAGTCAACAAGACAGGATGAACTACACCCAAGAGTGCTGAACTAAATGGCTGATGTCATCACATGACTGATGGCAAAGCTATTCAAGAACTCATGGCATTTGGGAGGCGTTCCAGAAGACTGAAAAAGGGCCAATGTGGTGCCCATCTTCAAGAAAGGAAGGAAGGAGGACCTGGGGAATTATCAGCCAATCAGTCTGAACTTGATCCCTGGAAAAACCCTGAAAAAATTAATCAAAGACTCCATCAGCAATAGGCTAACAGAA
Source organism: Caiman crocodilus (assembly GCA_030014935.1). Classification (NCBI taxonomy): domain Eukaryota; kingdom Metazoa; phylum Chordata; order Crocodylia; family Alligatoridae; genus Caiman; species Caiman crocodilus. Next base: position 14,737,473 of record JAGPOW010003648.1, on the reverse strand, counting down.
GGCAGTATTCTAAAAGACAGCCAACATGGCTTTGTTGAGGGCAGGTCATGCCTGACCAACCTCATCTTCTACAACCAGGTACCTCACCACCTGGATAAGGGAGATGATGTTGATGTCATTTACTTGGATTTCAAAAAGGTCTTTGACTTGGTCTCCCATGATGTACTCATGGTAAAATCGAGAGATTTTGGCCTCAACTACTTAATGGTCTAATGGCTACAAAACTGGCTCCCAGGTTGAATCCAGAGAGTGTTAATAGACTAAATGGAGTCGACAAGGTGAAAGATGACTAGTGGTCATCAGGGGGACTAGTGGTCCCTCAGGGCTCAGTGCTTGGACCAGTGCTTTTCAACATAGTTATCAATGATCTGGACATGGGTGTGAAAAGCATACTGGCGAAGTTCACAGATGACACCAAATTATGTGGGAGTGCAGTCATGCTAGATGACAGGCTTAGGATATAGGCTGACCTGGACAGGCTGGTAAAATGGGTAGATCAAAACCTGATTATGTTCAACACAGAGAAATGTAAATTGAGGAGAAATAATCCACAGCATACTTATGGGCTTAGTGGTGCTACACTCATTAGCACTACAACCAAAAGAGACCTAGGGGTCATGATCAACCACAGAACAAACATGAGCTACCAGTGTGATGCTATAGCCAGCAAAGAGAACATCACACTGGCATGCATCAATCAATGCATCTCGAGCAAGACTAAGGATATTGTCTTCCCACTGTACTCAGCACTCTACTTGTGAGGCTGATATCATCCTCCCATTCTACTTGGTGAAGCTTCACCTGCAGTATTGCATCCAGTTTTGGGCTTTGCACTTCAAGAGGGATGTGCAGAAGCTGGAAAGAGTCCAAAAGAAGGCCACACGAATGATTAGAGGTCTGGAGAACAGGCCATACAAGGAGAGGCTGAAGGACATGGGACAGTTCAGCCTGGGGAAGAGGTGACTTAGTGGGGGACTTGGTGGCAGCCTTTAAATCAGGGATGGGCAATTATTTCGGGTAGGGAGCCACTTACTGAGTTTTGGATAGCCATCGAGGGTCACATGACAAGCAACCAGGGGAAGATTAATATTAATTTTCTAATTTTTTTAGCGGGCCTATGGGCTGAGTAGAATGGCCTGGTGGGCCACATCTAGCCCTTGGGCTGCATTTTTCCCACCCCTGCTTTAAATATATAAGGGGAAAACATCAGGGGCTAGTAGAGCATCTTTTCACCAAGGCACCCCAGAAAAAGACAAGGAATAATGGAAATAAATTGCCTGAAGATTGTTTCAGATTAGATATAAGGAAAAACTTGTGGCCAGAGTTTGGAACAGACTCTCCCCAGAGGTGGTACAGTCACCTGCCCTGGAGTTTTTCAAAGGACAACTGGATGCACAGCTTGCTGGGGTCATCAGATCACAGCACTCTTTCCTTCCTAACAGCAGAGGGGCTGGACCTGATGATTTCATGAGGTTCCTTCCAGGCCCTAACTTCTATGAATCTATAAACCCATTAGCAAGTATGCATTACAATGTGGCTTACACAGATAAGATAGTTTAACAGGCACATAGATTTACATAAATCATGCATGCACTCATTTTGTTTTAGAGTAACTTAGTGATATGGATGAACAGAAGTCTCACTCCTACTGTAAACAAGATGGCTCTCTACTATGACAGGTGTCAAATTCCTATACATTGGTTAAATGCCTATGCTTACTTGTTGCATTTGTTCCATCTGGGTATTCTGCAAAACTTAGCTGTATGTTAAATAGAGACTATAACCTTTATTTTAAATAAAGATTGTAGATTTTATTTATAAAGACAATTCAACTGGCAGTCTGGACCAACAGGTCTCACAGAAGTACTTCCAACTCCTTCCTCACCACCAGTCACAAACCAGGTACAAATCCTTCCAACTCTTTCTCCAGTGAGCATAAAAATTGTCTCCATTCTGGGGGGGTTGAGACTTCTTCGTCTTTTCAGTTCAGACAGACACATATAATAGTTAACCTGAATAAATAAAATAAAAAATGATTAAATTTGTGTCTCTTGTTTTCATTTTCCTTTTGTATTCCCTGTATTCTCATATCCCCTTTCAGCTCCCATGTTCATTCCCTTTTATCTCTGTTCAATTTTCTTGGTTATAGAGTCTGTCCCTTTATTTTATTTTTTTCTTTTTTTCTTCCTCCCCATCCTGAACAAATTAAATCTCTTTCAACCCCTTCGGGTTCCTCCCAAAACCTGTTAGGCACTGGGGGTTTGGACAATCTTGCTTTGGGGTTAGTTGCCTGAAGCATGGCTGTAGTCTAGGCCGGTTCTCCAGGGGTTTGGGGCCTGATGTTGGAACTCTGGTATGGAAGCCATAGGTGAAGTCAGGATTAACCAGGGCCAGAGGCCAAAGCTGGAGACAAGGTAAGCTGAGAGTTAACTGGGGTCAGAAGCTAAAAGTCAAAACTGGAGGTCAGAGCAGAATTATGAGCAGAAAATCAGAATCAAAGGATGCTAAGGGTCTGACAAGAGCCAGAGGTCAAAACCAAAAGATCACCATGAAGCATAGTAAAGGTTACAAACAAGCATTTTCTCCTTTGCCCAGATGAAAAGACTGAAGGCTGGGCCTGGCTTTTAAGGGATGGAATGGGTGGGTCCTGCTGCTTGTGGTTTCATGGGATTGGTTGTCCGGATTGTCTCACTTAGGGACCAGGTCACAGCTCTGGGCTTGCTTCAGGTGGCATCTATTTAGGGGATGACTTGCCCTGATTTCTTGATTGGGGCTGGTTGGGTTCAAGGTTCTGGAATGGCCTCATTACAGTATCTCCATCCAGAGCTGGCCTTAAGGGTAGACAATGTGGGCAACTTGCTCAGGGCATCATGGTCAGGTGGGTCTCACACACACATGTGAATGCACACATATAGATTCAAAGATTCATAGAGTCAGAAGGGACCTCAGTGGGCCATCTAGTCTGACACCCTGCCTTTGGCATGCAAGAAAAGAGTCATCAACCCTGGGGTCATGTGATCCCAGCCAGGTGCATGTCCAGTTTCCTCTTGAAGACCCCTGAGGATGGGGTAAGTACCGCTTCCCTTGGGAACCCATTCCAGATTCTTGCAACCCTGACCGTGAAGAACTTTCTCCTAATGCCCAGCCTAAATCATTTCTCTAGTAGCTTATGGCCATTGTGCCTTGTCATTCCAGGGGGTGCTCTGGTGAAGAGTGTTGCCCATTTCATGTTGCTCTTCCCTTATGAATTTGTATGCTGCTCAAGTGTGAGAGTAGCCCACACTCACAGCAGCACTATCCCATCTGCCTGCCCCATTCTAGTTGACCCTGCCTCAGGCAGAAGCATGGAGAGAGTTCAGCTTCTTGACACTTGACAGGACTGAAAATGGTCAGTTAGGCCTGTGAGGCCTAGCCTTGCCATAAGTTCATTTATGGAGTTAATGCTTGTGCGCAAGCTATACCATTATGTAACTTGTTTTTCTGCAAAAAGTCTGATAAAATAGCTCATTAAAAATACATTCCACCCATATCTGAAGCAAGAGATTTTTGGTACTAAGGAGGAAAGTATAGATAGAGTAAAGGCTTAAACCAGAAACCTGTTGATGAAAAACAGAAACTTATGTAACTGGGGCTACATGATGAAGAACTATAAATATCACTACTTTGAAAAGAGAGAAGAATCTTTTTCTTCCCCCGATCCTGATGGTGTCAGAGACTGAAAACATCGATTTCCCTTCAAGGAACCAGCCTGCTTTTGTGATATCTGGCTAGCTAACAGAGAAATGTATTCATGGGATTTCCTGGTGCAAGTTTCTGGTGCAAGTGTTGGAACAGTCTTCTAGGGGCCATGCTCTTCTCGACCTGCTCACAAACAGGGAGGAATTGGAGGGGAATGTAATAGTGTATGGCAACTTGGCCAGGAGTAACCGTGAGATGACCAAGTTCAGCATCCTGAGAAAAGGAAGGAAGGAGAGCAGCAGAATAAGTACCTTAGACTTCAGAAAACCAGACTTTGACTCACTCAGGGAACTCATGGGTAGGAGCCCACTTCCCAAGAGATGAGGGGGAGAGGAACCCGGAAGAGCTGGCTGAACAAGAAGCAATGGTTTCAAGTTGCATCAAGGAAAGTTTAGGTTAGATACCTCACTAAGTTATGCAGTAAAACACTGGAACAAGTTACCCAGAGAGGAGGTAGAATCTCCACCCTGGGAAGTTTTCAAAACCTGGCTAGACAAAGCTTTAACCAGGATGATCAAGTTGGGGATGGCCCTGCTTTGAGCCATCCCTTCCAACTCTAACTTTCTATGATTCTATTACTGGTAATATATAATTCAATTGCTTGCTAAAATTGTATCTATGTGCATTACAAAGTATCAACTACTGATATGCTAAATAAATTGAGTTTAGGAATGTGACAGGGTGCACTGGAGCCACCCTCAATATGGCCCCTGCACCGGTCTCTAAGCAACTGCCCGCCTACTCGCCGGCCATGTCTTTGATGTTGATTGGTTCATTAGCGGGAGGCTGCCCTTCTTCTTGTACTGCCCCCTCCACTAGGGGCGCTGTCTGCAGCTCCTTCCTCTCCAATACTGAGACCCAAGCCTTGTGGATATCGTGGCCCCTCTCGTTCTCTCTGGGCTGTCTCAAGTCTTGTCCCTCTCCTGGACTATATGCTCCCCCCACTGCGAGTCTCAATACAGCGCTCCCCACTCTGGGCCCGCCACACCCACACTGGGCTTCTCAGTGCTCTGCCCCCTGCCTAAGGCCTCAATACTGCCCCCTCCTTGGGGCTGACTGTGCCTAACCTGAGCTCTCAAATGCTGCCCACTTCCTGGAGCTGGCTGTGCCCAACTTGGGTTTTCTAATGTCTGCAGCACCCTGTTGGGGACTCCCAATGCCCGCACTTGGGCTACACAATATTGCCCCCTTCCTGGGGCTGACTGTGCCCCACTTGGGCTCCTCACAGGCTTCTCAATTGTTGCCCCCTATCTAGGGCTTCAGTATTGCCCCCTTCCTGGGACTGACTATGCCCAACTTGGGCCTCCAAAAGAATGCAGCCCCCTTTCAGGGTCTCCCAATGCCCAGACTTGGGCTTCTCATTAAAATAGCCCTCTTTCTAGGGCTCCTCAATGCTGCCCCCTCCCTGGGGCTCGCCAAGTCCAACTTGGACCCCCTTCTCAGTGCTGCCCCCTCTCTGGGCTAGCTCTGTTATGCCCAGCTTGGGCTCCTTATCAAATGCCCCCTCTCTGGAGCTGGGGTCTATGCACCCCCGTGCTGCTGCACCCTCACTGGCACCTTTGAACAATGTGGCCCCATGGGCACCAGGATCCCCACACCACTGGGGTCCCGTATGAGGCCTCCTCCTTCCCCTACAGCCTCTCCCAAACCACCGGTCATATATAACAATAGCAACACAAAGACAAGCCTCTGGCTATAACTGAAAACATAAGGCACCGAGCCATAACAGAACAAGCTTCCCAGCTATCCCATAGCATCATTGTTCCAGCCTCTGGAGCTCTTGTGAGCTGCACTCTCACTCTCACTCTCACTCTCACTCTCACTCTCACTCTCACTCTCACTCTCACTCTCACTCTCACTCTCACTCTCACTCTCACTCTCACTCTCTGAGTTCCTGCTGCTCCTCCAGCTACCCACAGAGGACTACCTCCCTGGCCTCAGCTCTGGGCCTTATAAGAGCCAAGCCCTGCCCCTTTTGGGTCAGCTGACCTTCATTAGTTGCCTAGGCAATCCGCAGCTGTGCAGCCTAATCACTGCAAGGACTCCCCCTCTGGCAGTTCTTCTTCTATGCAGGCACAGGGCAACCGGAGTGCCATGACAAGGAACTAAAAGACTTTTGTTTGGAGAAATTATAAAGATTCTTGTTTGGAGAAAAATTAAAGCATATTCTTAGGGCAATACTGATCTTGCTTGCTTGCTCTCTGTTTGGGTGGAAAACTAGTTTCCCCCTGGTTCTTAAGGCAAGGTGACAGGAGGAGCGATGCCTAGCTAAACGCTCCTCCCACTTCTAGCTGCTGCTTAGGAGGGGCTGGGCCAGGCACGTGCAGGGGGGGTGGCACCTGCTGTAGCCTACTCATCTTGCTCCCACATAGCAGCAGCAGTGCCTGCCCATCTGTTTGCCTGGTGCACCATGCCACTCTGCTTCCTCACCAGACTGCACCCTGTGCCCCTCCCACCCCTGCCTCCGCCTGCAGAGTATCACAAGTCAGGTACCGCTGACTTGGGAGTGGGGGGTACCAAAATGTAAGTTCACTCAGGGCACCATTTTCCTTAAGGCCAGCTCTGTCTTCCTCCATTTCTGGTACTCAGCCTGACATTGTTCCCTTTGCCCCAAATTATTTAGATATTGTTCCCTGGCTCTGGGAAAGCAATCGAGAGGCCAGACTCTGATCTCACTTAAAACTTTTGTTTGATGGTAAGTGATGTCAGAATGGGAGAAGAGTATTTCTGCTTTCTGAGCCCTTACTATTTATTCTTTTTATTTTATTCTGGGAAACCCAATCCTACTTACTTTCATTTGCTTGCAGTTGGAGATAGTCTCCAGACATAGTATCTTCACAGTTGCATTAACTCATTATTTCCTACCAGAACTCAAGAACAAAGCTTTATAAGTTCTCTAGTTCAACAGTCTCTGGAGAACAGTGAGAGGAAAGCACTGGCTGCAAGTCACTTTCCCATGAATTTGCTCTGAATTTATATGAAAGGGATGCAGAAAAGCCTAGACTGGTAAAGGATCTTTCTTTTAGAGAAAGGTATTCCTAAATTAAAGAAAGTACTCTCGTCTGCCTCCCTTACTGGCCCCAAACCCTTTCTTTTGGAACAAATCAAGCAGTAAATAAAGTCTGATTCCCATGGATGCTTACATACACAGACTGTAGGATGAATTGGAGAATAGATTGGACTTGAGAGTTTTTTAAGTGAACATTTGTTTGTAAATCCTATTGTGTTTCAACTGCATTCATCAAACAATGAAGACTTTTTCCTATGGCTAATTTAGCACTATAAATTTTGTAGACTAGTGAATAATGACGCTACCTTACATTACAAATGACTTTGTGATGGGTGCATTTTTATTAAGGAATCCTTTATGTTTTTCACTGTGTCAGAAGCATCACTGAATTTTAATTTCTTAGGCTCTGGTACTTTATTGTAGGCCATGTGGGAAGACTACTGTGCCTATGCAGAGTTTTACTCATTGAATTTACCTGTTTGGATCATTTGGGGACCAACATTCCAGTTGACATAGCTAGAGATCCTAGGCCCTTGTGGAAGCCTATGTGATCTCTTCTTGGGAGCAGGGAATCCATCTATAAGGAATAGATGACAGAACTGGAGCTTCAGAGTATTTCAATATTCTGTATTTTACAAAGAATATTTAAATTCTTTGAAATAGGAAACTCCTACTAGTATTATTGACCTGTCTATAGAGTCTATTATTTAAGTGTATTAGCAAAAGGTTTATCTATCTATCTATCTATCTATGTTAGAGAACTGAAATCTATGCAACCAAATTCTTTTAAATTTGTGTTTCTATTTAGAACTCCCTTGCTTTTTTTCCTGTTCCTTGTTGTTATTGATTAATTCCTATTGCTTCCTAAGACAAATTATAGCTGTTCTAAAAAAATCTGCATATACCTATAGAGGGTTTTTGTTGAGGGGAGGGTGGGGCTTGAGATAAAGAAAAGTCCTGGGAGTTGCTGTTCCTTTGCTACTTGTACAGAAGCCAAACTATTTCTCAAGCAGGCAGAAAAGACATAGGAGCAGCTTCACTACTGCAGCATCAGGGAACAGGAAGTGAATGACAGATTATAGCTGGCACCAACCTTCTCCTTTGGTGCCCTGTGGATAACCCTCTTTCTCCTCTGCCTGACCATTTGATAAATCCTAGGATCCATGTGATACCCATCATTCCAAGTCATGTCATCTAGGGCAAGAGAGATACTTTAGGGAGTATATTTTGCTCTTCAGTTGGCAGAAAAGTAGCAAACATAGCCTCAGCAGGTGCATCCAGACAAGTGCTTATTGGTGTTTCCCTGGGGACAACTAGCAGCAGCACGTATGTGTGTTACTGAAGTTGTTTCCAGGGAATGCCCCTGCATGTGTGCTCTGGCACTTGGCAAGTTGTGCCATCTGGGTAGGCCACTCCACCTTTTTCTGCATGCTTTTTTGATACTGGGATCTCTGGTATCTGAAAATATGCAGCACAGAGAACCAAATCATGTGCATTGGATTCATTTTGCAGTATGAAGCCTTTGAAATGCTTCAAATGTGTGCTCATGTGGACATGGTCAGCAGGTGTAGCTGCAGTGACTAAACAGATGCTGCTGATGGTATCAGACTGCTGACACAGTTTTCACTCTGCATAATCCCTTTCTCGCACTGATTGGCTCTTGGCTTCAATTCCCTCTTATTTCTTCCCTTCCTCCCAATCTCCACAGCTCAATCTTACTCCCATGCCCCTATTACTTTCATACTTCCTTCATTTTTTCTTTTCAAATATGCCCTCTTTCATTACTTCATCTCTCTACTTAGCTATTCTCCTCACAACAAAATCAAGTCAAGGCACAGCTCCATTGTGTCAAATCAAGGCCATGCAATCTCCGGGTATGTCCAGATGAGCAGGAATGTGCACTTTGCAGCACCTCAAAGGATGTTAAGGGCCTGCAAAATGCACATGGCACATGTGAATAGGTTCTCTGTGCTGCATATTAATAGCACGGAGCCAAAATTAGATACCAGGAAATCCCAGTATCTAAAATAATGCCTCAAAAAACAGGTGGGGTGGCTTTAGCATGTGCCCCCTGAAACTAGAGCCTGGCCAGAGTCATACTCTGGCTGCTGGCCAGGCTCCATGTGCCTATATCGTCACTGCTAAAGCACCAGTAGGTCTGCAGGACTCCAGGTAAGGCTGCTAGGGTCAGGCCAGGTGCTGGCCCCAGCCTTCATCAACCCACTCAGGAAAATTTGCTGTGTACCAGAGCATGTGTGCAGGGATGTTTCTCATGGACAAATAGCAGGAGCACAACTAGGGAAATGCATGTGCATGCTCATGACGAATGTGCTCCCTGGATCAGGGTGAGGCATATGGGGCCATTGTACCAGAAGTCCTTAAAGCCCTGGAAGTGTTAGGGACTCAAACCTATGGACAACTGCTCAGGCAATATGCGTAGATGCCACTGAAGTGGATAGATATTGTCAGGACACCTGAACCTGACCAAAATACAGCATCTGTTTATAGTCTTTCTCTTCTTTTAAATATAAATGGTGTAATGGCAGCAGTAGACAGTGGAAAACATGTTCTTGCTTGGTAATTTTTTGGACTGTGTCACTACATGATTTGCTTGTCTCTCAGTATGATTATCAAAGAAATTTGGTAAGTAGTACAGTAGTAAAGTTTGGCCCTCATCATTTTTGCCAGTCAGCAAAGATCTGTCTTGAGCTTCAAGAGAAACTGCAATATAATTTTCACCCTATGCACAATCCAGACAATGCTATGAGACTAAATAAATGAGGGGTCTGATAATGAGATGTTCAGCCATTTGCTTCTAGGTCACTGATCTGAAACTGATCCAGGTCAAGTGTCCAAAAGCTATTGAAAAGTGACAGCTGTTTAGGGGCTGAGATGAAATAAGTTGGCACTATCCATGTTTCATTATAATTTCAGTGTCTGTCTTCTGTTTTGGTTCTTCAAAAAAGACAAGTCTGAGTAAATAAAAGTTATCATTGGTATCACTTTTCCTACAGTTAGACAGCTGTCAACACTCCATGGCAAAAGTCATCCTCTCAGTAGGCATTAAGTATACAATAAATGCTGCACTGTTTTTCATGTAGCCTGACCCCTACACCTCTGCAGAGCACAGTGCCGGTTTCGGACTGTTTCAGTTTGCAAGAGAGTTACTCCCAAGCAGAGCTGGTCAAGAATAAATTTAGTTCATGGAAGCCTTCTTTTATTTTAAATTGACTTTTCATCTGAATGTGACTGAAACAATACACATGCACACACACACAAACACACACACACACACACACACACATATGCACAATCAGGCTGTTGGTGGGCTCTCCTTCAAGCCAAGGTGATGGATGAGTCCCAAACAGCAATGGAGATCATGGGGGCCATGAACCACTTGGTGCAGGGGTGGCTCATTGGGCAGGGTGAGCTCACCCATGGGTTCATGGTCACCGACAATGGTACCAATATGGTCAAGGCAGTCTGTAATACCAAGGTTGGCATCTGCTGTGTGGTACACAAGTTTCACCCCATTGTCAGGGACACCTTGAAGAGGGATAGAGCTGCCAATGATGGCACCAGCACCACCAGCAAGCTCATTTCCAAATGTAGGAAGGTGGCAGGATACTTCTACTAGAGCATCCAGGGGGGCAAGATGCTGCATGACAAACAGCCAAAGCTGAACATTCCATAGCACAAAATCATGCAGGATGTGAAGACTCAGTGGAATTACATATACCAGATGCTTGAGAGTCTAGTGAAGCAACAGAAGGCCATCCATGAGATGGCCTTGCTTGGGGAGATGGGGATCAGTGGCCCTCTTAACAGAGATGAGTGGGATACCATCTTCCAGATCTTGGTGGTCTTCAAGCCTTTCCTCGAGGCTACTGAGACCCTCAGTGCTGGTGATGCCTTCCTAAGCCAGGTGATCCCTGTAGCAAATGAACTTCGGAATCAAATGGAGACGTTCCAGGGTATCAATGTTCCTGGCTGGGGCAAGCTGCTGTCACCAGACATGCAGGCACTGGTGAGGCACCTGAAGGAAGGCATCAGGAAACGGCTTGATCCCTTGCAGTTCAGTATAGTCCACATGCTGGCCACCATATGTGACCTGAGGGTGAAGGGGAGCATATGCAGCAGTCAAAACCTGAATCAGTGGACAGAGGTGATGGGGAAAAGAGTCAGGGAGGCAGAATGGTGGAGGTGGAGGAACGTGGAAGAGGGGGATCCATCAACATCTTTACCAAGGCATACAAGAAAATGGGACTGATGCTTGACATATGGAAGACTAAAGTCCTCCACCAAAAAGTTCCTAATGAACAGTCCTCAGCTCCAGTAATCCATATCCACAGTGAGACTCTGGAGAAAGTGAAGATTTTCCTGTACCTCAGGAGCCATCTCTTACAGAAGGCTGGCATCAACAAAGAAATCCAACATCACCTCAAATGTGCAAGTGCAGCCTCCAGACACCTAAAAAAATGGGTATTCAAAGATGTGACATCAGTTCCAAAACCAAGCTCATGGTTTATCAAGTAGTCCTTGATAGTAGGTGGTAGGAAAAGCCCATTTGTCATGATACCTACCTTGCTGTATGAAGCTGAGTTGTGGACAATATACAGGAGACATCTAAAGTTGTTGGAGAGGTACCATCAATGCTGCCTGTGGAAGATGCTCTGAATCTATTTGGAAGAGAGAGACACCAACATTAGCATCCCCCTGAAAGCAAACACCATGAGTATTGAGACAATGATTATCCAGCACCAACTGTGTAGAGCTGGCCATGTCATCTGGATGTCTGATTCCAGATTGCTGAAGCAAGTTTTGTGCTCCTAGATCAGCCAAGGTGTACAAACAAAAGGAGGGCAGAGAAAACACTTTAGGGATGTTCTCAAGGACAGATTAAAAAATGCTATATCTATATAAACTCATGAAAGTCTATCACCCAGGACCACTCTAAATATAGGATGAGTCTGCTGAAGGGATCTCAGTACTTTGAAACCTCATGACAACAACAGGAGATGGAAAAATGGGAATGGAAGAAACAGCATGTTGTGGACCAAATACAAAAATCCAGTGCCACCTACCCCACATAGAAACACATGTCCAAGATACAGTAGAGCCTGTTGATCCTGACTAAACCTCATCAGCCATCTTTGCACACACACACAAGACAAGCTTGGAAGATAATCATCCTCAACTGCAATAGATTGCCTAAGAAGCTTCAGCAATTTCCTGAGTATTGAAGCAAAGCTAACTGGTCAATAGTTTCCCAGGTCCTCCTTTTTGCATTTTTTTTTAAAGAGGGGCACTACACTGCCCCCTTTTCAGTCCTCTGGCTATCTCCTAATCCTATCTCCTATTACTTCATAAATATTATTGCCAAAGGCTCTGAGCTCTCTTCTGCCAGTTACTTCAGTACCTTGGGATACAATTCGTCATATCCTGATGTCCTAAATTCATTCAGAGCCATCAAAAGCTCTTTTATTGTTTCCATTTGTTATCTCATCCCTCAGATTGTCCCCTTTCTTATTCAAATAATCCTTTTTGTGTGTCTGATTGCCCATTATCTGATGGGCCAGGAGTGTGTTTCAGCACAGGCAGCCCCTGCACTGAGGCACCCTCATGACCTAGCCAGCCAGTCAGCATCTACATATGCACTGCTGTGCATAAGAAAAAAAACTCTGGAGCAGCCTAATACTTGTATTTACAAGTACCAGCCTGCTCTGGAGTTGATTTGTTTTGTGTGCCCTAATAGGGACGCATGTGTAGATGTGGAGGTATTTACTGTAGAGCTAGTTAGGCAGCTCTGCAGTAAATGTCATATGTATATGCACTCTGTGGGCCTTTGTACATACCATAAAACTGGCCTTTAAAGTGGCTTAAATGCCCTTTTCCACTGCTTTAATGGCACAGCCGTTTACACTGTTGGTGACATATTGTACGTTAAATGATTTCGGGACATAGCAAAATAAAATGCCTCTGAGATGTTTTAGTTTGCTGCCTTACAGCCATGGAGGGAAGCACTGGGCCCTATGCAGCTCAGGAGCTGTGCAGGCAGTCCATGCAGGCAACCTAGTAGCAGCCAGTGCAGGCAGGCTCCAATGAAGAAAAAAAAAAGCAGTGAGCCTGATCTTTTTTATTATTTTTCTCCCCGGAGCCTGCTTTCTTGCCTGTGCTGCGTGGGGGTCTGGTGTTTCCTTTTTCAGCTTTGGAGTGGGGTGGGGAGGGCTTTGCTTCCCTCTGCAGCTGTGTTCCCCCCCAGGACAGTCCAGGCTGGGTGCCTGAAGGCAGGTGCTGTCTCAGAGGGAAGTGCTGACTCCCCACAGCTCAGGGACCACTTATAGCTCCCCAGTGGCTTGCCCTCCCTGCCCCCTGCCACCGGAGAGGCAGGTAAGGATTGGTCCTGACCCTTGTGTACATGCCATGGGTTTACTTCAGTTTAATTCTCCTTTTAAAAACCAACTGCTTCAATTTAGGGAGAATTAAACTGAAGTAAACCCCCGTGGCATGTACAAGCAGCCTTCAATGCCAATACTTCTTTTCAGAGGCTGTAGTTTGTTCCTGATACTAATATATGTCAGGTGTATTTTGCATTTTGATGTATTCATTTTTCTTTAGCATCATTTGTTGTTACCTTATGGCTCTCTGGCCCTTTCCCAGTGTTGACCTTCTTTGTTCTGTTACTGAAGCATTTTGCTCTTCATTCCTTTGATCTGTGTAGTGTCATTCCTGGCAGTATCATTTGGTGTCTACATGAATGATCAGGAAAGGATAGTGTTCTGAGGGATGGATGATCTCTGGCAGTCCTGAATACAGATTCCAGGTAGGTATCATATTTTCTGGGACCCCAGGGACAAAAAAATTGGTGCTTCTATTCTCACCAGAAGGGAGTCCCAACCACCAACATTCTTCTTCTCTTCCTTGGAGCAGTGGTCTTAAAACCTCCATCTGGGGGACTCTGCAGTTGCTGCTCTCTAACCTGCTATGTCATCTGGGTCTTGCCTGCTGTACTCATCTCCTCCTTTTCCTCAGCTTTTTTATCAAAAAAGCTTGAAACTGCTTGAAAGTGTTTCTTACTTGAGTCTGTTTCTCTTGAATTCTGGTGACCTTCCGTCTTCTACTCATCACATGTTGCCACTTCTCTTCTTTTCCCTTTAGCAGTTGTCATTTTCCTTCATAGCATGCAGTGTGCATACCTGTGCTTCTACCCTTCAATCATTTCTTTCAAGCTTACATTTAATATAGATGAAATAGCCTGAACCTACTTGGAGGAACATGAACATGGCACATCCAATGCAAATCACAACTGCTGATCCAATCTCTGTTTAGGCCTCTTTTGCTTCTTGCAGGACATGCTGTTTAGGCCTCTTTTGCTTCTTGCAGGACACTGAGGTTGTTTAAAAAAAAGGAAAAGAGAAAAAAAAACACCACACAAACAAAACTCATACACACGTGCGCACACACAGAGTGTCCTCTTCCCTGGCTTCTTCCTTCAATGAACTCCCATGCAAATTCCCTCCCTGTTTCATGCTCTTTCTATTTGCAAGGAGCTGTTTTTTATGAGGGTGTCTAGCCTGGGCCTTCCTGCCATGCCCCAACACCCTCAATAAGCCAAACCACTTGAAGTAAACCACTCCACACAGAACTGAACTGTAAGCACCAACTCTGTCAAGCAATTGCTCCAAAAAGCAGGCACAAGACAAAAAACACACAAACACCACAAATCAGACACCCAGGCATATGTATGCAAAACTTTTACTGTGCAGTTGACTAATTAACTGCACAGCAAACATCTCATTATCTACATGTGCACCTCTATTAGGTCATACAAAGCTAATAAACTGCACAGCAGAGTAGCCATTGTAAATACAAGTATTACCCTGCTGCAGAAGTTTTTTTCATGCATAGCAGCACGTATGTAGATGCTGCTCCAGTAGGTTAGGGCATGAGGGTGCTTCAGTACAAGGGTTGCCTGGTGGCTAGCCCCATGCAGAAACACCCTTGTGACTCAGGCAGCCCCTCCACAGCACACTGAGCCAGGTTGGAGCAGCCCTGGGCTGCGAGGCTGACCCCCAGGGACACCTGCCATCTGGGCCTGCTCCAACCCAGCTCAATACGCTATGGTTTGGATGCATGTGTAAACTGCATGGCCAGAAATTTTCTGGGAACAAAAAACTGTGAAGCAATCAGCACCATAGTTTATTGCTGTGCACTAACAGCACAGGTAGACACGAGGGCTGTGCGAAACTTCAGCCGCTGATTCGATTTGGTGAAGATTTGGCCCAATTCAGTGGCCAAATTTCTGAATCCAGATCGAATCAGGAAACCCTTTAATCTCTCCAAATCAAATCAGAACCCTTTGAATCAATTCAGAGATATTCAGAAAGATTTGTCAGTTTGGACATAGACACAGCTTTAACTGGTTTTTCTACATACCTCAAGGTACCAGGTGGCTCATGAAGGCTGTGATCCTGGGGTGTGGGGGGCTTCTCAGTGCACTCAGCAGCAGACCCAGAAATAGACCAGAAGCACTTCTGATTCACTTCTGGGTCCTCCGGGGAGCGCGCAGGGGGGCCCCCACATGCCCCAGCTTGGCAACTGGTGCCTCCTGGGTTGGGGGGCACTCAGGGTCCTCCCCATGGTGAATTGCCAAACTGGGGGAGCACAGAGGGTCTCATCAGGGCCCCCTGCATGTCCCCAGGGGACCCAGAAGTGAACTGGGAGTACTTCAGGCTTTGCCATCGAGCATGTGGGGGACCCCCCCTGCGCTCCTGTGGGACATTTCATCCACCCCAGCATCGCAGTGTTCACAAGCTGTGCCTGGCACCTCGAGGTATGTTGAAAAAACATTTAAAACGTTGTCTATGGCTGGATCTCTGATTCTCTGATTCAGCATTGAATCTTTGGATTCAGCCAAATCGAATCAGGGACAGTGATCTGAATCAACGAATCAAATCACTGTCCCTGATTTGGGCCAAATCCAAATCGAATAGGGCCCATATCACATGCCCCTACTACACACTCCCTCTGAGTTTCTGGCTTCAGACTGCTAGCTCCCAGAAAAGTGTCCTCAAGATAGTTCCACTAACGAGATGCTTTTTTCCTTCTCTCACAGCAGCTTCAAGGAAAATACCTTCTCTCTTTGCTTCAATGTCCATAAAAGTAGACAAAGTTTTCCATGAGTGAACACCTTCAACTGTTTTTGTCAACCATGTTTTACTTGAAGATGTGATCTGGATGCTTAGCATTTCATTAATTTATTGTTTCTGTTGTTGTTGTTGTTACATATTCCAAGTGATCTTTCATTCATAACTGTGTAGTGCTCTTGGAAAAAAAATGCATTGTGCAAGAATGATAGCTTTGAAGAATGTGTAGGGATTTTGGAATGTATTGGTTAAAATGTGTTTAAGATAATTTGGTGCGTGCATATAAGGGAATGGAATGGAATGTGTATAGGTGTATATTATTTCTGCTTCTGCAGTATATCTGTTTTCTGTGATCCTGGAAATGAAGGTTAAAGCTATATGTCCCTTGATATATAGTTCTTGTGTATTAGACTCTCTGTAATATAGAAATAAAGAAACCGACTAAAAAATGCTTGCCTTCTCTTCTGGGAGTTGCTATTATAGAGCTATGTTGCTGCACTGGAGAAAAATATAAAATGAATTTAATAGTATTACACAAAGCAGCAGAGCTAAAAACTAGTTAAAGTAACCTTGGTGTTTTTTGCGCAATGATATACATTCTCTTGTGTTGGGGTTCTTTCTCATACATTTCTTATTGCAATATTTACTTAAGGAATTTCTGGAATATAAGAATTCAAATAATGAGAAATAATGTGAAGAGAGAGAGGGAAGCCAAATATAATTAAATGTTTTACTCTCACTCCCACCTCCCTCTCTCTCTCTCTCTTTGCTTTATTATTTCATTTTCCATCGAGAAACAGAATTACACTCTGATAATCTAAACTTGGAACTGGGATCTAAAGAGCACTGGAGTCCAAATATTGGTTCTAATGCTGATGAACAGGAGGCCTTCAAGGGGCCAGCATGATGCTCATGGGCTCTTGTACCTTTCTTTCCCAATGCTGCATGGTGAATGAAAGCCTGGAAGGAACAGGAGGGGTTCACTCGCTAGTGCTGCCCAACAGAGGGAGTTCTCTCTGATGGACATTGCTTGTCTCACAATCAGGGCCGGACACAGGCACGGGTGAACTGGAGTGGCCACCTGGGGCCTGGACAGAAAGGAGCCCGAAAATGCTCCTTTGTCCACTTATTATTATCATTATCTCTGGTGAAGGAGGGCCTGATACTAAAAGTTCACTTGGAGCTGCTAGGAGTTTAGTTATGGTATTGCCCACAACATATGACATGTGCAGGGTTTATCCCAGGGACCACATACTGGCATAATGAGTACCCCTTAGCCATGTTGAAGCTGGACAGCCCTGTTCTAATGGTTTGAAAAAAACAATCCATGAAAATGCTTTCTAGTGATAAGAGACTGTTGAAAGGTTCAAATGCTTTTGTCAGGTAGTAGGAAGTATGAAGGTCAGATCACAGTCTTTTCCAAAGTCCACAGAACTATCACCAAAGGAACTTGGAAATGACTGGAAAAGTCCCTTCTGCACAAGGGAACCCTAAACTTGCCTAAATGGGACATGTTCAGAGCAAAAAGACAGACATGAGCAATTACTCCACTGCTTCTCAGCTAAATGTATGATACAAAGGAGTTCAAACAAGTGCAAAGTAGAACAGTTGCAAACTGCTCTAATTTGGCCTGAGTGTTGCTTGAGTACCAGCTTTTTGCCAGCTGTTGTAGACTGGTGAATCTAAAAAATAGTTGAGAATTCCTTAGGTTCCTTTTTTCATAAAAACCATACTGAGACTGGACCGTGAATTAGTGTCTACAACATGACTTAAACCTTTGCTGTTTTCCAGTTTCCTTATTTTTCTCTGCATTATCTTTTTATCCCTTTTCTAACACCAATTGCAGCATTTGTAGAAAAAAAATCTACCCGGATTTTAGGTATAATCTCAAATATAACCTGTGAAACTTGAAGTTGATGTAGCATTTATATGAACAGAGATTAATAAACAGTTTGAACAGAAAATCAGCTACTACCAAAACTATGGAGTAACTGCCCTCATTCTATAATAAAGCATCTGTCACCAGGTTTCTTACTGTTGAAAAGATAATGAGATAGCAAAAGATTTCAGAACAAATATTGTTTTTGCCTTTTGTGTCTCCCAGGGCTCCAGGCTATGTGGGTTGTGTATATATACACACACACACACACACACACACACACACACACACACACACACACACACACACACACACACACACACACACACACACACACACACACACTATATATATTCATAGTTTCATAGTATCTAGGGCTAGGGTCAGGCCATCTAGTCTGGCATCTAGTCTGACCCTCTGCCAATGTCAGGAACAAGTGCCAGGGTCACAGGACCCCAGCCAAGTACCTATCCAATCTACTCTTGAAGACGCCCAAGGTAGGAGCAAGAACAACTTCCCTAGGAAG
>JAGPOW010003648.1:14695890-14709618 GCA_030014935.1 Caiman crocodilus | reverse complement strand
TGCTGGGGTCATCTGACCCCGGTGCTCTTTCCTGCCAAGGCAGGGGGTCGAACTAGATGATCTGCCCAGGTCCCTTCCGACTCTAGCTACTATGATACTCCAGCTGCAGCCTGACCAATGTCACATAGAGGGTGAGGATCACCTCCTTGCACCTGTTTGTGATGCATCTGTGGATGCATGACAAGGTGTAGTTGGCCCTACTGAACGCATCCTCACATTGGCGGCCCATGTTTATCCATGTTTATCAATAGTGACTTAAAGGTCCTTTTCTGCCTCTGTGCTGATGAGAAGGGAGTTCCCTAGCCTGTAGGTATGCTACTGGTTCTTCCTCTCCAGATGCAGTACCTTGCACTCGTCAGTACTGAAACCCATCCTATTCTCACCCTCCCACCCTTGTAACCTGTCCAGGTCTAGCTGTAGCCTGCCTCTCCCTTCTAACAGGCCCACTTCTTCCCGTATCTTAGTGTCATCCATCAACTTGAACAAGGTGCTTTTCACCCTCTTGTCCAAGTTGCTGATGAAGATGTTGAACAGTGCAGGCCCAAGTCCTGAGCCCTGGGGAATCCCAGTGTCTACATTCCTCCAGGTCAAAAATGACCCATCCACCATCACTCTCTGGGTGCAGCCCTCTAGCCAATTTGCAACCCATCTGACTACGTAGGCATTGACACCACAGTTACCTAATTTTTTCATGAGAATGGGGTGAGAGACAGTGTCGAAGGCCTTCTTAAAGTCCAGAAAGACTATATCCACCGTGATTGCCAAGCGTGTCCTGCTGGGGCCCCACATTACCCGGTGCCTTCTTTTTACTCCCTATGTATTTAAAAAAGGACTTCTTGTTGTCTTTGATCTGGGTTGCTAGTCCCAGTTCTGTGTCCACCTTAGCCTTCCTAACAGCCCCGCTACAGTCTCGAGCAGTGAAGGTGTAGTCCTCCTTAGTGATGGCTCCTCCCTTTCATTGAGTGTATGCCTTCTTTTTAACTTTCAGATGATCCTGAATGCCTTTGGTGAGTCATAGGGGATTTTGAGCACTGTTGTATTTGGATTGTTGCTTTTTGGGCTTGGAGAATTGTCTCCTTAAGGAGCGACCATTCCTCTTGGACTCCCAACTCCCGTCGCCTCCAGGACCTCAGTGCCTCCATGACTAATCTCTTTAGTTCATTGAAATCAGTCTTCCTGAAGTCCGGGGCTGCTGCCTTGCTGCAGGCTTTTGGCACCCTGCACTGGATGGTGAATTCCAGTAGGTGATGATTGCTATTGCCCAGGTGGTTGAGAACCCACAGCCCCTGCACTAGGTCATTGCCTGTCAGCAGGACCAGGTCCAGCAAGGCATTCCCCCTGGTGGGACTGTGCACCTCCTAGGTTAGGTGGAGGTCCTGTATCTCAGCTAGGAACCTTTATGAGTGGTCAGACCTGTCTGACTGCTCCTTCCAGCAGATATTCAGGTAGTTTAGGTCACCCATGATGACCGTGTCCGTTGACTTAATTACCTCTGCAAGCTGACCTGAGAATTCCTGGTCCAACTCTTCACCCTGGTTGGGTGGTCTGTAGTAGATACCCACCATTAAGTCTATTTCCCCCCGACCACTTTGTATTCTAACCCAGAGCACTTCAGTCTGCCCCTCCTCTGACCATGAGCTCTTTGACATAGAGCACCACACCCCTATCTTTCCTCCCCATTCTGTCCTGCCTGTATAGTCTGTATTCCTTGATGTTTACCTCCCAGTCATGGGTTGAATCCCACCATGTTTCAGTGAGCCCCATTATATCTGAGTTTGTGTTTGCTAGCAAGAGGGCAAGTCCCTTTGCTTGTTCCCCATACTATGTGCATTAGTGGAGAGGCATTTAAGGCCTCATGTTGGTGTATGCTCCACCCCCCTGAACCCAGGGCTATCCAGATCCCTGCCACTTACCTGGGTACTTTTTGTGCTCATCACCTGTTGTGGCTGGGAAACGTCATCATTTCCCCCTGCGGCCCCATTCCTCAGTGAAGTTAGTTTAAAGCACGCTCTACGAGATCAGCCAACCTGGAAGAGAAGAGATGCTTGCCTTCAGGGGAGAGGTGAAGCCGTCCCACTCGAGCATGCCCCCTGTATGAAAAGGTGGGTCATTGTCAAGGAACCCAAGGCCTGCCTGGTGGCACCAACTCCAAAGCCACTGGTTGACTACTCCGATGCAGGCCTCATGGTGCCGACCATGTCTACTTACCAGGAGAATGGAGGAGAATACCACCTGTGCCCCTGTCTCCTTGAGCTTGGTTCCCAGGGCCTTGTAGTCCTTCATGATGTGAGCTGGACTGTTCCCCTCTGTGTCATTAGTTCCCACATGGATTAGGACCATGGGGTGCTGGTCCAAAGGTCAAATGAGTTTCAGGATCATGCGTGCAACATCCTGGATCCGAGCTCCAGGTAGACAGCAAACCTTGTGCACCATGGGGTCAGATCAGCAGATGGGACCTTCTGTTCCCTCCAGATGGAGTCTCCGATGATGAGGACTCGGCATGTCTTTCTCATGGTGTTCCGTCCCTGTTCAGACTGTGATATGTGTAGCGTGGCACCATCCTCCCCAGAGGCATCTCCTTCACCTTCTCCAAGGCTGCTAGGGCCTTGAATCTGTTCCCCAGCTGTACCTGGGGAACTGCCTCCACACTAGCCTGAGCAGCCCTGGATCTGGTGGTCACCTTCTTCTATTCCTCGGCTGTGTGTCTCTCGCAGGAGTTCTGTCTGTTGGAACACTGATCCTGCAGAGAATGGAAATATGTGTCAATATCATCCTCCACTGCCCTGATTCCCCTTAGTCTGCTCATCTCAGCCTGGAGCTTCCTCATCTGCTCCTTCAGGGCCTGAAGTCGGGCACAAGAGGGACAGTCAAGGGAGCCTCTAGATCCCCCTCCCACCTTCCACTTCTGGGTTCCTGCCAGGCAGCACCCACAGATGGGGGGAGGGGCTGCCAGTACCACCAGGGGCTCTGCCTGGGTGGAGGCCTCAGAGGAGCCCAGGGTAGATGGCACCACTGGGGCAGAGTCCCCAGCAGCCACACTCTTGGACTTTACTACCGGGTCATGGTCCCTAGGAGCCACTCCCCGTGTTCTTACCATGTCCATGGAGTTGTGAGTATTCCTCTCTCTCTTTCTGCAGATTCCTTCCCGGCTCATGCTGCGCACCCACCTAGCATGAACACCAGCTCAAATGCCAGCATGTCCTTTCAGAGCACACCTGTTTGCGCACTCTGTTTGTGTGCACAGTTCAAGAGCGCGGGTCCTTGCCGGCAAAGCTAAAAGGTGTGCGGGGGGCTTCCCCTCCAGATCTGCCTCAGCTGTGCTGGATTCCTCAGCCCCACTTACCTTCCAGGGAGCAGCTGCTGCTACACCCACCACTGCCTTTACCGCTTCCACTGTTGGTTGGGTAAGGGGGCACACGTGTGTGTGGGGACTACGCAAGTACTAAATCATTTAGTACTTTATGCAAGTACTAAATGACTGTGCTGTAACAACTGTGCAGTCTGCTGCTTGTGTAGACACAGCCAGTATATTTAAAAACTGTTCTGCAGTTTAAACTATTATTATAAGAAGGAGAACTACTATGCTAATTGAAACTTATCTGATAAGACAAGAAATTTGGGGGATTGTGTAAGTATAAAAAAATTACTTATAGAAATGAAACTACAGTTGGCAGAATATAGTTACTCCACCTGTAATTTGGCTTAATGACATTAAATTTGCTATCAAGTGTATTGTTTTCATTTTAATAATGTACAAGGTCAATCTTAACTTTTATGCTATACCTAAGATGTTGACCCAAACTTCTAAAATTGAATCCCTTACATGTACGTGCAAAACTGTACATGAAAAAGTATACTTATACTTATTATATAATATGTGCAGTTTTTAAAATTGCATGTGGAAATTAGATAAATAAGCATGTAAACAGACGTCTAGGTCATTTTCTTAAGAAGCTAACTGATGTGTGATGCAAACACAGTTGCACTTTTGTGTGTATAGCTTTTCAAGCTAAGTTTTGATCTTCCATTTTTTGGGTAATTTGGTTGTCTATAACTGTTACCTTTCTACCATGTTTGATTGTATATTTTTACTTTCTTCTATGGAATAATTACTTTAAAAAATAAGTTGCTTTCAGGATTTTTACTGTAAGGTGCTGGGGCTTGTTGGATCTCTCATCATTACTACTACCAGATCGTGTCTACACATGCAAATGATCTGGGAGCTGTTTACTTTAAAGTTTAAACTTTTCTGGGTGTGTGTCTACATGTTCAAGGAGGTGGAAGCAGATTTGTTCTAGCCTCCTCCTGGGTGCTAGCCCAGGGGCTACCAGGGATCAGAAGGCCAGGAGACAGCTGTCTCCTGGCAGAGGCTGGGACATTGCTCTCCGCCCCCAGGAGCTTCCTGATGCCTAGGTGGGCTTTGCTACCAAAGCCTGGTCAGGGACAATGTCCCCCTGCCCCAGAAGCAGGGAGCTCTCAGGGGGAGACCTTGTCCCCCTGTCAGCAAGTAGCTCTCAGTCCAAGCCCTGGAGTTGTGATAAGGATCTCCCAACCCCCACTCCCAGATTGTGAAAAAGGGGCTGGGAGCTGCTGTTGTTGGGGCAGGGGGACATAGTCCCTGCTCAGGATCTGGGACAGAGCCTACACAGGCAGCAGGCAGCTCCTGGGGGCAAGGAGCAATCTCTCACCCCCTGCTGCCTGGCTGAATGGGAGCACATTTGCTCCCATTCAGGTGTCTACATGTGTGCTTCTGTGCAGTAAGTAATCAAGAGTAAATTTGCTACTTACATTTATAGGTGGAAAATGTACTCATTATTAGAGCACATTGCTGCTCAGTAAGCACCTACGCGTATAGTTGGCGATGCTTACTGCACAGTAATTAGCTCTAATCTCAAGGAAAACATCTTGTGCAGGCATGGCCCCCAGTGTCTATGCTGTTTGTTTTATCTTATATTATCCCCTTACCATGTTCACTACTTCCTTATGTTCAGATTATGCCACCGAAACTGACCCAGACTAGTGATTTTCTCTACAAAGCAGCATAGAAAATAAATAGTGTTTACACTGTAAAATTAATTGTGAAACCAAATCATTACCACAGCCTGGACTACAGCTAAATGAATCCACTTAATAAACTGTATAATTATTTGCAGTAGCCTATTTTAGCTGTCAACAATGAACAGTGCTTATACTGGATACATTGTGTAAGAAGTGGTCATGAACTGTGGGTAATGTGGATTGTCATCACCCTTTCCTAAATGAACGCAACATAACATACCAGTAGGTATCTTCTACTAGAGTGTAACACTACTCTAAAGCATTTAAAGAAAAATAAACCTTGAAGTAGAACAGTGCATATTATATAATGTTATAAGTGTAAGTATGAACACATTTGTTCAATAGAACATTGGCATTTCCTCACTTTTAAATATAGGTTTTAACAAAGCTGTTTGCTTGTCATAGTTTTTGTGCCTTTAATGTGATATACGCACACAAGTTGTGGTAACTCAACTACAGTGTTAATGCAGTGCTCCTTGCTGTAAGGACTTTGCTATCTGATTCTGGATCATATTGGATTGTCCACTCTGGTGGGAGATTTGTATCATGATATATAAGAGTATAAGTACAAACTGGCCATGTCTACATGAGATGCTTACTGTGCAGTAGTATCATTACTATTGTGTAGTAACTTGTTACTACTGCACAGTAAGCATCACTAGACAACCATACCAGGATGCCACTGCTCAGTAACGCTGATTACTGTGCAAACATTTAGTACTTGGTTATGCAGGTCCTAAATACTTGTGCAGTAAAACCTGTTTAGTCAGCGTCTCATGTAGATGTGGCCGGTCATCTCTATTGACTTCATAAAGCATTCCTATGGTAGATTGCTTAATAGAATCTTTGGTACAGTTGATAGTTTGTTGTGCTTTTGTCAGTCATTTTCTAAAGATAAGAGTTACATTGGAATTAACTTTTTTGTAAATTTATTAATAGTAAATTACTTTGTTTTTGAATTTGCACATGTGTGCATGTGTACACTGCAGCTGCAATAAGTAAGGGCATGTTTACCTCTACAAAAGAAAAAAAAACAAAACACCTTCAGATAAATAGAGTTTAAAAAATGCTTTAAAAAATAATTCTACAATAATTGGTAAAGAGTGTATTCACTGCAAAATTAAAGCAGAGAAATAGCAAAATTCTAGTGAACAACAAAACCTGAGCCCAGCAAGAGCTACTTAAACACCTCATCAAACACATTATGCTTTCCTAAAATGTTAAAGTGAATATTACAGAAATCATGGTAGATGCACACTGATACAACTTTTGGAATTAATCTGTCCCCTTCAACTCTTCCCTTCCAGCTTTCAGTATTCAGAACTTATCTCCTACCTCTGATATCACTCTGCAAGTGTATTTGAAATTCAGTGTAGAGCCTGAAATCTAATTTTATTCTAAAGTAAGTTTCTAACCCTTTTCCTTTCAAAGACAGTCCTGATGGCATAAGCTGGGGTGTGACAGAATGTGGTACATGAAGAAATTCTTTCTTTCCACCCTCACAGCGTCTGATAAATGAACAGGGTACAGTTTGGAATATATCCAAAGGTATCCAAGTGCAGGTAGCAAATTTAAGTGGAATTAGTTACTGTGCAGTTTTGCAGGTATAGACATGACCTGGGAACAAGTTTGCCTCCTGGTCAGTCCTACCACTAAGGGGTCAGCCTGAAGCTAGCCCCAGGGAACTGGGCTAGGAGCCTCTTCTGCCTCAGGGCTGGACTGCTTCTATGGCAGCACCTGCCTCAGGCTTTAAAAGACTGCAGGAAGTTTGAGCCCTTGGGTACACATGCAGGGAGCCAGAGGGCACTCAAGGCTGTATCCTGTGGTTGTGGTGCAGCTTCGCTGTGACAGCCTGCCTGGCAATGCACTGCCATGTGACTGTGAGGGCTGCACTGTCAAGGCCTGCGGGGTGCTGCAGACTGTTGCAACCTCTGGCCAGGCCTGTCAGCCTTCAGGCCCAGCTGCAGGCAGCTTTTGGCCATCAGACCCAATTCCACTTGCCCACAGCACACCTCCAGCAGCCTGCCCAGAGCCTGCAGGTGCTGTGGGACATTAGCTCTGCGGTATGGTTGCCAGTCCCATGCTGTGCTGCACTGGGTGCTGCAGGCAGCTTTCCAGGCCTAGCAGCACACGAACAACTGCATGGGGGCCCAGAGAACTGGCAAATAATCTTCAATGGTGTTGTGGCCCATGCCTATGCCTATGCCCTCTACCCAGGGCCTCAACAGGTCCAAGGAGGAGACTGGTGACCTTGTGGCACTGTGGGGTGAGGCAAAGGTACAGCATCAGTTTGAGCAGGGTGGGTGCTCCAAAGCTCACATCTATGAGACACTGTCAGGCTGGATGTGGAAGTGCAGGCATGACTGGTTGGCATACCAGTGCTGTATAAAGGTCAAGGCCTTGTGGGCACAGTGAGGAAGTGCCCTTAAGTCTATGCCCTTTATGCAGCAACTGGACTCCATCCTTGCACCCCAGGACCCAGTGCAAACCTTTATTGAGTAGCCCATGGCATCCAGCTAGATGGGCATGGGCCTCTCACACACTGAAGAATGCATTGATGCTAGTAGTGATGTCCTCCTCAACTGTTGGGGGAAAGGATGTGTTGCACAGCCACAGATAGCCCTCCAGGAGGCAGTGGAGGATTCAGGGCAACCTGGGCTTACCCCCTGCACCATCAAAGCTCAGGGTCCTGTGTCAGGTGTGTAGGTGCACCTGGGGCACTATGGCAATCAGTAGTAGCAGGGTATAGTGGGTCAGGCACCCCTCAGTCCACACAAATAGCTTTTTGCACACTGTCTAGGATGCATGCAGCAGGAGCAGCACTGGTGTGGGATTGGCAGTGGGGCACCTCCCTGGAGAGGCCTCTGTGGGGAGAGCAGGGGTGGATCCAGCTTCTTGTCCCAGTTATTTGGGACCCCTGAACCCTCTCAAGCCTGGGTATCATCATGGATTTGGCAGCATCACAGGAGAGTGGCTGACCTGCAGGCAGGGTCAGGGGGAGCAGGGTCTGGAGCCAGGACACGAGCTGCCAGGAGCCTGGCCTGCCCTGGCCTGGGAATGGGGCAAGGGAGGCAGGCTGCCTGTGGCCAGCACCCACGGGCCTTAGGGGAGTGAGCAGGGATGAAGGGCTCAGACAGCAGCTGCCTGGGCCTGCACGTGACCGGTCAACTTACCATGGTACCTGGGCACTTGTGCATGCCCAACTCTCGATCTGAGGCCGAGAAGCACACAGCCTCTGGTACAGCCAGGATGTGGCCATAGGGATGCTTCCGCACACAGATGGGGCCCTGTGGATATGCTGGCTTCTTGAGAGGTGGACACAAGACTTCACTTTCCTCCTGCAGTGGTTGGAGGTAGCATTGGAGAAATGTCTGGAGGACTTGTGGACCTGGAGGGTGGAGAATATCACTCATGAGGATGTGTGGGACTGGGCAGACTGGAAATTTCTGGCCCTGGAGCACAAGTGGCTTGACCTGCTGTGGGAGCAAAATGCCATTGTGGCCTGGGCAGTGCAGGCCATGGATGATGACTGCTGGGTGTTGAACATCATTCTGGTCCTAGCAGTTGCATTCATGCTACCTGCTGCCTGACCTCTCACCCTAGCCCCATCTATCCTCTGGCAGCCACCTGCTGCCTAGCAGCAGGCACCCACCTAGGCCAAGGAGGAAGTCCTGCACTGCCTCTAGGAGCCAGGAGCCCCTCCTCTGGACCTCACTCCAAGTCCAGCACCATCTAGGCCCTCCGCCTGTGCCCAGGTCCATAGGTATGGGGCCAGAGCTGCCTGAAGTGGGGCCAGGACTGCATGCTGGCCCTGCTGGCCCAGGCCACTGGCTGCCTGAGAGGGAGCTGCCCATTCCGGGTGACCAACAGCTTCCATCACCCCTGGGCAAGCCACCCTCCTGCTGCACTCACCACAGTGTCCACATCTGTAGGGGAACAGCTAGAAGCCATAATGCTGGCTGCCTGCCCCCAGGCTCTGCCTCCTATGTTCCCCGACCCTATGCCCCTCCATCCTGGGATGGCTCACAAAGGATGATGTACATAGTTTTCATGGGGAAGAAGGTTTTTTATTGTTGGTGGGTGGGTTGAGTCATAGGGAAGGCTCTGTTTGCTGAGGGGAGAGGGGGACTTTTTCATTGGGGAGGGAGCGGGGAAGGGTACTGTGGTTGCTGTGGTGGAAATAAAAACGTGTTCTTGTGATATGAGTCTGCAGTGAG
Organism: Caiman crocodilus; assembly: GCA_030014935.1. NCBI lineage: Eukaryota > Metazoa > Chordata > Crocodylia > Alligatoridae > Caiman > Caiman crocodilus. Next base: position 14,700,343 of record JAGPOW010003648.1, on the reverse strand, counting down.
CAGGTTGCTGGAAGGTGGTTGGTGCAGGGGGAAGGGCAGTCCATTGGTTGTGGTGCATTGCAGCTAAAGCAGGGAGTGCTGGAGGAGGCAGTTGGCCAGGGCTTCCCACACCTTGTGCCCTGGCTCCTGTTGGTGGGAGCACAGACCTCCTGGGGTCTCAATGGGGGGGGGGGGGGCTGCTGCCCAGGGACCTGTACCTGGCCAGGGAAGTGGCAGTCCAAGGATTAGGGAGTGGGGCTGGCATTTGAAGAGGGCTGCTGGCAGCTGTAGCCAAAGCCTGGAACTCTCCCTGGCAGGGGCCCATTAGAGGGCTGCTGGAAGTTTGGTGCTAAGAACAGCAAATCTACTGCCTAGTCCCTGCATGTGTAGGTGCCTGCCAGGGAGTGCTTAATCTGCAGAAGTTTACTCCTGAGTAAAGTGAGCCCAAATCAAATGCATGTGTAGATGTACCCACTGTGGCAGAGTGAATGCTAGGGGACTTAGTATTTAGGCAGGTGTATCCAGATTGATCTGTCCCTTGTCCTCCTTCACAGTCAGCTTCCAATTTTCAAAGAACTAGAAAGTCCTAAATTGGATGTTGAACCCCATAACTATCATGTTTAACTTCCTTGATGGATCTAGTCTGTATGGATTTGTCCATCCTCTTTTGAACCTGGTCACTTTAGTTCTGCACATAGTGTTAAGATGAGAGCCATTGTTGGGTACAGCTGTAAAAAATATGTCTAATTGTTTCTCCCAAAATGTAAATCTGAGTCTAAATTAGCCATCACAACTTAAGCAGTTATTAAAAAGCAACATGGACAGTATAGTATTTTCTACTCTACATGATTAATATGTTGAAGCCCTAAAAGGGATAAGAGCATAGGGAAAATTTTAGGGTAATTCTCAAGCTCTCTCAGTTGTTGTCCATTGTCATAGATTCCCCAGAGGAGCAAGTGCTAGAGATCCCCAGTCCTATACTGTCTCCAAGTACCTCCTCAAGCCAGTCCAGGTGCAGCTTCTAGAATGGATGAGAATCTGGATTCTTGGACTCTGGGGACAAAACTTACATTTCTACGCACACCACTGCTACTCCACCCCGACCACTTGGTTATCCAAAATTTCCTTGGACAGTTATTTCTAAGCTTAGCTACTTCTTGGATTCCTTGTCATGAGACTTTACCTTTTTTGAGTGGATGGAGTGCACGCAAAGTTGCATGCAACAAAAACAAAACCAGAATTTATTAGTCAATGACAGTAAAATTAATTTTCTCTGCCCTGACCAGCCCTGGATATTCTCTCACAAAGCTCTTAGGCTCCTCATTGTGCCTTTCTGTCTCCATCTCCCTTTCTTCTTTACTACAAATTAATAAGGGGACATATATACACAACATGCTACAGTACCACAGCAAAGCTCTACCATGCTGTAGCATCAGCCTGCCTTTGCTCAGTCCGTTGCCTCAGCAACAAAGGGTAGTTTGAGAAGAGGGCATGGGAAATCTCCAGCGGAAGGTAAGGTCCAAAACCTGGGGTACGTCACCCAGGATGTGTGGAAGATGAAGCCCCAGGGACACAACAGAAGCCTGGGACCCAGCTGGGTGCTGTGCTTTGAAAGAGGGGCCTAGATGTCTGTGAATGGCAGCCGCTGCAGCTGTGGCAAGGCAAGCAAGCAGGGAAAGGGCTGCATTGGCTGAGAATCAAACGTGGGTCTCCCGCATGGCAAACAAGAATTTTCCCACTGAACCACCAGTGCAGGACCTTTCATGTGACCCCTCCAACCTTTCTGTGAGGCCCTTGCTGTCAAACATGCAGTCCCCGTGCCTGCCCTCTCCCACCTGCCCAGGAGCACTGTGGGAGGCTGCATGTGCCAGTTCTCACTTTCTGTAGTGTGCTGCTCATCCCATTTGCCAGCCACATCAAAAATCCTGGGCTGCTGCAGAGTGTGCAGAAAGACCTTTGTTTTGATGACCGGCTGCTCCCAGCTGGCAGACTTTGGGCATGGTATAAAGGCTTTAAGAAGGTGCCTATCCGCTGCCCTGGGGGCAATCTGCATCCCTGTCACCTTTGCACTGTCTTTCTGCTTGTATTCCCACCAGACCTGGCATGGCAAGGAAAGAGAAGGGCAAGGCAGCAGATGGAAGCCTTGGTGCTCCCATGGCGGAGTCGGGGCCCTGACAGCTTGGGACTAGTGGTGCAATGGAGAATGCATCTGATGATGGATCAGAAGAGTGCAGCTTCAATGCTTGCCAGGTTCCTTCCAAGCATGGTACTGGGAGGATGCTCTGCTTGCTGGGCTGGGGTCTGAACTTCTTCTTTTATCCTTCCACGCCCATGTTTCACCCAGACTCTCTCCTCTCAGCCCTTGCTTTGGCCAAAGCTGTTACATATTCTGAAATGACATCCAGGCAAAAGCAGTCTAGGGAACAGTGGCTGTCCCTGCAGGGAAAGGGGTTCTTGAGCTCTGTGTGGGGTGGCACACTTGACTTGGTCCCAAAGGGCAAAGTTCCTGCTCCTCAGCTGCCCAGAGAGAGGATGATTGGGAGGAAGGAAGAGCAAAAGCCCTCTGCCAAAGCCCGGGCTGGAAGCGGCCACCTCAGAAGACTCAGGCCATCCCTCTGCAATGGAAGGTGCTGTCGCCTGTCTTTGCTCAGTCCTTTGGCCCAGCTACAAAGGATGGCTGGAAAAGAGGGCATGGGAAGTCTCCAGTGGAAAGTGAGGTCTAAGGCCTGGGGTAGGCCACCCAGAACTTGTGGAAGGCGAAGCCCCAGGGTCACAACAGAAGCCTGGGACCCAGCTTGGTGTTGTGCTTTGAAGGAGGGGCCTAGAAGTCTGTGAATGGTGGCCACCACTTCTGGGGCAAGGCAAGCAAGCAGGAAAAGGACTGCATTGGCCATGGATCAAGCCTTGGTGGGCCACATGACCTATCAAATATTCTTCCATTGTACCACCTATGCATCCCCCCAAAGGTCTCACTTGGAGCTTCCCTTGGAATGGTACCTTAGCCATGCCCCTACTCCCTCCCCTCAACCTAAACACTGTTCTGTCCATTGAAAGCACCTTGAGGCCCTTGCTGTCAAGCATCCTTTATGTCTGCCTCCTTGCTTCCACCAGCACCATAGAATTTTGAGAGGATGTATGTGCCAGGTGTCTCTTTTTGTTGTGTGACGCTTATCCCATTTGCCAGACTCACCAAGAGTTCTGGACTGCTTGCAAGCATGCAGAAATAGGTCTATTTTGCTGATCCCATCCTCGCAGCTGCCAGCTTGTGGCTTTGGAGCAAAGGCTGTAGGGATGTGCTTCTCCCCTTTCCTAGGTCTGTTCTCCTTACTGGGTTTGGGTCTCACTTCCTGCTTGTAGTTCCTTCCTTTCCCCTTTTAGCCAAGAACCTGTCCTCTTGGCCCATGCTTTTGTCAAAGCTGTCACATAGTCTCAAATGGTGGCTAACGAATGGCAGCCTGGGGAAGTGTGGCTATCCCTGCAGTGAAAATGAAAGGAAACCAAAAATTGTTGTAGTAGTTAGATCTGAACTTGGGCCTCCCCTGTGGCATGAAGAATTATCGTTTCATAGCTGATAGTTTCATAGGTGGTAGGGTCAGAAGGGATCTAAGCAAATCATCAAATCTGACCCCCTGCCATGGCAGGAAAAAGTATTGGGGTCAAACGACCCTAGCAAGGTGTTCATCTAACTTCCTCTTAAAGACCTCTAGGGTAGGAGCCAGCACCACTTCGCTTGGAATTTGGTTCCAGGTCCTAGGAGCCCTGATTGTGAAGTAGCACCTCCTGATGTCTAGTCTGAATCTAACCTATGCCAGCTTGTGACCGTTATTCCTAGTCATTCCTGGTAGTGCTCAGGGGAACAGGGACTCCCCCAATACCTGTTGGTCCCCTCTGACTAGTTTGTAACAGGCCACTAGATCCCCCCTCAGCCTTCTCTTATGGAGACTGAACAGGTTCAGGTCCCTTGGCCTCTCCTTGTAGGGCCTGTCCTGCTGCCCCCTGCTCATGTGGGTGGCCCTTCTCTGACCCCTCTCAGCGCTGTCCACATCCCTCCTGAAGTGCGGTGCCCAGAACTGGATGCAATACTCCAACTGCGACCTGACCAGTTCTGCATAGAGAGGGAGGATCATCTCCTTGGACCTGCTCGAGACGCATCTGTGGATTCATGACAAGGTGTAGTTAGCCTTTCTGACCGTGTCCCCATACTGTTGGCCCATGTTCATTTTGGCATCAGTAATGATTCCAAGATCCTTTTCTGCCTCTGCATTGACAAGAAGGGAGTTCCCCACTCTGTAGGTACCCTCTTGGTTCTTCCTACCCAGGTGCATCACCTTGCATTTGTCAATGTTGAAACCCATCATGTTCTTATCTGTCCACCCCTGTAACCTGTCTAGGTCCAATTGCAGCCTATTTCTCCCTTCTAGCGTGCCCACATCCCCCCACATCTTAGTGTCATCAGCAAATTTGAATAGGGTGC
>JAGPOW010003648.1:14674241-14686498 GCA_030014935.1 Caiman crocodilus | reverse complement strand
GGCCAGGGCTGCATACCTGTTCCCAAGTGGCACCTCAGGTATAGTCTCTGCAGCAGCACGGGCTGCCCTGGGTCCAGGGGGAACTTGCTGCCACCGACGGGTCACTCTTCTGGGTCTGAGGGGCTCCTCAGTAGGTTTCTGGGCCTGCAGAGAACAGAAGTACATGTCAATTTCATCCTCTGCCTCCCGGATCCCCCGTAGCCTGCTCACCTCTGCCTGGAGCTCCCACAGCCGCTCCTCCAGGGCCTGAAGATGACCACAAGAGGGCAGCCAGGGGATGCCCCATGCATCACCCCCACCCCCGGGAGCCCCGCCCAGCCACCACCCCCAGCCAGGATGGGGGAGGCGGACAGCGGGCCCCTCAGCGGCCCAGTCTGGGTGGCGGCCTCAGAGGTGTGCCGGGGGGGCAGCACCACGGAAGAGGGAGGGGGAAGGGGAGGGGCAGGCCCCTGGCAGTGGCACTGCGTGTACTCACCATGTTACTAGAAAAGGTGGTCTTCCCGCTGTCGTCACTCTTTCCTTCCACCTGCTCTCCGTCGGCACGCCCTTACAGAGCGCAGCTCCCTGCCGGCTCAGCTGTAAGCGATCCGGGAGGCTCCCCTCTGGATCAGCTTCAGCTGATGGCACAACCCCATTCACCACTTCGCCGCCATTGCTGCTGCTGCTCCGCTGCTGCTGCTGCTACTGCTTCTGCTCTGCGAGGGGTCACGTGTGGCCGAGACCACACCTGAACTCTGTCAGGAGTCTTTTAGTCTCCCTGCTCTGCTCCTAACTGCCGAGCAGTGACTCAGACCCTGCTTGTTAATTTCAGTTAATTGGATTTGAAATTCCTGCAGTTCTTCAGCTGCCAATCAGGAGTCCCAGTTCACCAGAAGTGCCTGCCGGCAGCCTGGGATCTGAAGCTCCTGAGTTGGGGAGGGGGAGTGCAGGTCTCTAGCCCAGCAACCCGTCTGGGCAAGCAGGAATCACTCTCTGGAGCTTCCTCCGAGGGTGCTCCTAGCCCCCTCCTGCCCCCTTGCCGGCTCCCTGTTTGCGCGCTCTGTTCGCGCACGGCTTGGGAGCATGGCTCCCTGCCGGCTCAGCTATAAGTGATCCAGGAGGCTCCCCTCTGGATCAGCTTCAGCTGATGGCACAACCCCACTCACCACTTCGCCACCGCTGCTGCTGCTGCTCCGCTGCTGCTGCTGCTTCTGCTACTTGGATGAAAATTGATTAATATGTATAACTTCTATTCAATACCATTCCAACTTGTGGCTTGACTTAAAAATTGACCAAATTACCAAGGGATGCAGGGACAAGATTAAAAATTGTAATACACCGATACCAAAGAGAAAGAATGCCTAGCTGTGTATACAAATGTTAGCCTGTAAACCGGATGAATCAAGGAACAATGTATGTATAAAGATGTATGTTTTGGGGATAATTTAAATTTGTATACCTTGGTATGAAGTTAGGTTGACCAGCAAGCTGACAGTGAAAAAGACAATTTGATTCATGTTCACTATTGAACCCACAACAATGGAGCTGGAAGAAGTGTCTCTAAAAGTTGCAAAGGCAAGGCATCACCTTTTATGCACATACTTCTTTACTGACTGCCCGTGGAGCCTGGGGTCAGCTGGGGACTGATTCTATCTAGGAATAAGTTAGAGAGTCTTAGGGCTGCTCTAACTTATGGCAATTAGAAGTGGAGGAGGTTATACCAGCAGAGTATTGCCAGAGTATTGCCTTCTCCCCCCTGACATGACCTTGTAAAAGACAATGAGAGGTTTTGACATAGGGGGGCAGCTATGCTGGCTCGCTGCCACCCAGGATTTCCCCTATATAGAGAAGCTGCAAAGAAAACATTTAGGGATTGGACAGGCATGTATTTGGAGCCATCTCAGAAGGGAAGAAGGAATCTTGCTCCAAACCTGGCAGCAGCTGTTACATTCTATCTGCTGTATAAGATGGGAATGACACAGTTACAGGTTTGCCTTGCTTTATGTTGTATGTGCGTTCCTGGAAAATGGCGCATAGCTCAAATTTGCATAAAGGGAACCCACTTTACAGTATAACAAATAGGGATACATTCCAAGACCTTGATTGTACTGACCCCCAGACCCATTTCTACCACTTTTACAAGACAATTTTGGTACTTACCAACAGCAGACAGTACACACAATCACATGGCACTATCATAATAGGGATGGCAACTACAGAAACATGTATTGCAGATGAGTAAGGAACACAGATCCACACAGGAGACTATATTTTGGTGTGTGTCACTCCCACAATGCACTGCACAAAGCAGCTGACTGCAGGCTTCCACCACACCAACCACATGAAAGTGAATTTACCTTGTGTATAATGAATTTTTGGTATAAAAAGGTCATCACACAAGAGCAAATTCACACATACAGGACCCGCATAAAGTGAGGGAAACCTGTATTGCAAAATACTGCCTTTAACATGGCTTCATCCAGGATGTGCTTGGAGTGGTTTTGCTATATTTGTATTCCTCCTGACTTGTCCACGTGTAATGTTCTAATTATTACAGCTGCTGCCCTTTTGAAACATTCTGCTTTTGAAACTGCTCCAAATATACTTGCGCCCATACATTTAAGACAGCTTCACAAATCTCCAAAATTTCTTAAGTCTTCTGAGAAGTTTCCTTTCTTTATGTGGACTTTCTACAGTCATTGGCATGAAGAACAAAAAGGACAAAGTACAGAGGGGAGTCATATATCTGTGCAACATGTTCCTTTTGTATGTCGATTCAAGGTAGGGGAGGATACTACTACTGGTTTTACTTTATCCTATCTCATTCAGATTCCCACTGAAGTATAAGGAAGTGTGACTGAATAACAACCAAGGAAGTTACTGAAGGGTTGGGGCCTACCAAGAAGACCATTTTTCATCTCAAACCATTTATAGCTCATTGCTATAACTTTTTACTTTTTATGATTTTCCATACAAGAAAAGACACTTTAAAAATCACTGAGGGATTTTATGGGGATGTTGGAATCTTTAAAGAGATATTTTTCATATAACTTGAATTTTTCCCTACAATCTGTTCTGCAGCACATACTGTGAATTGCAACACTGAATAGCACAATCAATGAGATCCTGTAGCAGGGTAGCCTTCTCATCAGGTCTCTGCCGGCTGCCCTGCTCCTGGGGTAACCAACTGCTCCGCTCGTCTGCCATGCCTTAATGCAAAAATATGAGAGTTGTTACTAAGGAAGGAGGCTACCCATTATTTACCCTGCTGACAGCCTTAATACCTGCTCTGACCTCCCCTCCAGAGGCCCCATGCCTTGTACATGTTACTCTGTGCATGTTACCTCTCTGGTATATGGCCAGAGCAAACTGAACACACAGTAGCAGCTTTAATCCACAGCCCCAAGAGGGCTATTCACATGCCACCCCTCTCTCACTGGGCTCCCATCCACTCTGCTGGCTCTCACCTAGCCTCTTTCATGCTGCCCTCTCTCTCAGGGCCACACTTATGCTGCCTAGCCTCATACGGCTTTGGGTTTAGCTCTCCTTGCTTCAGTCAGCCCCAGTGCAGTCTGTTGGGTGTCTCTCACTACCCTCACCTGAGCACTGACTGAGCAATTCTATAACTGCTGGCCTACTTCGCTCCTGGCCTCTCACCAAGTCATTATGCTCTCATTGGGCCTCCTCACTTGCCCATACTTCCAGGGTCTCTCTAGTTGTTGCCCCCCTCACTCCCAGAGTCTCTCTGATACACCCAGGTTTTATGCTGCCACCTGGACATGGTCTCAGGTGCCTCCTCTAGCCTGAACTCTGCCTCAGGACTCCTTAATGAGCCTGGACTCTCCCTGTTCATTAGAACACAACCAAGAATGTGGGACTGGGGTTAAGGCACCCCAACCCACCTTTTACCAGGGAGGCAACTGGCCTGACATTTCCTGGGGGCTCCCATGCCACTAGGAACCCCACCTTACCACCCCTCCCAGGCAGGGTGCAGTTTTACATCTTACCCAGGACAAGGGGTCACCTCTACCCAATAGCCCCTGTCCTTCCCTCCTGACTCCAGTTAGATCAGCCTCTCAGCCTGATGTTACCTCCTTCCTCCTGCAGCAAAACTGCATCCCAGATTATATCCCTGGGTCCAACATGGCTGTTCTCATCAGGCACCTGGATGCTGCCTGTTTTCTGCCCTTAAAGTGGCAGGCACCAAAGACGCCCTACCACAGACTCAAAAATAAATAGTTGCAAACATCAGTATTGGACATAAGGAAAGCCACTATAAGCAACATCCATAATATACTTAGCTGGCTGTGGCTATCTGTCAGGCACTGTTTTAAGATGACTAAAGGTATTTCTCATGACTGTTTCATAATGTTTTGTCAACTAATATATCTAAAATGTATCCTGCCAGTTTTTAGTTGTTAAAGCAGTATAATAATGGCACTGTGAAGTTAAGGCCAGAGATGGAGAAGAACTATGAACATGCCCATCACTTTACCACTGTGATAGACTAAAGCTTTCTTCACTAAGAAGTTATGTTTATTTCTCCTAATGCACTGCTGGGATTGTGAAGAAGCAGAAAAGAATATAGTTCAACTTATGCAGATGTGTTTACTCTTGTCACTGGGGACATAATTTAGTCATTCTTGTAACCATATTGGAAAAACAGTTTGCCTGGGGCCAAATTATAATTTCACCTGCACTAAATCAAAATAAATACCAGTGAAGTTAAAAGATAACTAGGATAAAGTTAGAGGGAGGAAAATCAGGTTTTTAAAGCAAAACTTGACTCCTTGCAACATGGTTATTATAAGGATGGGTTTTTTTTTCTGTTTTTACAGATGAGAATAAACTGTATGATAACATAACTTGGTCACACTGATGGATAGACAAGATTATTTCCGTAGTTCAGATGATACTTAATCAATGTCTTATTTTCCCTGAGGTCTGATTTCATTGGTTTGACCCACCTTTGTTTTGGTGTTTTGTGAATGAGTTATTTAAACCCCCTCTAGGATGCTTTTACCTAGAAAAGTACTAAGTTAGCTGATCTGGTTTTTATCCTTTTTATCATTGTATAATCAACTCATTAAATGCTTCTTCCAGAAAACATAATACATGACAGTACAGTTAGAGTTATCCCTAGGTCCTGGAACTAGTGTATGCTGATGTGTAATAAACAAATATAAAAAAGAGAACTCTGAAACATACACCTGCAATTATTCACTGTGGGAGAGATTACCACAGTAAGAAACTTAGTGAAAAATTCTATGGAAAATAGTAAGATTTCTATATAATTTGTAAAATATTCTATATAATTTCACAGTGAATTATATCCTTATTATTGAATTTGACAGACTGATTCTACCAGAAGATTACAATTCTCAATTACATTCAATTCACTTATCCCCATTGAAACCTGCAGGACTTTTCCATAAGAAAAGAATATACAGAAAACTCTCTAGGTAAGGATTTGTATAGGTCTTAAATGATTGGGAGGGCCCTGCACAAGATATGTCTGCACTAGAATTAATTTTGTTTCCTAGGCTTCTGACACACATTAGATTTATTGTGTGATTAATTGGTTAAGTTCACAGTAAATTTATGTGAAAGGCAAGGATTTCTTTTGGTGAAATCTTTTATTGGACTAACAATATAGCTGAAACAATGTTAGACAAACTTTCGAATCTAAGACATTCTGGGCACATCTCCATGCAAAAGCCATACTAATATGCTAAGATGCAGTAAACTTAGTGTAGCTTGCATTAACATTGCAAAGATGTTTGCTGGTGCTACTGCACAGAAGCACCAAATACGGCACATTAAGTTAGTACATGTTATTATGGTACATTAACGCACATGTGGACATGCCTTCTTTCTCAGGTCTCCAATTATAGGATGCTAGGCACAACAAGTTAAAAGTAGAAGAGAGGAGGAGCTGACATAAATTCTCAGGTGTAGCAGACACACAAATAGCAAAAGAAAAGAAGTTGAGTATTGGGTAATCAAGGCAGATCAAAAGTGGGAATGGAGGAGAGGGTAAGTCTCACCTTCCTTTAGTGGAAAGTATTCAGGAGTTGGATAAATTGCAATAGGTCATAACTCCAATATCAATATTTAGTCCTTGGTTCTTAGGGCACCTATTCATGTGCTGGACTCGATTAATTGAGTCTGCTGGAACATGCTAATTAGCAGACTCCAGTAGCCTCTGTGTCACGTGTATTCAGCATCCCAATGCTTCAAAATGACAATGGAGACATTTTAAACCTCATCAAATGAGTTTTAGTTAAACTGGCTCTGCCACCATTTTGACTCATAGGATGCTGAGTACACATGATGCTGCGGGCACTTTAAATAGAGTGGTTCTAGGAGTGCTGCCTCACCCCTTGCTCCACCTGAAGCACGTGTGATGATGCTCTTAGTGTCCAGCCAGCTTATGAGGAAGAATGTCTTACATTTGTAAACTTGTTTAACTTTATCCCAATTACACAGTTGGTCCAATAAAAGGTCCTACAACATTTTTCCTCTAGCATAATTTCTAGACCATCATGATTACAACATTACTCTTACATTGCAATAAGTGTAAACATTTTATGTTGGCAAAGTTATCGTATAATAAAAATGGCCAACCAGCCCTAAAAATGGTCACAGAAATCTTACTTGAAAAATGTAAGATATTTATGTAACTGATTTCTATCAAGCTTTAATCTGAATGTGTGGCATATCATAAATAGGGTGATAGTGTTTGGTCAGGTCCTCAAGCATCTCAGGGTAAATTGGTCTTTCTCCTTTCACCTTCATGCAAGGGCACTCTGTGACTCATACTGAACTTTGCTGCCTCAGGATGTCTCAGCAGATGTCATGACTCACCACCCTTCTTCCCTTTCCCCAGCCAGCCTTAAAAGCTGCATGTTTAAGGAGCCTTTAGCACCTTGTCCTATGAGAAACACTGTGAATAGACACTCAAGCAGACATGCTTTACTTAAAATAGTTATCTGACAGACTAGAAGTGAATTTTTTGCAAGACTGCGAGTTGGGGCAAAATGGAAACAGAGGAAATGCACACACACGAAGGGCTACACGTGCAAATACTGCTAGATGGGTTTACTCTACAGTAATTTACTGTGGAGTAAACCTGCCCTGAGCAGGCTTCTACATGTGCAGGTATTTGGGGGCACTTGCTGCTCCTGACACTAGCCTGCTCCTGCCCCCTCAGGCCATGCACCAGCCCCCTATAGCAGACAGGAGCTGGAGGCTCTGGCCACAGCTGCCTGCAGCTGGGGGCCATCTTTAAAAGTCAGCACTGCTTACTGCTCCCTAGCCATCTGCATTCCTGGTCTGGAGCAGCTAACCAGCTGGCCATCACCCTGCTAAAGCTGGCCATATCCACCTGCCTATGCTATGTTTGCCACCCTTTGGTGTAAGCAAGGCAGCTCTCAGAAAGGCCAACCTGGAGGTCTGCGGGATGTGCTGGGGCACACTGTGCTCTGAGTGCATGACCCCCTGGAGGTGGTAGCAGGGTTCAGTGCCCTGAGCTTCTCCCAGTGCATTAGGGTCTTTGATGGGACCCACACCCCAGTCACCTGCCCAAATCATGAAGACTGCCCCTACTACAGCTGGTGGGGCTTCCCCTCTATCATGCTCCTGGTTATCATTGGCCACCATGGGTCCTTTACCAATGTGGGTGCTGGCTGGGTGGGTAGTGCCCATGATGCCTGTGTCCCCCACAACTGCACTCTGTCAGCCCTGGTGGAGAGCAGGTGCTTTGCACAAGGAGTTCTGGACCTCCAGCTGGGCATGGTGGTGGTCCTCCCCACCTTCCTGCTCATCCCCTGGCTATGCAGACCTATATAAGCCAACTGGACCCCCACCAAGCATACTTCAATTGGTGCTTGCGCTAGACCTGTACACTGGTGAAGTGTGCTTTCAGATGCTTGAAGGGATGCTGGCACATCCTCACTGCCTGCTTTGAGTTCACAGAGGCCAACATTCCCTGGGGCATCATCATTGTAGCCTGTGTGCTGCATAACATCTGCAAGTCCTGCAGGGGGGAGCTCTTTCATAACTTTAAGAAGGCCTTTGATACAGTAGTGCAATCTGTTCTCATAAATTGACAGGCTGTGATGTAGATAATTATATGGTCAGGTGGGTGGCAAATTAGCTTAGGGGTTGGACCCGGAGAGTGATAGTGGATGGGTCGATATCAAGCTGGAAAGACGTGGATAGTAGAGTCCTGCAAGACATGGTCCTTGGACAAGTGGTATTCAATGTCTTTATCAGTGACTTAGACGAGGGTGTAGAGAGCACCCTATCCAAGTTTGCAGATGATACCAAATTATGAGGCAAAGTTAACACACCAGAGGATAGGGAACAGATCCAGGCAGATCTGGACAGGTTGGAAAAATGGTCAGAATGAAATAGGATGCAGTTCAACAAAAACAAGTTCAAAATGCTGTACTTGGGCAAAAAGAACCACCAACATATTTGCAGGCTGAGGGATGACTTTCTCAGCAGCACAGCAGTGGAAAGGGATCTTGGAGTCATAGTTGACTCCAAAATGAACATGAGCCATCAATGTGATGAAGCCATCAACAAATCTAACCACACTTTATCATGAAGATGCATAATGAATGGGTCCAGGGAGGTGATGCTTCCCCTCTATGGGGCACTGGTCAGGCCACAGTCAAAGAACTGTATCCAGTTTTGGGACTGGATGTGGTTCCTGGTTAGGGATGTGGTTCCTGGCTGCCCAGGCAGAGGCCACCTCTAGGGAGGAGCTGGAGTTGCTGAGGGCCAGTGGTGCCATGGCCTGGCTGGCCTCCTGAGCAGGCCTGAGTACCCAGAGCTGGCAGGCAGGCATGGGCCTGGGTTGTCAGACCTGCTGGATAAGGCTGGGGGTGGGGACCACATCAGGATAGTTTCCTAGTGCCCCAAGGAGACCTCTCCTAGTGATGCCTTATCATAGCTGACTGACTGCAGTGGAGCCTCAGGCAGGCTGCCTGTGCTGGAGTATACAGCATGGATCTGGCCAGGGTCCTGGGGCATGAAGATGTGGTATAGCTGCCATATAAAGGACATGAACTTGCAGGAAGCCTCAACAGGCTCTCATACACATTGGAGCACCCACTCTGGGTGAACTGGCTTGTCCTCACTCCACAACATTGTGGGGTCCAGTGGTCTCCTCCTGAGGCCAGTTCTGGCCCTAGGAGACAGCATGTAGCACTGGGGAGGATGCCCACTGGGCCTACATATGACAGGCTTGGGTAGGTGCCTGCAGTGCCCCCATGGTGTGAGATAGGCAGATAGGTGGTGGGGCTGTGCTGGGAACCAGCTCCAGGGTCTTGGCAGGCTGTTGTGGCTGGCTAGGGCACAATAGCCATGCACTGACTGCAGATGGCCCAGGACCCTGGAGTCCCCACAGCCTGTTAAGGGTCTGGGGCTGGAGTAGCTACAAACCCTGTGGCCCTGGAGCTAGCCTGTGGGTGGCTCCTAGGTAGTGGGGGTTGACTGAGAGCAAATTTGCTCCCAGTCAGCATCTACACATGCATTACTGCACATTAACTACTCCACAGTTAATTTGCTACTTGCCTTTGCAGGTAGAAAATTGACTGTGGGGTAGACCAATTTATTATGCAGTAAACAGCATGAGTAGATGGTGATGGTTATTATGCAGTTAACTGGTCTACTGCACAATAGAGTGTCTCATGTAGATATGCCCAAAACCACCTCAGAAGGTGTTCTGGGAGACTTGAGTCCTGAAACCCTTGCTTCCCTTCTCTCTCCCTCCCCAACCCTGGACTGTGCAAGGGTCAAGGCTCTTTCACTCAGGGGATCTCAAAGCTCACTTCTCATTAGTAGGTGTGGTAAGGAGGCCAACAGTTCCCTGACAGAAGCTCTCCAGCTCCTCTTGATGATGAATGTTGGCAGAACACATTCCCAGGACACTTTTTCTTCCTCTGGAGGGAACATTATCTGTTGCTTAATGGAAATAACATCTGTCTGGGTCGCTAAATAACACCCCACCAACACCATCACATTAGTACTTATTTTTCTTCTGGATACAGTCCTCTCAGCTTCTGATATTTTTTGTTTTTTGTTTGTGTTGCTTTCTCCCAGTACTTCTGGAGGTCTTAGATGCTACCTGTTCTTCTTACTGCTAAAGAAGAAGGGTAAATGTTCTTCTGGAATCTAAGAATGCCACTAAGAGCATTTGTCTAAAGAAGACACCTGAAAAAATTGTGAGATTTTTTTTTTCTATCCTCAACACAAGCATGGGAGAAAAAATGAAGTGTACAGCCTCTGCCAGACTCAGATCCTCATTTAATGTGCTGGTATTCTGCCACAAGAGTATTCTGCCACATATTAACCTGTCATAGTTTGCAAAGATTTCTATATTCTGTCTTTTTTTTCTACTTGAATGTATTGTAAAAAAAATCATTTGTGACTTCATTTCAAGCATGAAAGGGTAATTCCTTTCAAATATTTCTCTTTCCTACTCTTGATCCAAATTCCCCATATTTTTCTTTATTACTCTGGTCCTGCCAATCATGAAGGCTTTCTCCTCTCACTCTGCTCTCATATATCCTCATCCAATATATAATAATCAATATAAATCTTCCCATTAAGTTCAATAACCATTTTCCAAAGGAAGGAATTTAATAGGTTACTGTTATGAGTCTTCTGAAATATGAATATTTTCCCTTGCTCCTCCCATGTCCTTTAATATAACGATTGAATTAATTTTCTTTCATTGGATCAAAGTAGGATTTGCTTCACCTCTCAGGTGCATGCCATTCTAAGAGAATAAAAATCTTAGATTTGTTCTCAAATTCTGAAATACACTTAAGCCTTTCTTGTATCTAGTGTAAATGAAAACCATTATAAGAATAAAGAAGTTTCTGGATGAAATTAAAGAATATATTTTTTAAAAGTTCCTTATCTACCATATGACTAACAATATGTATCATTAGATGGAATATTTTCACCACACCATGACAATGTTTCACAATGTAACCTTTCCTGGTGTTTAAAATTATAATTGCAGCTATCAAATCTGGTTTAGATTTAATTTGTTAATAAATACAAAAGGGACATACTTAGGTTGTATACTTAACTTGTTTGCTTTGTTCTCAGGTCCTTTTTTGTGGATACAGTTCAACAAATATATTAGCAAAGTTTTAGTCGAAGCTTGATATATACCTATCCAGCCTATATATATTATAAACTGGAGCTATAGAAGGAATCTATGCAGTTTGTTGTGCAATGAAACAATTCAGAAGGAGATCATGTTTCAAAACCACGGATAGATAAAGAAAAAAAAATCATTTCAAGGGGGGGAAGAAGTGGGTGGGTCATGAATTCTCTGCTCTCAGAATTTCTGGATTAAATCAGATACAGACTGGGAAATCTGATTTACCTAAAGTGACAGCTACCCCTTTCCTTCTACCTGTCAAACCGAAATATTTATATCAAATTCTACGTCATTTATTGCCTGAGATTAATAAATCCAGTTATCTTTTTACCCATTATTTTTTACATTTGCATACTTCTGTGACTCTAGGTTCAAAACTGATGTGTAATAGCACCTAAACCAGATATGTTGTTACTGTGGTATTCGTGTCCACATCAGCTAATACTGTTATAATGAGTTCATTTTCTGATTATCTGGATTAGCACCATGTGACAAGAAAAGGTATCTCTTGGATTCCTTCTAGAAATACTGAGGTGTTATATTAACTTAACCAAACCTCTGAAACTTTTTTCTAGGTATTTAATGATTATTTAATCATTACAATTATAATATTCACATTATTACAGGTAGGGTCCATAGAATACAACAATATGATGCTACTTTACCCTTTACATAAAAAAAAAAATTAAAAAATCACTCAGGTTAATTTTTAATCTCTTTCTACCATCTGTATTGTAGCTATATAGTTGGCAAATAATAATATGGGTTTTTTTTAAGATAACAGCCTTGAAACTCAACAGGAATTTGAAAGCCAAGTTGAATTTGTGTGGTATATCCATGTCACGGCGGGGTCCTCCAGGAGGGCTGTGACCTCCTTAAGGCCCCCTCTCCATGCCAAGTTGGCCCAAGGACACCCTCAGATGCTTTCCTGCCATGTCTTTGATATTTAGGTAAAGATGTGTGACTGCGGTTAGTCCCCTGGTCGTAGGTGACTCCTGCAGGTTGCCCCTTAACCCTTTGTCTCGCCCGCCACGACTTTGATGTTTCCAGAAATGTAAAGGGAGGATGTTCAGTGGTGTTATTCCTACTG